>CM042857.1:16292331-16494831 GCA_023658055.1 Thaleichthys pacificus | reverse complement strand
CTACAGTTATCAGTAATCACTGAAATTGTTTTTCAATGTGTGCAGTATATAATAGGGTTTCCAGGGTTTACTGACATGTTGAAAAAACAGTGAATCATTTTGACCAGTAGCGCTTGCAAAATGACAAAAAGAAAGCAACATTTTGGTGGCATTGGCCAATTTACTGACACACTAACTAGGTTTTGAAGCATGAATCAAATGTGTTGGGTGAGTAACAACATTTTTGGTAGAAGTAGTCTGCAACAGAGTTGTGACATCCAATGATACAGTTGTCATAATTACACTTACAGTTTTGAGAATGTGATGTGATAACTGTCTCTATTTGTTCTGTGTTGTAACAGACGGACGGACGGACAGACAGATGAGATAGTAATTGAATACAAGATCCAGCCAAGTCCTGAAGGTATATGTTGTCCTTTAGGTGTTGTGGAACAACAGTGTGGTTCCTACCTGACAGTCTCCTCTGTGTCTCAGTCGGCCACGGAGCTCTACACCTGGCGGGCTTCATCTCCACTCTGAACCCATCTGTCTACTGGACCGGGTTCCTCTCGGAACAACAAGAAAAGAGAGAGGGGGAGAAAGACAGAGAGAAGGGAAGAGAGAGAGAGAGTGAGAGCGAGCAAGAGATACAGAGAGAAAGGATGAGAGAGGGACAGACAGAGATAGAGAGGAATTGTTTGCTGTGAGAGACATGCAATGGCATGCACACTGCTTATCCTAGTAGTAACACAGCAAACTCAGTCCTATGGATTACAGCGGATAATTGATAATTACAGGGAGACAATCAAATGATGGCAGCCAGTCACACAGACTGGGGAGAGCAGCCAATGACAGCCTGGGACCATGAGGAGCACAGTACAGTGACAGCAGTGATGCAGGATGGAGAATGTCTGAGATCATTATACTCACCACGTCATCTCCCATGGACACCCATCTCTCAGCCTTGGACTGATGAAGAACCCACTGTTGCTGCACACTCACACATTCACTCACTCACACACAAAACACACACACACAGTCACACACATTCACTCACGCACACAAACGCTCACATACACTCACTCACACACAGACGCTCACACATACCTATAAATGGTGAAAGCATAGAGTTGGGAAAACAAACTGGAAAAAAAATTGGTGTTGTCTTGTCCTCCTTATTCTAGCTATTGTTCTCTCTTTACTTTGTCCCGCTATTTGCCAGACTCTCTCTTCTCTCTCTTTTTCTGTGCCTGTAGAATAAGTCAGGAAGTGTGTTTACATGAAGGAGAAGTGAAATACGCTGACCTGTCAGTAAGCACATTAAAGGTTTCCTCTTTAGAGGTGATTATAGACTCCCTGCTTTGAATAAGTAGTGTACAACAGTCTTAACGGCATTCAATGCTATTATTGGTCTGTGAGACTACGCAGATGGTTTCTCATTTATGATGATTGAATTATGTAATTAATTGCTCCAAGAAAAGCTGTTTCATGTTCTGCAAACAAGGACATTCAGTTGTTCTTGCCTTACCTCTGCAGTTTCATTAGGGAAACAACGCAGAACCCAATAATGTGGTCAGTAAAACACGAAAGAGCATCATGTGCAGAGAATGGGTTTTTGAAAAAAGAAACTGAACTGTAAACCACGGAATGAGCATTGATCAGAACTTAGAGCCCTGACCACATCAGCACACCCTAGGGAACTAAAGGAGATGATTAGCCAGTCCGATGATTTCATTGGCTAAATGGACAAGAAGCAGCTGCCCCTTCAGAAACCCTAACAGTGATTCAGGGGGACAAAATGAGAGAGGGATGGGGAGACTAGAGAGAGTACTGAGACTGAAAAGAGAGAGAGATGGACAGAGAGGAATAGAGAGATAACAGAGGGAAAGAGAAAGAGAGATAGAGAGAAATCAAGAGACTAGAGAAAGGGGCTAGAGAGAGAGAGAAAGAGATGGGGAGAGAATGAGGGGGAAGGAGACATGGACAGAGAGAAAGAGAGACCCAGCATGGGGCCTGTTCCGCCTGAACATGCCGCTTACTCTCAGGGCAGGGGCGAGAGAGAGAGAGAGAGAGAGAGAGAGAGAGAGAGAGAGAGAGAGAGAGAGAGAGAGAGAGAGAGAGAGAGAGAGAGAGAAAAAGAGAGGGCAGGGCAAGGCAAGGCAAGGCAAGGCAGGGCAGCCACTCTGAATGCAGAGCAGGCTTTAGTAAGGACAGTAATTCACCCCCCTGCTGACAGAGAGACGCCCAGACTCATACAGCTCTGCTCTGGCAGCCCCCATCCAGACCTGCTGGACTGGAGGTCCACTGGGACAGGGAGGAAATGTGTGTGTGTGATAAAGAAGGTTGAGGTGTGTGTGTAGGTGTGTGTAATAGAGGAGGCTGAGATGCGTGTCCGTAATAGAGGAGGCTGAGATGTGTGTGTACTAGAGGAGACCAATGAGTGTTTATGTGGGGGGGGGGGGGGTGTAATCGAAGAGATTGAGATTAGTGTGTAGGTTTGTGTGTAATAGAGGAGGCTGAGTTGTGTGTGTGTGTATAACAAAGGGGGCTGAGTGGACCTTGTCCATTAGGGAGAGTAGATGAAGAGTAGACCATGATTTAGAGGAAGAGAGAGAGAGAGAGAGAGAGAGAGAGAGAGAAGAGAGAGAGAGAGAGAGAGAGAGAGAATGGGAGGGGCTAGAAAAATATATTTATATTAGGTATCCCATGTGTCTTATATTAAGTAACAAGATTATGCTTAAAGGGGCATAACCTACTGTAACTGTGCACTTACTACAGACTTGTAACCTACAGTCCTGTAACTACTGTACTATAACTACAGACCTGTGTCTACTGTGGGCTCCTAAATAACTTTAACACATTCAATCATAATTCCATACCACACTTTTATTTAAAACAAGATTAGTGTCAGGTGTATAAAAGCAGGTGAAATGTGCAGACATTCAGGTAGCAAACCTCTAAAGCTTTTTAAAAGAATGTGAAATAATACAGCTCAGTGCATTGTTGACAGTCTGAAAATAACAAAGTACAACAGAGGGCACAGTACTTCTTCACACTCTACATGAAAACAATTAAAAGCAGGTTAGTATTGGGCATTCAAGTGTTGATCTGGTGGTCGCTTAAAGAACATCATGACCATCACATATTAAAGCCTGGTTCACATTATTGCATACAATTGTGTTTGACTTTGTACATTTTCAAAATGGCCATGGGTTTTGCCGGTCCGTAAATTGGATACAGGTGATACGGATCAGTACGGATGCGTATATCAGATTATATATATATATACACTGTCTCAATATGCAGCACAAACAATTTTAAGCAGACTCACCCTCTGCATTTACATTTAGTCATTTAGCAGACGCTCTTATCCAGAGCGACTTACAGTAAGTACAGGGACATTCCCCCGAGGCAAGTAGGGTGAAGTGCCTTGCCCAAGGACACAACGTCATTTGGCACAGCCGGGAATCGAACTGGCAACCTTCAGATTACTGTCCCGATTCCCTCACCGCTCAGCCACCTGACTCCTCTGCAGACAGATCCATGAAAATATACAATAATGTGAACCTACTATAAGAGTAGAAAGGCAAAAGTATTTTTGAGTGTACAGTACCAGTAAAGTACAGTACAGAACATATCTACTAAATACTTCAGTCAGAGCCATACAATATTTATGTATGTATATTATAATTATTATGACTTCTGTTGTCATTGTAGTTCAATTGTATGTTTTGTATATGTTGTTTGTACTGTACATGTATTGTATATGTACATTGTATATGTATTATAAATATAATTATGGCTCTGGGTCTGACGCACGTTTCTACTGCAGGGTCAGGGGTCAAAGTTCAGGTTAAGACCATGCCCCAATATCTAGATGTCTATAGAGGGACTGTCCTGCTCTGTAAGGCCCCGCCCTACACGCTGCCTTCCCTCCAATAGGAATATCAGCACAGCCATAAAACGCTGTCCTAGTGACCGTTGTCGCATAGAGGTCTCGCACTGTCTGAAATAGGTGGTGGTTCCCATGGCAATGGCGTCAAACTGTTCTGTCAGCAGCCACGCCTCCCAGAGTAGCGTGAAAGCATTCAAGGTTGCCATAACCACCACCCAGAATTCGGTCCCCAGAACAGAAAGCCCTGATGACAGGCTCCACCCACCGACCACGAAAGCCACATACAGGTAACGCGTGGCCACGGCAACAAAGAAGAGGTGTGCGGTCACCATGGAGAGGATAAAGAGAAGGAAGAGGCGGTGGTTGCCTTGGCCGACGCAGCAGTTGAGGAAGAGGCAGTGATGGTCGTAATCTCTCACACACACGTCACACAGCTTGCAGTGTTTGGTGTGGTCTGGCTGGAACAACTGGAGACAGGAGGAATGGAGGGGGAGGAACGAAATGGAGACAGAGAGAGAGCGAATGACACAGAAAAACATAATTCCATGTGTGTTTAGGCACATGTTATGATGTTATGACATTCTGAGGGCCCAGTTTTCAGTTCTGGGCTGTACAATCGTGTGCTTGTGACTCGCCCACAGGTCCAGAGGACAAAGAGTTCTGCTCACCTCACAGTAGATACAGAATCTCTGAGGGTTCTCGTTGTTCTCCACCAGGTCTGCGATGCTGGAGAATCGAGGGTCTGCGTCCCCCGGGCCGAGCGTTCCCGGGTCCTGGATCAGAACCTTCCAGAACAGAACCAGAACCAGGGAGAAGTGGACAACGGACACATGCATCAGACCGCTGGCTGGCCAGACACGTGAAGTGGTTAAGGCTCATATCTGACTTCTGAATGAGACTAACTCCTCCGTGTCCTTATTCCACAAAATCTCAATCTGGGGGCTGCTTTGCCCAACACAGATTACAATCCTCTGAGGGTAAAATATAGGCCTGAAGAGACATTCTCCAGTCCTCTAGTTTGTCGCGAGGGTTATGACACTCTATACCACTCTGGTATGATATTGAACATGTTTTTGTGCATGTCTTATGTTTTTTCATGTATGAGCTGTGTGTGTGTGTGCATGTTTGTATGAGCTGTATATGTACAGTATGTATGTGTGCATGAGCTGTGTGTGTGTGTGTGTTTGGGCTGTGTTTGGTGTGAATGTGGTGTGTGTGTGTATGAGCTATGAGTATATGTATGTATGAGCTGTGTGCGATCGCACTGAGCTGTAAAGGATATTGGGAATGATCTTGCCATAGAAGCAGAGCAGTGAGTGGAACAGACCGGCTATCAGGGTCCCCAGATACACAGGGTTGGGCAGCCTAGAACACAACAGAACACAGCTGAACAAATCTGAACATAAGACAACAACCACAGCACAGCAGACCATGGCCTAACACATTAGAACAAAGGTTTGGGAGTTGGGGTTGGGGCTGAGGTTAGTGTTAGGGTTGTGGCAGTGGTTGGGGTCAGGATGTGGTCACCTCTGGTAGGTGGTCATGCGGTGGAACTGTGTGAAGATGCTGCGGGCCAGCCAGGGGAAGAGCAGGCTGCAGACCAGGCCCCCGTAGCCCCCCAGCATGGAGGCCACCAGTAGGATGGCGGCTCCGCTCAGCGACGGGAATAGCACAGTCCAGTAGTACAGTACTGCAAACAAACACGCACACGTTAGCACGCAAACAGATATCCTTTAGCACACAGAAACACACATGTTAACACACACAGACACATACGCTACCACGCACATACATACGTTAGTATGCAAACAAACACATTACCACGGAAATATATACATGTTAGCATGCATATACACACACACACACTTTGGCATAATACACTTACAGACACATTAGCATCTGAGCATAGGCACACACTCTAACACAAACACACACATTTACAACACCTACAGTAGACCATCGGTGTGAGATGGACACTTACGATGAGACTCTTGAGGTTTCAGGTGCATGGGCTCACGGATGTACTGACTCAGCAGTTTGGTGAGCTGCTGATGTCTGGGGGAAGGTAAAAACACAGTTTCACTCATTTTATAACTACTTACATCCCAACCATGACACAGGTATGTATAACTGTATACAACCCTACCATGATACAGATATGTATAACTGTATACAACCCTACCATGATACAGATATCTATAACTTTATACAACCTGACCATTATATACATGTTGTCTCAAGTCATGTCTCAAGGGGGGTCAGATGGCTGAGCGGTTAGGGAGTCGGGCTAGTAATCAGAAGGTTGCTGGTTCGATTCTCGGCCATGCAAAATAATGTTGTGTCCCTGGGCAAGGCACTTCACCCTACTTGCTTCGGGGGGAATGTACTGTAAGTCGCTCTGGATAAGAGTGTCTGCTAAATGACTAAATGTAAGTCTTAAGCCATATGTAGATGTACATGTAGAATAGGTATGTGTGCTGAATGGCTGACTACAGGAGGGTCTCAGGAGACCAGGTTTACCAGAGCAGACCAGGCTAAGCCAGAAGAGAATAGAATAGGCTAAGCCAAGATAGAACAGGACAGAATAGACTTGGCCAGGCCAGGCTACACCATGGTAGACCGAGCTAGGCCAGGATAGACCAGATGTAGAGGTAGGGCATAAGTCACACATGACATTTGATATTACAAGTCTTAATAGATTTGATATTAAAAGCAGGAGTGTGGGTACATGTTTGCCTCAAAGATTCTCAGATTTCCTACTTGTGGTCAAGCGAGCGCGATGACGTAAACTCATTCCTCACTTTAAACTTAGCTTTTATTTTAAAAAGTAGCTTATCGGTCGCTTAGCGGCTAAAGTCTTGTTTATGAAAAGTGGTTGTTGGCTGTGTCAGTCAGACGACCCCGGTTCGAACCCCAGAGTGTGCAAGTTGAGTTAAGTGCAACAAGCGACACCATGACACCTGTGCCTGCAGATCACCTGAAGGTCTTCCCCTGCCTGCTAAGGTCAAGCGGAGTGAGGCCGTTGTAGTTCTTGATGTGTAACAGCCTGTATCCGGCCCTCTGCAGCAAGGTCCAGCACACCTCCACCGCGCCCCGCTCTGCTGCCACGTGCAGTGCTGTCGCCCCCTGCTGGTCCTACTGCATCCACGGAGCACCTCTGGAACAGCAGATAGGAAGAGCCCTATACACAGGCCTTTATTACACACACATTTCCACAAAGAGCACAACACACAAGCCGTACACATGCATGCTTTTGTGGATCTGTCTGCACAGGGTGAGTGTGCTCTAAAAATGTGTGCCTCCTATCGATAGCCTACTGTGCAGGGTTTTTGAAACAGTGGTTCTCAAATTGGCCTTACTCTTCTAATCTTTATTATCTAAATGTATGTGCTGAAAATGAAGGTAGCCATTTAGGAAAAATGTGCAGAGAAAACAAGAAAATGTACAGAGTCAAATGCAGTGTACTTAAGGATTGCATTCAGTAAAACATTGGGACTGGGACAGTGTGTGTGTGTGTTTCTGAGTGTGAGTGAATGTGTATCTAAGTGTGTGTGTGTCTGAGTGAGTGCGTATCTAAGTGAGTGTGTGTGTGTTTCTGAGTGTGAGTGAATGTGTATCTAAGTGTGTGTGTGTCTGAGTGAGTGCGTATCTAAGTGAGTGTGTGTGTGTGTCTGAGTGAAACCCACCTGCTCTCGGAGCAGGTAGCGGACCACTTCAGTGTTGCCTGTGGACGCAGCCAGATGTAGAGGTGTGACCTGGTACATATCCCCATCTGAGAACCTGAACATGCCTGTCTCCCATAGGTAGTGCACGGCCACACTGAGACACACAAAGAAAGAGAGAGAGAGCGGAGAGAGTAAGAGAGAGAAAGGGGAGAGAGAGATGAGAGGGAGAGATAGAAAACAGGACAGAGACAGGGAGGGTGGGAAAAGAGAGAGACAAAGGAAGAGAGAGAAGGAGAGACAGACAGAAGGAGAGAAACAAGAGAGGAAAAAGAGAGAGAAAGCAAGAGTTTGTGTGTGTGTGCACATGAGCATGTGTGCAGAGCGTGTTGTGTATGTGTGCAGCCTACTCACATGCTACCCCCACTGACTGCATGGTGCAGTGCTGTCTTGCCTTGCAGGTCGACAATGCGAAGGTCAGCTCCATGCTGCATCATCTGGTGCATCACATACACATTGCCCTGTCTGGGAATGGACCAGTATTAGTTTAGTATGTAAGACCCTCAGGAGGGCCAACAACCTTCTTCATAGGAACCCAACCATCAACTACAGTACCATTTGGCCAATAGGGACTGATTGGATCAGTTGGTAAAATGTCCGTCTGGAAACCTATGTTCCCATGCCAGTTTGATTGGATATGAGATGTCACTTTGGTATAGGAAGTAGCCTGGGGTAAGTGCTTTGTGGGCAGTGTTGTTCTACTTACCTGCAGGCGAAATGGAAGGCTGTCTGGCCAGCATCGCATGTCAAGTTGGGGTCAGCGCCGTTGCTAAGCACCAGGTCCACCATGGCACGGTTACCATGGAGAGCAGCAACATGGAGAGGGGTGAACCCACCCCAGCCTGCACAAACACACACACACACACAATGATGAGAATGTAACTTAATTAGTGCTTCCCTTCTGGAGCAACTGTCCCTTTGTCTCAGTGAGGTTAAATGTGACTCAATGTCTTCCTGTGTGTCTGTGTCACAGGAGCTGAGTGAGTCAGAGCCCAGGGTAGACACTCACACCATCTCAGATCACTGACGATAACACCAGCAGGGGGTTATACATCCTGTAGCTGCCAAACCTGGCAACATGACAAAATCACATCCAAAGACATTGTGCTGCAGTGTGTTTCTGAGTGCGAGAGAAGGGGGTGTAAGAGAGAGAGAGACAGAGAGAGAATGTTGTGTGTGTGTGAGTGAGTGAGTGTGTGTGTGTGTGTGAGTGAGAGTATATGTGTATTTGTATGAATCAGCAACTTGTAACCCTACACACCCTACGTATCTAATCACCAAAGTGACAACAAGAGGATATAGTGGACATCCAACAGCAGTAGCTAGGTACACATTACAGAATACGGCACAGGAAATCAGCTGTCAGTCTGACTTCTTGATATCTGTCGTCTGCAGCCTGTATGTTTTCAATGCTTTTGCTTCTTAACTTAATAGCAGAACATTCTATATACAAAGTGTGCAAAAAAACATGTTTTTTTGTTGAAACTATATAACTGCTGTATTGCACACTAGTAATACATACTACATTGAGAAATCATGCAATAGATGACCAAGACAACAAGATAGCATTTCATATCACATGTGCACGTCTTTTCAAGCCTTACCAACATTAACCAGGAAGCACATACCTTTATGTTTCAGGACAGATCGATCAAGTTGAATGAAATGTGCACATTGTTCAATATTTCCTCTCTGAATGCTGTCAAATATGTCTCCTTCGTCGCCCGAGCAACCGGCGGGCAGTGGAAGCATAGTGAGAACGGACGCTGACCCCTGGTAGTCTAACTCGTGCAACCGCAACACAAACTACCGAATATGCATTAAAAACTCGTATTTAATGGAGATAGATACCCATTTTGTCTTGGCAAAGTGACACGATGTTTCATTTTGGTATACTGATTGCGGCAGTAGACCCTTGGCGAACAGCATTGGATGCGGACTACACACGTGACTACTGTGCCGTCTTCGTCACCAAAACATGTGCGCTTATAAATAAACCAAAGGCCGATTATTTTTAAGGGCTGTTTGAATGCAAGTGTAGATCAGATCGAAGGGTTTTTGGTGAACCCCAACAAACTTCTCGCGCCTGCTTCCCTAATGTCTCAGTGACTCTCACAATAAAGAATTTCACACATTACGATTACTTGACATATTACGCGACCAAATAAGACATTTCTGCGCAAGCTCGAATATCTCAATGATCACCCTGACATTTAAATTTAAAATTGGTTATTAATTTAGAACAAAAAACAAGTCTACTGAAATATGTTTTTCCTTCAGATCACAGCTTCTATATTATGTGGAAGGACGTGAACCAGAGTGACCAGGCAAAATTAAAGGTAAGCGCTTTGGACTATCTGCTCACTGAGTGCTAACTGGGTTACTTAATCGTTGTCATTGTGGTAGTGCTTCTGTGATGTGCTTTAGGCTAATTAAACGGAGTAGCCGAAAGACATATGAACAGGGCTCTCAAGTTTTATCAAAGGTTTGTCGTGGCGGATGCGTGAGACTTGAGAGCCCTGGTAACATGTTCATGTGATTCTTTAGTGAAACTGGTATCAATAATTTCTCACCTTAATAGGCCCTACTGTTGCTCTGTTGGTTAACACTAACAGAAAATCTAACTACAGCCCTAATTTGCAATAGGAATGCCTGCAATCTGGGTGTCATCTTGTTCTACACACGATGGCGCTATTGACTTCAACCAAACTCACATTCAGCAGTATTGCTTTGGCTTGAGTAAATCAATTTGCGAGTGCAGTAGTGTTCCTCCCAGTAGGTAAGTCAAGTTATTGCAAGACAGCAAGGTATTGATTACTGTTGATAAAAGTACTGAAAGACGGATAACCCGAGTATCAATGCAATACTCATGCACATTACTCAAGCATTTCTTGTTATTTCCTGGTTAAACCTGGTTGGCATGGGACCTTCCTGTAATTCACGACTGCATGCCAATAACATGACAATGCTGTGAAAAGCTCATGAAGCATAGAAGGGAGAGCGTTTTATAAAGGCAGGGGAGGAGCCCTTGAGCTTGGAGAACAACAGGGCTACTCACTTCTGCTTTCAACCCTCTCTAAGGAAGTAAAGCACATGACCTGTGCCGGGCAGCTGATGTAAGAGCAGATCGTTGTGCTAAAGTTCAGACAATTCTGCTCTCTGCTCAGATTAACGAGAGGACTGCCAAAGCCCAGCACTGAGGGACGGAGACTAAAGTCACGCAGGCCAGAGAAGACAAGCCCTGACATGGGAGAAAGAGGGGTACAAGGACACTGATTGGTTGTCAGCGAGCGGGAAGACGGGGAGAGAGAGTTAAAGAAATAGAGAGAGAGAGAGAGAGAGAGACAGAGAGGAACACCACTCTGGAGAAGCTCAACCACTGGCTGGTGTGAGCATCATAGAGAGGGGTGGCAGATGACTCAGGTAAGCAGTGCTACAGAGATACTTACCTGGCAACGAGCCAAGCTGTCTGATTGGTCTTGTCTATCTTGCTGTTGTGCTGGGTAGCATTCACTTCTGTTTATGTTGTCATTGTACTCATGGCATGTTGGTGTGTGTATGTGTATTTAAGAGGATGAAGTCTTTGGGTGTCTGTGTGTGTACACTCCATTCACAAGCACAAAGTATGTGCAGCCCCTAAAATACCTTTTGAAAATCGTTAAACCTGTTTGTCGAGAGTAAGAGACTGAGAGAAATGAAGGGAAAGACAGACAGAGAGAGAAGATTCACCTAACATAGCGCTCTTCTCACCCAGAGATATTGAAGTGTCTTTCCACTAGTGTTTCAATGAAACTGGAATGCCACAGACTTCTCCAGCCCTCATGAACTGAGTCTATATTGTAATGTTTCGGTTCTGTTGAGGTCTTCTCCCTAGGTATTCATGTGCATCACTAGAGAATGTGTGTGTGTGTCTGAGTTCCTGAGGTAATTAAATTCCCCTGTAACTAGTGTTCAGACACAGCTATGAGAGGACACACACACACACGAACACACGGTTGGACAGAGGCAGGAATGCATGCCTGTCTCTGAGCAGGCTCCTTCCTCGCTTTCCTCTGACATCACAAGACTGCTCAGATCCTATACTGTTGTTAGGTAGTCATGTTAGAACTCTCAGGACTGTGAAGAGAATGTAGAATGCAAAGGCATGCTGAACTCTTAATTTACAGCGTGCCCAAATAAGCTTATGCTGCAAACAACCTACAGTCTTGGGATTGAGACTCTAATGTCACTTTGTAGCTACAGTTAATGCAATAGACATGTTAAAACAAGCCACTCAGGTTTTGGAATGTGCTTGTGTGTGTGTTTGTTTGTTCCACTGTAGAAAGTTACAGTAAGAAGTATGTACAGTAAATCTGTAAATCCTTTTCTTGTATCTGATTTCCCCTCACTCTACCTCTGCTTTCTACTTCACTCTCCTTTTTTCTCTCCCCCCCCCCCCCCCCCCCCCCCCCATCTCCCCCTTATCTCTCTCCAGGAGCGTATGAGAGACGTGGAGAGGATCAATAAGGAGACTGGGGAGCTGAGTGCCTCTGGTGAGCTGTCAGTTTCCCTGGAGTTGAAGGGGGAGGCGGGGACGGTGGGGGGCGCTGGAGGACAAACAGTGGACTCTAGGGGCCCCAGGCCCCTGCTGGCCCTCAGAGAGCAGCTACATCAGCTGGAGACACACAATCTGCTCCCACATATCCAAAGAGAGGAACACCTATGTAGAGTTCTACCTCTCTATATACAGGTATGTTAGGGTTGTCTGTCTGCCTGCTTATCTGTCTGGAGGCTGGATGACTTAAAGGGCCTTGCTGGATATCTGTCTGCCTGCATGATTTGTCTGCCTACGTATCTGTCTGTCTATTAGTTTGCCGGCCTGTCAGCCTGCTCATGTCTGCATGGAGGCTGGATGATTGAAGGGCCTTGCAGGCTGTTTCTAACAGATCATGTTGAGGTTTATTCACTTCATTCACCTCCCTGATCAACAGATTTCAGGTTACAAGCACAGTCTAAAATACTGTTTGACTGTCAGCTTCTCACGGTTAAGTAACATGTCTGCTTAGCTAGCTAAGTGGTCTCTGTATAGAAGACTCGTTTCTCAGAATCACATTAATTAGCCTGTCCGTTCTTACGCAACCAGTTTGAATTAGGTTAAAATTACCCCCAGTGACCACACACACAACACACATTCTGAATCCTTTCAATGACCTGTGTGTAAACCCATTGACCAGGCTTATAGCTACACACATAAGCACCCCTGAAGTAGGCTGGGGGTCCTGCACGTGTTACTCAGTGCACACACACACACACACACAGACACACACACCCTATCACATGCCTCCTGATCTGCTCTCTGGGATTGGACTGGTTATGTGTAAGGCCTCTCTCTCTGACTCAGGGTAAATCTGTGTAAGCCTCTAACGGCATATGGCAAGATGAATGGTTATAAATAGGTTGCTGCTTTTGACTGGTTTCTTTCTTAGGTGTGAATTAGAAAGCAAGATGGTGAATTTGTGTAGATCTGTGATATAAACAAAAAAAGGGAAGTGAAAACTTCTGAGCTCTTGGACTTTGTTCCACAACGTATAACTGCAGTAGATTGACTTCTCTTTCTCTCACCATCTCTGTCTCTCTTTTTCTGTCTCGCATTCTCTTCTCTCCATCTGTCTTTTTCTCTCCTCTCTTTCTTACCGTGTACCTGCCTTTCCTTGTCATCTCTCCCTCTTTCCCTCTCTCTCCTGCGTCTCTCCTCTCCTCTCGACTTGTGTCCTGCCTGTGTGCGGTGCGAGGTGTGTGAGGATGGAGACCGAGGGATGGAGGCCGTGGACCTGAGAGCTCTGGCTGCTGTCACAGCCGAGACCATGGTCACTCACATCCTGTCCAGACTGGCTGAGCGGCCTGCAGGTAGGGAGGGGCTCTGACCTCCAAACGCATCTCCTCTCACTCCACACGTGCACACACCTAGAGTCGCTGATGAGACACAGCATTAGCATGTACTGCAGGTTGTCTGTATGTCCAATGACCAGGCCCAAACGTGATACGCGGGCGCAGAATTCCGACGCAGATTTTCAAATAGAACGTTAGCCAAAAATGAGAAGAATTGAAAAGGAAACACTTATCGCCCAAAATGACAGCAAGAGACAGAGCCAGGGAGTTTTCAGGCGATCTTTACTAGGCTAGATCAATACTTTTTTGCAAAGTCTGTCAACATTCAATCGACCATATTCAGCGTCAAACTGTTGTGGAACATCTTCGGTCGCTCGAACAGGAAGGCGAGCGGAATTCCGCAGATTTCCTCAAATTTTCAGCCTGAATAACCGCAGAAAATGTGAAAAAACACGTTTGGGCCTGCCGGTGACATGTATGTGCTTGCATGGAGGTTAACAGAATAAGTTTACAAGAAGTACATAGTTCTGTTTTTCTCTGAAGAGAGAAGTGGGTGCCCTCTGATCCCCTCCATTCCCTGATGCATCACACCCACGCACACACCCTCACTGGCACGCACTCTTGCTGTGAGCTGTGTGTGATCGCTCCTCGTGGTTCTGGGCTTCCTAGAGGACGCTCGCTACGAGGTGCAGCTGTTCTTCCAGAAGGCAGTGGACAGACAGAAGGACCAGAGGGATGGAGAGGACAGACAGACGGAGGTTTCCGGATGGATGTTGCTGAAGGGCCTGTGCCTGCTCACGGCCCAGGGCCCGGTGAGTGGGGCTGCAGTTAGAGAGTCTGAGCTGTCACCTTAATCGTAGCTTCCTGGAAGTGAAACTGTAAACACTTTTTGTGTGCGTGTCTTTTGGGGGTGTGTGATTTGTGCGTGCGCGTGTGTGTGTGTGTGTGTGTGTGTGTGTGTAGGAGGTGCAGTCATTGGTGAAGCCAGGTCTGCCTGCAGCTCTGATAAAATGTCTGTTCCTGCTGGTGTCTCTACCAGCCAAGAGAGAGACCTGTGGAGGAGAGAGGAGCTTCCAGGAACTTCTCATCCAGGTGACCACCACCTCTCAGTAGCTAAATAACCAGGGGGATGTCCCCTAGAATCCTAGCTGACATGATCCTTGCAGAAATACTGTAGTGATAGTGACTCCATAACCCCCCACGCCCACCGCATGCCACCTAGCCCACCCCCATTCCATCCCACCCACTGCCTCCGCCCCCCTCCACCATCCACCCTTGCCCCTGCTCATCCCACCTTCCACCTCTGTTATCCCCTTCCACCATCCCCCCCCCCAGGTCCTCCTGCAACTCAGCCAGCAGCAGGCCAGTGTGGAGGAGATGGTGGACACGGCGGAGCTCCAGTGCCTCATCATCGCACTCACGTCGCTGTGGGACCAGACCAGCGCCCCCTGGAGGCACCAGGCTGGCCGCCTCCTCAGGGCTGTGTCTGCTGCACAGGCACGCAATACCGTCACCAACCTGCAGGGTGAGAAAAAGATCTCTCTCACTCACACACTACCTGAGATATGTACCACATGCAGAATACTGTAAAACATTGATACAGTCGATTTCAACTGGCTTTTCGTATCTGAATACACAAACACACACACACAATGCCTACAACCTGCAAAGTTATCCACACACAAGGGCAGTGAGCAGAGAGAGTGTCGAGTCAACAGAGCACATGATGACTAGTCATCTCAGGATAGTCCCAGAGCTGGTCCACATGATGTCCAGATCTCATTATCCACTCAGATGTTCCAGAACATGGAGCCAGACTGGGTGGAGGAGGCGGTAGGCAGTTTGTTGGTTGTTTGGACTTGTTATGGAGATAGGAGGAGAAGGTTACCATGGTAGAGCTGGCTTGTGTGTGTGTAGACATCATAAGGCTGTCAGGAAGCGGGTCTGGTGTTAAGTATGGCATTGCAGGGGTTGTTGATGGCGTGAAGGACCTGTTTGAGGTCTGCTCAACCTTCTTTATTAATTTGTTTGAGGATGTTTTGAAGTTTTTTTTTGTACCACCCATTCTCTAATTTCTCTTCCCCGTCCTCCCTCTACCATTTCTCTCTCTATATCCATTTTTCTGCTGTCTCTTTCTCTCTCTCTCTCTCTCTCTCTCTCTCTCTCTCTCTCTCTCTCTCTCTCTCTTTCCCCCCCTCCGCTCTTCTCCCCCCAGCTAAGAATTGTGTACGTATCTGTACCCAGAACCTCCAGGGGATGTGTGAGCGGGTTCCTGGGCACGTCCTGGCCGAGGTGGCGGTCAGTGTGTTCAGTTTTGTCCGAGACTCCTTCCCTCTCAGCCACGCCCTGTTCAACGAGTTTGAGACTAATGATGGATACACAGTCCTACAGGCCATCATGACTCGGTGAGGGGAGGATGAGGAGGGGTTCTGAGGATGGGGATGGGAGGGAGGGGGGGAGGGATAGAATGACGGGGTAAATGGATGTTTTCCTGAGTCATCTTTAAGTCCTCTCACCCTTATTATTGTCCTCTGTTGAAGAGCTGGAGAGTAGAGGACATTGCTTTACAAATCAAATACATTATTATTCTCATTATTTCCATAACCAAACCATATCTCTTTTCTGTGACAAGCAATACCCTTTTGTGTGAATGAAGTTGTAGCCGACTCTGCCTAGCTGTGAAAATGAGGTGTTACTAAACTAAGCTACGGGGTTTGTTGTGGTCTCCAGGTGTGAGGAGGGGGTGAGTGGTGAGGATTTCCAGCCTGTGCAGGAGCTCCTGGGCTTGCTGGCCTCACTGTGCCTCCTGGGGAAGAACGAGCTCAAGGTGGCCCTGTGTGTCAGCAACCCCCAACCTCCAGGCTTCAAGTTTGTCCCGTCACTCAACGGTAGGTCAGTTTTAACCCCAGCCCATACCCTCACCAGCACTAACCCTAATCATAACCCCAACTGTCACCAAACACTTACCTGCACTAGCCCCGTCCATAACCCTAGGCTAACCAGCACTAACCCTAGCCCATCCTGGCCCAAGCCTGGGTCATACGTTATGCTAGCCCTCCCTCCTCTACTGCAGGCTGATCCTAAACTGGGTGTCCAGGCCATCTGGGCTGGTCTGACAGGGACTGATTACTGGGGATCAGGGAGGGTTGGAAGGGTGTGGTATGGGCCTGTGAAGGATCATGATCAGTCCCTGC
The DNA here is from genome assembly GCA_023658055.1 of Thaleichthys pacificus. NCBI lineage: Eukaryota > Metazoa > Chordata > Actinopteri > Osmeriformes > Osmeridae > Thaleichthys > Thaleichthys pacificus. Next base: position 16,478,173 of record CM042857.1, on the reverse strand, counting down.
CCCGGGTTTGAAAAACACTCCCTTAACCTTTTGAACTCTTATCTTCTAATCCTGACCATAACCTTGCTTAATGGGCCCCACCTAAAACAGTAACAGAACACACAGAAAGACAGACACACACACACACGCACTCTCTTTAACAGTGCAACAGCCAACCCCCCACCCTTCAGGTTAACTGGAGGCTGAGGTGATTATGTCTGGGATGATGAAGTGGAGCTTACTCCTCTAACTGTGTTAGGACACCCCGCATTCATTCACCAGCAGCCTACCGCTCCCAGCCATCTATCACACGCGCACACACAACACACACTCACAGTCTGACACTAGTATAGGGATCCTGCTCATTTATAGCAATGTGTACACACACACGTTCATCTATCACCTAGAGGAGGACTCTGTGCCAGCAGACAGAGCTAGGTCTTACACTGATCTTATTTCTCACTGATGTGATTTCAATCCAGGCTGAGAATGAATCTTATTACCAGCCACTTATATATTTATTTACCTCACAACATTTCCCAAATCTAACACTGTCCTTGAATGTTTTGACAATATCTGCTCCAAACTTTATCAGGGTGAAGGAAGATGCTTTTTCTCTGGTCTTAATGCACTCAACATCATTAGTTTTCCGTCCGTCCGTGTGTGTGTAACTGGATCCAGGGGGAAGATTTCAGTGGAAGTTGTTTGTGATTTAACGTTTGCACCTCTGTGACCTTGTGAGAGCAAAATATGATGAATGCTCCTCTGTAAACTAAAACAAACCTGGTTTTAATTCTGCTGCTTGAAGCTGAACGTGAAACATAATGTTGTGGATGTGGACTATTTATTTAACATCTGGTTTCAGTCTCACTGTAGTGTAGATACATACTGAGTCCAGCTCAATGTGGAGTCAATGTTCCTGCAGCACCAACCTTAAAGTTTACTTCAAATTTAAATGTAGAGACTTTAGTGACATGGTTGGTTGTAAGATGACAAACCTCTGCTCCTCTCTGTACACACTGTAGGATGTAAGCCTTCTATGTACTGTTACATTTATTTTATTGATTTAGCAGCTGCTTTTATCCAAAGCGACATAGTACACATAGATCAATCAATCAAAGTTTATTGTCGCATACACCAAATTGCTAAAGTGCAGCGAAATTCTTAAAACTTGGCCAGCAACCTACGCAGTAGACAGTAGACAGTAAATACAAAGTACAGTCAGAGTAACGACACAGGCACAGAGCAAAAACTAAATTTTAGCTACCAGATACAATGCAGCCATAACTGCTATCAGAACAAAAATGCAACAACAGCTTCTTAACTTCAATATTCCATTTACTGGTTACTAGTACTTCAACTTCATAAATCATTTCCTACAGTATCACAAATAGAACATGCCGAAAAACAACAGTTTTGCAGGTACCACAAAAAGTAATTTACCTCTAAGCATAGCTGCGGAAAGTAGGGGTACCCGGGGGCCCCTGTTTTTAGCCAAAAACAGACAAATACAATTCATAAGTAAGACAGCTTTCTTTATTCAAATACTTTTTTTGTATCAAGGTTGACAATGAGCAACACGGACGGTGTATAAGCACTCCGCATAGTCAAGCCGCGGCGGTATATTTGATCAATGTTGTCGGTTAAGCATCTATATGCACACTCATTCCTGCCAGGCCCAATTCTGTTAAGTCGTCCCCCGTCCCCGTCTCCCACTCCTTGTTCTCAATATTTTCCCACGGCCATGCCGCTAATGTAGCTTTGGGTGCCCTTAGGCTGTGCAAAAAGTACAACTCAACCAAACTAACTGAAGCTATGCCCTAATCCTCTCCTTCTTCTGCCCCCCTCTCCCTCCCCCAGGCCTCTCAGTGAAGAATCTGTCAGCTTTCCGTCTCCTCCAGACCTCCTTCCTGCGTTCGGGGGACATGCTGCTGTGTTGTCACATCCTGCGGACCATCCGGACCATGTGGGAGTGGGACAGCGCCAACTTCTTCCTCCTGGAGTGGTCTGTCCAATCCCTGGCCCAGCTTGCCACCTGCGTGTGGAGAAAGCCCGCCCCCGTCCACAAACTGTTCTTCTCAATGGTTGAGATGGTGTGTATGGTTGTAGGACGCACAAACACACACAAACTTCCCACACACATATATACAGTAGGTAGATACATACACACACATACAGTACATGTACACATGCAGTGAGTAGGTAGGTACACACATACACAGTACAAGCACACATGCATTAGGAAAACACACACACATTCAATCTATCTAACAGACTTCAGTCTCAACCATTGCATCATGTCATGGGCAACCTACAGTATATCCATGATGGTGTTTCCTGCAGGTGGTATTCCAGCTGAACTACATCCCCCATGAGGTCTTGCATGCGGTGCAGGGCGTGCTGAAGCAGAGCTGGATAGGGGGCGTAGCTGGGAGCGTGGCGGGGGCGGAGTTCGGAGTGATGGTCCTTGACTGCTTCTACACGTGAGTGAGACACCTGTAGCAGAGTAGCGGTAACACAAGTAATACAGTTTAATTACACAGCAGTTCCTACGCAACTACAAAATTGTACCACTACACACTATTGCTATTTATGGAAGTTAATGTAACATGAATGTAAAATGTGTTGCCGATTAGTGCCTGTGTTTCTGTGAGAGTTTTGCCATCAAACTCATACATGTTGCTACTCATGGTAATAGAGGTATTGTGGTACTTGTTCTTGGATTATGAGTACGTACAGTACCATGGCCACTGAAAAGGTCTAACCTGGCCTCTATGCTGTTGTCGGAGACCTTACATCCAGGAGATTTTTTGTTCTCCTTCAAATTGATCGGTTATCTTCCTTCATGCTTCTGTCTCTTCCTCCCTACTATATATACCCTTCCTCTTCCCTGATCTCCCCCTTTGTCCCCTTCCCCCCAAGGCTGACGGTGCGTAGCGGGCTGCTGTCGGACGTCCTGAGTGAGGGGGGGCTGCTGGAGATGGTGCTGTTGGAGCTGAAGCGCAGGGCCAAGATCCTCCGCAAGGCTGGCGCCTCTGCCACAGGTGTACACACACACACACACACTCCAGTCCATCACATACACTGACCTCTGGTCTGACACACACACACACACACACGTTCCCTTTCCCTCATGGTATACTCAGTACTGACCTGTGACCTCTGACCCTGGCGGTGCTTCAGGCTTGCAGGAGCACTCAGGCGTGGAGAATGGGGAGAGAGCTCTGACCACCAGCATGCTCAACGTAGTGGCAGCCCTGACACTACGCTCTGTCAGAAACACTGGTACACACACTCATCACATTTGTCCTGAGGATACTAGTACTCCTATTGAACAGTCATCCAATTGTATTAAATTAATTTTGTGTGTGTGTCTATGAATGTGTGTCTACGCATTTCTCTGTGTTTATGTGGGTACGCATCTGTGTGTGTGTGTGTGAATGCACGTCTTGTGGTGTGTGTGTGTGTGTGTCCCAGTGTCTGTGCGGGAGCTGGGCATGGTTCCATACATGAAGATCTTCCTGGATGAGGAGCAGTACCGCGGGCCCACCCTGGCTGTGCTGGAGCAGCTGTGTGAGGTGAACCCAGAGGAGTTCATGAGCACGGCCATAGGAGCCCTCTGCTCCTCCACACAGCATGAGCTGGGCCTCAAGCAAGACCTGCTGCAGGTACACACACACACACACACACACACACACATACAGGTACATGCAGACATACACACAAACACACCATCCCATTGTTTTAGTGTTTAAAAAAAGAAATGGTTCATTCACGTTCTTTTTCCTAACAAATGGTAATCCGTTTAAACAGTAATTGCGTTTGATTGGATTATGGACAAACACAGATTGATTTGCTAATACAGGTTTAGCTGTTAACTCCAGCACAATTTGATTACCCCGCCGGCATTGTGCTGTGGCCCTGTCTGAAGATGAGGACCCTACAACATCTCTGGGTGTTTCTCATTTGATTACTCCTAAATGAATTAGACCTACTGTACACCTGCACTATTATACATGGCAGGGAGACCATGTTTGCATGTGTATGTAGTTCTGTTTGTGTGTGTGTCTGAGCAGCATTACGTGTGTGTGTGTGTGTGTACAACATGCATGTGGCTGTGTGTGTGTGTGCATTCATGTTTGTTAAATGGATTAAAGCAGGTGGCAATCAGATTGACTGTGGCCAGGTTGCTGTGTGTTGAGAGCCATTGCGATTGCTTCAGTGTTAATGAGATTTGTCCCTGCGTTGTGGGACACACATTACCTAGCTGATGTATTAGCTGCCCTAATAAAATCAGGCTAATCTGATTCAACAGAGCTCTCAAAAATGGTTACCAGAAATGATTTATGGTTTATCTATATATTTATGTTGTGTCTCTGTTTCATCGCATCATGACCAGCTTGTTTTAATTGACTGGAAATGACTATTTACGAGGCTGGAGATGGGTTGGTTTGTTATCAGTGAATACAGTCTTTCCCCTCCTCTTTCAGAGTATCTTTGACGGGGTGTAATCACTTTGTAGTCTAAATTCAGTCATCGATTGGTAGATAGAGATTGGTAGATATCTATTGGTAGTCCCAGACACACCAATGTCTTGTGTGTCCATGTGCCTGTGTGTGTAAGTGTCAGTGGGTGTGTGAGCCTGACTCTTCTATGCCCTCTCCAGTCTGTGTTGAAGGTGCTGGAGAACCCAAACAGTTGGGATGCGTTCAGGCGAGCTGGAGGCTTCAGCGGCCTCCTCTCCCTGGTAGTGGACATGGAGGGGGCTTTGGCCGACCCTCCCCGGCCCCAAGGGGGGGTATGGGGGTCCCTGGGCGACCAGATGGTCCTGGACCTTCTCCTCCTCACCCTCCACACCCTGGCCCTGGCCGTGCACGTCCACCCCGTCAATGCACACCACTTCCAAACAGGCGGGTTCTACGAGAAGCTAGCTGAGGCGTTGGCCCAGCTGGGCTGCTTCTGGAACCAGGGGCCAGGGCAGCAGGACTGGGCTGAGACCGGGGACTGGCCCAGGGATCCGAACCAGACTCAGAGGGCTCTGGAGGACAGCTGGTCCCAAGGAAAGAGCTTCCACCAGTTTGTAGAGCTGGCTGAGACCCCCTTGTCTTCCTCGTCCCCTGAGCCCCCCCTGCCCCCCCGTCTACAGGCCTGTGTCCGGCTGCTCTCCTACCTGGACCAGTTCTCCACAGGGACCTGGACTGCTCAGGAGCTGGGGGGGGTGCTGTGGAGGGAGGGGGAGACCCAGGGAGCAGGAGGAGGAGAAGCTACGCCCAGGCCGGAAGAGCCTCAGGGGGGGAGCAGAAACCCTGCCTACAGCGTCTCCTCAATCGGCAGCCAATCGAACTACAGGCAAGTCTGTCTCTCTGCGCTCTGATTGGTTTATCTCCCATTGGTGAGGAGCAGGATTGTAAGGGCGGGTGGGTTGTCAAATATTGATAGGGAATGCATCTGAGGTAGAGGGAAGGATGAGGAGGAGATGGAGAAGGTGAAAGGAAGTGTCCAGCTGTCAGAGAGTGGAGGATGATTGTGTGTTCTGCTGTGGTCAGGTTCACCTGTGACCAGACCATCCTGTATCCTGGAGCAGTCAGAGTCATGATGACCCTGCTGCCTGCTGTATTCACTCTGGAGGACACTCAGGTACCCTGCCTCCCTGACTGGTTACACTCTAGAGAGTCACTACTGCCATGTTTTTCACTCTGGAATACAGGTGTGGGATGATAGCTTTGTATGGTGGCTTTACATAACTCTGTATAGAACAAAATGTCCCTACATCCTCTCTGACTTTCCATTTTTTCATCCCTTTATCACATTCAAATGTATTGCCATTTGTACAAGTACAGGTACATTGGTATTCTTTAGTCCAGGGGTCCCCCAATTTTTTTCTGTGAGGGACAGATAATTTTTACTTCCTTTAATGTGGGGCCGGGTCGGTCTGTAACAGAAAATGTTATGGGCCGGAGCAAAGCAGTAGCCATGAAGTCAACATTGGGGGGGACGAAATCTGCTGGGGAGTCTTTGGGTCCCGCCCTAAGAACCTTTTTTTTATTTTTATTAATGTATTTTTATATTTGGTTGCCTGTCGTAGTGTAGCAAATGTATATTTTATTTATATTTTTATATCAATATATTGGGGGGGACATTTTGACCAGATTTGAATATTGGGGGGGGATGTGTCCCCCCCAATATATATTATGGTTACCACCCTGGGCCGGAGTGACTTGATGTATTATTGTGGAGATTTTATTATGATTTTAAATGTATTCATTATGCTAGATTAGTTTATTATTTTGCTATGCAACGTACATCCGTACATATCAAGGGATATATAGCCTATTAAAAGAGCATTATTACTATCGTAATTACCTTTTTTCTTCATGATCTTTTTTGCTATTGAAATCAAAACATTTACTTACTTATTTATATTAATCAGTGGAATGATTGTATTTTTTTTATTAATAAAAAATAAAGTCTCTGGCATTGTTCAGAGGGCCGGTCAAAATGCGTTGGCGGGCCGTATTCGGCCCGAGGGCAGTAGTTTGGGGACCCCTGCTTTAGTCCTTCTCCTCTTGACAATCCCTAGTGGCCTGTCATAAATACAATCTAAATCTACAGTATGTTAAATAAGTCCTAATCTATAACACTGTATACAATGTAATTAAGAATTATTCACCTACAGTATCAACTGAGAATTACCTAAGCTAAGAATAACCTATGCACATATATGTATGTGTAAGTAGGGTAGTGGGGTGTGGGGGATATAGTCTGGACACGGGTGGCCAGATGGATTACTACTTGTTGATTATTTGCACCTCCTGGGAAATAACCTGTTATGGAACCTGTTCGTTCTTGTCATGATGCTTCTCCATCTGGTGTTTCTCGGGGGTAGGTAGGGATTCATTCCTCCCTCTCTCTTACCCTCCATCCCTCCCCCTCTCTCCTCCTTCTCCCTCCCCCTTGCCTTCTCTCTCCCCTCCCCCTCTTGCCCCCTCTCTCTGTCTCTCTCTCCCCCTATCTTTCTCTCCCTCCCCCTCTCTCCCTCTCCCCCTTTCTCCTTCTGTCTCTCTTCTCTCCCCCTCTCTCCTTCTCTCTGTCTCTCCCCCTCTTGCCCCCTCTCTTGCCCCCTCTCTCCCGCAGCTATCTATGGAGGTGCAGTTCTCTGTGGCGCACCACATCCAGGCCATGGTGATGTCGGAGCGTAACCGCCAGATCATGTGTGAGGCGGGGCTGGTGTCCACCCTGCTGGCCCACTGCCAGGTCATGCTGCTCCAGACCCACCACCCGCTCCACCTGCCCGTCACCCGCATTCTGGAGAAGCTGTCCTCCCACTCCATATCAAAGGCTGATCTCAGGTCTGACAACACACTCACATACTGTACACACACTCACACACTCACATACTGTACACAGACCGACATCAGGTCTGTTGCTCATCCTCAGGAGGATTCTGTGTGGACGACTACAGACTAAATAATAATAAAAAGAAACATCAGTCTTGATGTGATGTTTGGTTTCTCAGGCGTTTCCTGTGTCTGGGAGAGCCGCTCATGTGCTCAGCAGACAAGATTGCTGCCCTCCGCCCTGCTCCAGAGACTCACCCACAATGCACCCCTTCAGTCTCAAACGGTACAGAGACCTAGGGTTAGCTCGTGTTATGATGTGGATGGTACAGTCACTGTATCAGACTGGGTTCATAAAACTTCAGACACTGAAGTTCAGTCTCACAGAAAACCTCAGGAATGTCTTCTATCTCTGCTGATGTGACGGTTATTACATATGTGTGTATACTATCATAACCCTCGTCTATACACGTACAGTGCCATGTGCAGTATGAGTGCAGTAATGATGGTGTGCGTGTCGTCCTCCAGGCCAGAGCCCAGACATGACATCATCCGACGAGCAGGACCAGGGTGGAGTCTCGTCCGCTGTGAAGCAATTGAAGCGCTCCTTCAGCCTGCTTGGCCCCACCCCTCCCAGCGGACCGCCGGTGGGTTCGCCCATCCCCCTCCACCAGATCATCAGCCTGGTCTCCATGACGTCGCCGCGGAGCTTCAGACCCCACCGAGTGTCCGCCTCCCCCGCCTTCGTAGAGTTTGACATGAACGACAGCGGCTACGGGTGAGACCAGAGGGAGGGTGGGGTTGGAGGAGACCAGAGGGAGGGTGGGGCTGGAGGAGACCAGAGGGAGAGTATAGCGTATATGTAGTTGATATTCTGTTTCTGTCTAGTTTCATCATCTACAAGACTATCCATATACTGTAAAAGTTTGTTTTTCAAGATGACTGACAGTTTCACTGGGTGCTCTGTCTATAAACGTGTGTGTGTGTGTGTATCTATGTATGTCTGTCTGTATGTGTGTCCCCCGTGTTTTTAGCTGTCTGTTCCTGCCATCCGTGGCCACAGTAAAGGGACTGAATGCAGATTCCATCCCCCCAGGAGGAATAGGAGGAGGTAAGAGAGCAGACTACTAAGCAGGAAGAGGACGAACTGCACTATGGTTCGTGTCTAGGTATCCCTCCTTTCTCCTTTCCTTAACCCCCCAACCCCCAACTGTTCCCTCCCCTCCCTTCTCCCCCTCCTCCCCCAGACTGCCGGGGTTTCCCCCCGGCGGCAGGCCTGTCGTTCTCCTGCTGGTTCCTGGTCAGCCGGTTCACGTCTGCCTGTAACTCCCACCCTGTCCGGCTGCTGTCCGTGATCCGCCACATGTCCCGGGCAGAGCATCAGTACATCTGTCTGTCCATCTCCTTCTCTGCCTCCGATGGATGCCTGGTCATCTCCACCGAGGAAGAATCTTTCACCTTCCTGGGTGAGAAGGAGTTTGATTGGTTGGTGAATTGGTTTTGTTGGTTGATTGGCTTATTGACTGACTGGTTGGTTGGTTGATTGGTTAATGATTTGGTTGATTAATTAATTATTGACTGGTTTTATGAACTTTAAGAAATGCATACATAAAGGATTGGGTAAGCAAAGAGATAGACTGGTTGACTGACTGACTCACTGATTGATTGATCGACCAGACATTGATGGAGTCAGAGGTTTGCACGCCCAGCCCTCTGCCCACCTCTGTCAGGTTTAGGTGCTCCAGTCAGCTGGTCCCTGGTCAGTGGCACCACTTGACCGTTGTCATGGCGAAGGATATCAAGAAGAGTTGCCAAGTGTCTGCCTACCTCAACGGCAAGCTGGTGGGAGGAGCTAAGGTAGGAGAGGAGCACGAGTGTGTTCATCCAAATGTCAGCACTCAAACAGCAGTGAGTATGCTTCCCGAGAGTGACCCGGCAAACGCCTCCATTCTCTGTGTCCTCTCAGATGCGCTACGTCCAGCCGTTTCCTGGCCAGTACGCCTCCATGGATCCCACGGCGGTGATCGACGTGTGTGCGTTCATCGGCACTCCCTCGCTGTGGAAGGAGCTGGCGGCGCTGGTGTGGCGTGTCGGACCCACCTACCTGTTTGAGGAGGTCCTGAGTCTTGAAGCAGTCAGCCTTCTCTACGCTCAGGGGACAGCCTACATAGGCAACTACCTGGACCTGCGCTCCACAGGTGTGTGTGTGTGTGTGTGTGTGTGTGTGTGTGTGTGTGTGTGTGTGTGTGTGTGTGTGTGTGTGTGTGTGTGTGTGTGTGTGTGTGTGTGTGTGTGTGTGTGTGTGTGTGTGTGTGTGTGTGTGTGTGTGTGTGTGTGTGTGTGTGTGCACCAGGTCTGTACATGTGAGATTAGTCCCTGGCACCAACTCAACACTGGGTCGAACAATACTGTATTTGGTGTTTATATCTGGCCATTGTTTAAGACACTTCCAGCCCCTCTTTCACCCCTGATCCACCCTGTTTTCAAGGTGGACCCTCAGTACTGTAGAAGTACTCTGTCGACTGTGTACTCTAGTAGTATTCTATCTTCTCTGTACCTCAGTGCTCAAGCAGTACCTTGTCTGTGTCCCCCACACAGGCCCCGGCGATGACCCCCCACCTCTCAGGCTCATTCCCGAGGAGAGGATCTCGTTCGCCATCAACCCTGCCATAGCGACAGTAACCACAGTAGCACAGATCAGAGAGGACTACAATGAGGTGGACAGCCGACTCATCGCTAAGGAGGTGTGGAGGACATCAGACCATCCTGCACTAATCTAAACAAACGTTATACAGTACCACACCATTGTGTGTGGGGTCAAATTGTGTCTGACTTTGTCAAGATATGTGTGTGTGTTTTAGCAGTGTGTGTGTGTGTGTAACCAGTGTGTGTTTGTGTGTGTGTGTTCTCTCAGATAGGGATACCTTCCAGGGACAGCTCTGCTCCTGTGTTCCTGGCTCGGAACATCAGCCAGCACCTGGCGGGCACGGCGCGCACCATCGGAGCAGCCCTCGTCGGTCCATTTTGGTACAGATGACTCGGCATATCTCAAACACCACCAGGCCTGATATCCGCCATGTTTGTTTCAGGGGCCAGATCAGGTTGAGTTAGCATGGCTAACATGTCACGGGTTCTGACTGCTCGTGTGTTCGGGAATGTGCATCTATATCTGTTTACCCTCCTGAGACCCAGCTAACATTTATGTACATAACATGCAAGCATAACATATAGCAAGTTTTAACAAGAAACTTTGCAACCACACTGCCCATTGTATGTATTTATTATTTAGTAAAATGACATGTCCGCAACCTCAGAAATAGCCATGTTAGTGATAGATGCAGAACTATGACAAATAAGAAAACAACATTGTGACATTTATTTTCTTTAAAATATGTTCATTAGCCAAATCCAAAGACTTCTGTTATGTAGAATTTAAAGCAAAAAAACAACAACTAGTAAATGGGTCACAGGAGGATATGGAGACTTATCATGGACACGAGAAAGCATCTGCTGAGTGAATTAGTCATTAGTAACAGATACTAATCATTGACTCATTTACCTGTCTCTGTTATCTATCTGACTCAACCTTCCAGGTGTTCGGACGTTTGCTCCTACCAGCGCCGCTAACGGCTTCCTGTACGTGGGCGGGCCCGCAGTCATCCTTAGCCTGATTGCCATGGCGCCCGACGACGGCTCTCTGTACGCAGCGGTGAAGGTTCTGCTATCTGTGCTGGAGACCTGTCCTGCCATAGTGCAGGAGATGAAGCGCTTCAATGGATACAAGGTACACAGACTCTCAGACACTGTTTAACACACACATACACACACACTCGCTGGTTATCATACACACACACACTGGTTAACAGACATACTCTTTAAAATATACACACACTTGAAAATACAGACGCACTGTTTAGCACACAGACATGCTCTTTGTATTTTTTAACATACACGCACACACTGGTTAACGTACACACGCACACGCATACACTGGTAAGCACACACACTGTTTAGCAGCTGATGGTGAGTCACTAACCACTGACCACACTCTGTAGTCTAGGTTATTTGAACATTACAAAGTTTTACTACTGTGAAACCCTACTAAGTATGCGTGGAAATTAAGGACCTTCTTTTTCGATACATCAATCTCTTCATCTATACATATATCTTTCTTTGTCTCCATCACTTTCTCTCTTTGTCTCTCTGTCTCTCTCTTCTTGTCTCTAGCTTCTGGCGTTCCTGTTGAAGATGAAGAGTGTTCTAGTGAGCAGCAGGACGTTCCAGCTGGTTCTGTCTCTGTCCGGTTCTGTGGAGATGGGTTCTGGCCCGGCCTGCCTACGGAACAAGCTGGCCTTCCAGGCCCTCCTTTGTGACCTGGAGGTAAAGAAGTCATCAAACACAACTTTATTGTCCATCCAGGGATAAACGTGTCTTTTTTATCATCTGTTATATGAGGCAGTTACAGTAACATACAAATAATTCCAGTCACTCTTCACTTGCTAATACTAACCATGCACGATTGGGTGTAACTGTAAAGTTATGGTAAACTAACTTGTAAGGTTGTGGTAAACTAACTTGTAAGGTTGTGGTAAACTGGTTTAGGGTTCCTCTTATTCCTCCTTGTGTGTGTGTCTGATCAGGTGTGGCAGAACAGTTCAGATAACCTGGAACTGGCCGTGCTCAACCACTTTGCTGACATCCTAAAATCATCCAGGTGAAGTGAATCACTAAATCACATACATAGCAGTATGTCTGTGTATCTCTGTCATATTGCGTGTGGAGATGAGAGGCTAGTCACAGAGCCTGGGAAAACATGAATTAGTACTTGTGACAAACTTGATCAATAATGTGTCACTGTTCAAAGTTTAGTAATGTTCCCTGTCACTCATACTCTCTCTCGCGCTCTTTCTCTATCTCTCTCTCTCCACCCCTCGATCTGTTTCTACCTGTTTGTCTGTTACCATCTGTCTGTCTGCCGGTCATCTCCTCTTGCTTCTACTTCTTTTCCTCCTCCTTCTACGTCTTCTCTTCATCCCATTCCTCCTCTTCCCCCCCCCTCCCTCCTCCTTCTCCCATTACTCCTCTTCCTCCTCCTCCTCAGTGATGAAGGTGGCAATGCAGAGGTCATGCACAGTCTGGGGCTGGTCCCTAAACTGCTTTTCCTGCTGTCTGACCCCTTGGTGACCCCCGAGAAGGTCAAGGTGGTCACCTGCATCATCACTCGCCAGCTGAGGGCTCACTTTTCCTGCATAGACATACGCAGGTACATATTTCGTCACACACACACACCTCGCTCTCTGTGTTTCAGGAAATTATTGATATCAAGGGATTCTTTATTGATTTAGGACAGACACTTGTCCTCATTGTTTTGTAGGGTTATCTGCTTGTTTACAGTGCTTTATGGAGTAGAATAAACCTGTGGAACTGTGTGTGTGTGTTCAAGACTGGGTCTCTTCCTGGTGTTTACCCTACCTCCTGTCAGTGTGAGAGAACTCCCTGGTCTCCATGACAACGGTTCTGATGGAGACACCCCAGGTACTGCCCATTTGATACTTCGCAGGGAATTCAGTTTAATGTCCTTCACGATATCCCACACATCAGCACCATTAACCAACCTTAACTTACAGAGGGAGTGCCTGTTCCACTAACACCAGCCAGCAGAGGGGGCTAGTCAGACCATAGTTAGTTACATTACATTTTTAGTCATTTAGCAGACGCTCTTATCCAGAGTTCTTACTTTGCCTCACCTGCACCACTGCAGCTAGGGCACCACCTACTCACACTCCTTCTGGCCAATCACAGCGAGCAGAACCCCTCTTTGAACGTTCCGGATTGCATTCTGACAGTTTTTCAGTCTCTTCAATAACTCAATAAATCGACCCATAATTATAATTTTTATAATTGTATAATTTGCTAGTCGGGTCATCAGTGTGTATATGCTATGTGTAGCAGTAGTGTGTGTGTGTGTGTGTGGTGTAGTACTATGGAAGTGACCTAGGCATGACCTCTGCCCTCCAGTAGACCAGGCCTCTGGTGCAGCCAGTCCTGTGTGGGTGCGTAACCAGCTCCTGCTGTGTGTCTGTGACCTCCTCAGCTCTGAAAAAAACATGGCTGGAGAGTAAGTGTCTGTACCCACCGGGATTCTAGCATTACACTTACCTAGCAATACCCCACAGTGGTTTTGACTCCACAAATGACATAACGGACTTCTAAAACAAAGTATCATTATTATGATTAGAGCTGAAAAGCCAGTTATTATTACACAATATAATGAACATGGTCAGAGATGCCAAGTCATCCCTGTTGCCCTTCATAGATGGTGCTGAAGCTCCCCATAGCTACTCACCAGGTGTGGGCGTCCATTAAGCACGCTGTCATCATGCTGTGTTTTCACCTCCCAGCCAACAGGAGTTGTTCCAGACCCTGGGCAGTGATTGGTTCCTGCTCTTCCTTCAGCCTCACCTGCACACCTCCACACTCCAGCTGGGGCTTCTCCTACTCACACACCTTCTGACCAATCACAGCGAGCGGAACAGGTTCCGAGAGAGTGTGTTGCCAGGTAGCCTCATGGAGAGAATGGAGGAACCTTCAGGAACCGTCATTGGTTTGTTTAACTGTTAATGGTTTATGTTTGAAATGTTAATAGGTTGAAATGTAAGTTGTGTAAGTACAAATATAGGGTTGAGAAAAAAAGGTTTGTATGTGTGCGTTTAATCTAAGTTTGTATGTTTTATCCAGAGTTTTTTTCGTGTGCTGGCCCTTCAGATAACCTACGAGGCCATTCCAGGTCGTTCGAGTGTCTCAGTGTCCCCTGCCCAGGCTTTGATGTGCTGAGAAGGCTTCTGGTCCAGTTGGCTCACCTGCCCCAGGTGTACGGAGCACTCGCTGCTCTCCTACTGGGAAGGACGACCCCACTCACCCCCGACCCACAGGAACAGGTCTGGGTTTGGGCAAATTATACCTTTTTAAAGTGTAACTAAACTCTCAATCCTCTTTTTGAGGATTGTTTTTTTGGGTATTTCAAACTGTTCCGTAAGATCTCCGAATAGGGTATGTAACATTGGTTGGGCTGAAAATGGCCCAGGTGCTGTTCTATGTGCCCATATGCACCCTGTGAAATAGTCCAGTGAAAAGAATTGAGGTTTTCTCCCTTTTATGGTATGCTCATGAATATATAGATTAGATGCGCGCTGATTGGTTGGTTTGCAACGAGTGAAGCTGCGGAGCAAAGACGCAACACGGCCAACACTCACTGAAACATCGAAGGTGGAGACTTGAAATAAAAACGTACAAATAAATCTATTGTGTTTACACAACACAGTTTTCAACAGATTGACTAGATATCATTTGAAAAGATAACGTTAGTTGTTTCCACTTCTGTTGTCGAAGCCAACGTGATCGACGTCGGTGGGTAACGTTACAGCTTAGCTCTAGCAACCAAACTATCGTGATTCAACTCGGCTTCACTGAATACGTTAGCAATGCTAATAACTGTTAGCGACAAAACCATACTACAGCTTGCGGTTGTGATGTGCTTTACATTGTCCCAGGTTTTCAAAACTGTCCTCAGTGAAATGGTTTGAGAAAATGTGTAATTGAGGGTCGAACTGCACAGGGATCTTCTCATAGACAAACATCACAGCCCGTCGAGTGTTTGGTTCCTTGGGAAGACTGTGTCAGCATTCCCTGTACAGCCTGGAACACTGCATTTACCACCGTAGTCCATTTTCAATATGCTAGAAAAACGTTCTTCTTTGTAATTCAGTGGAAGTACACAGAGCAGCGCTCAGAAAATTTTGGGGCGTGACAAAGGTACAGACCAGAGCCAAAAAAGGTGGAGCCACCGAACTGACCTCAGTTTGGTGGCTTTTCCAAAACCTACCGTTTTACAGCAAAAAAAAAAAATATTGAACTGAACTGTCGTTATTCAACTGTGACAAGGTAAATTCGGTTTTGCAATCAATGACCCCTTTAAGGTATTCTGATGTATCACAGGGAGGGGTTGTGGATGATTATTGGCCGAGTTCATGAATCACTTTAAGCAAGTTAAGGAAGCTCCAAAATGAAAATTCCTGAAGAATTCCACACTCCCCTCCCACAACTATTCACCGGAAAGTTTTTTTTCATTTGGAGGGGCTAGATAAGGCTGAAATAGACAAGGTTTAGTAACATTAAGTGTATGAAAGAGGGAGCAGTCCATTTAAGCTGCCTGAGTCAACATCGAACCAGACAGGTGTGCCTTGGTGGTGGATTTCTGTTGACTGTGGTTAGCAGATGGTGTTTTGTCGTGATGTGCAACCCAACCAACACTCTCCTGACCTCATCCATAGGTGGATCTGGATGAGGTTCTACAGAAGATGATTGACAGCTTTGCAGACACGCCCCCAGGGAAGCAGAACCGCCCCCTTCTGCAGCTCTGCCCTGAGGCTGCATCCACTCTGCTGGAGCTTGTTAAAGTCATCATCACCCAGGTGAGATAAGATGAGACAAGGCCGTAGCCATGGAGTCAACATTGGGGGGGACGAATTACATTTGTTAGGATAATTTCGGACAGCGTGCATGGTTGCCTGTCGTAGCGTAGAACATTTATATTTTTATATCAATATATTGGGGGGGACATTTTGACCAGATTTGAATATTGGGGGGGATGTGTCCCCCCCAATATGTATTATGATTACGGCCTTGAGATGAGATATGGAAAAGATGCCAGCTTCTTACACAGCAGGTAGGAATTTAGAGAGACATGTTATTCACTTGGATGTGTAATTGGAGTTTCTAATACACTTTCTAATGCTGTTGCTGACTTCCTCTTACTTTCCAAGCACTACTTTACGCTGATATCCTTTTTTTTGAAGCCATCGTCTGTCACCAAAGGGTCATGGGAGTTGCAGTTCCCAGGGAGTGTGATGCAGTTCCTGTGCCTGCTGCATAGTGTCTGCCCCCGAGACCCCCTATGGATGTCGGCAGAGTTCCTTGGCTCACTTGCCAGCACGGTGTATCCTCTACACTGCCCTGAGGTGTGTGTGTGTGTTTGTGTAAGAGAGTATTGCAGTATTTGACAATAATTTGTAATTATTTGTTCCTGGCCAGTTGAGATGTCATTATCTTTTGTCCTGTCTCAGGATGGGGGTCAACTGGGTGAGGGGTCAGAGGGGGAGGGGTCGTCCAGGGGTCACCCAACCAGGAAGCAGGTGTGTGACTTCATCCGCATTCTTCTGATGGACAGCCTCCTGAACATCTCCGCCAGAGATCACACACACCCTCTACTGCTTCTGCTGGAGGTGAACACACACACACACCCTCTTCTGCTGGAGGTGAACACACACACCCTCTTCTGCTGGAGGTGAACACACACACACACCCTCTTCTGCTGGAGGTGAACACACACACACACACCCTCTTCTGCTGGAGGTGAACACACACACACTCTGCTGCTGCTACTGGAGGTGAACACACACACCCTCTACTGCTGCTACTGGAGGTGAACACACACACACACCCTCTGCTGCTGGAGGTGAACACACACACACTCTGCTGCTACTGGAGGTGAACACACACACACACACTCTGCTGCTGCTGGAGGTGAACACACACACACACTCTGCTGCTACTGGAGGTGAACACACACACTCTGCTGCTGCTACTGGAGGTGAACACACACACTCTGCTGCTGCTACTGGAGGTGAACACACACACCCTCTGCTGCTGCTGGAGGTGAACACACACACACGCTGCTGCTGCTGCTGGAGGTGAACACACACACACACTCTGCTGCTGCTACTGGAGGTGAACACACACACACACTCTGCTGCTACTGGAGGTGAACACACACACACACTCTGCTGCTGCTACTGGAGGTGAACACACACACACACACTCTGATGCTGCTGGAGGTGAACACACACACCCTCTACTGCTGCTGGAGGTGAACACACACACACACTCTGCTGCTGCTGCTGGAGGTGAACACACACACACACCCTCTGCTACTGGAGGTGAACACACACACACACCCTCTGCTACTGGAGGTGAACACACACACACACCCTCTGCTACTGGAGGTGAACACACACCCTCTTCTGCTGGAGGTTTTGTTCATTCTTCCCCCTAGCCTTGAAAGTATGTTTGCAGGCACCTATGTCAACATCTGTTTCGGACACCCACATTCTCAGACATGCTTAGGCCTTTACACAGCCAGAGAGAGAGAGACTTCTTGAGAGAGACTTCTTATATGCTCCTGCAGTGTTTCCCCATTCTCTCCAGAAGGTGCCAGTCTTAGCTCAGTTATGCACCAGAGGAAGACCTGTCTGGGAAGCAGAGACTGAGCTCAGACACACACACATGAATGCAAACACATGCAGGCTTGCACACACACATACACACACACACACAGTGACCATTTTCTACTGTGTGTCAGTACACTCCAGAAGGAGCTTCGCTGGAGCAGAGGCAGAGCTTCCAGACAGAGCTGCTGGAGTTCCTCATGGACATCATCCACATGATCAGCCACCAGGAGGAAACTCACACACACCTTAGCCAGCAAGGTGAATACGCACACAGACAAACACACACGCATACTTATATAGTACTACAATTTATTTCTTTATTAAAGCTGCAATAGGTAACATTATCAAAAAAACTGAGAGACTGCACCCCGCCGTCCCCCCAGATCTTGTCTGAACTTCCATGCTATCCTCCAGCTCGAGTCTGATTGACAGTGGCTTCACAAAATAAGCCAAGGAGGAAAGCCCGCCTTGCCAAAGACAATTGGCTGGAACCATATTGTTGGAGCATAATTGGCTGGAAAGTTGGGGGACCCTCCAAAAATTTGAAATTGACATTCCACTGGCACCGAGCTCTTTGTTTAGCTAAACAACTCTCAGAGGGCCTCAGTAGCTAGCACAACATATTTATAGGGAACCAAACTAAAAAAACTTAACTGAAAAAATACCTGTAAGATGCTGCTCTGTTTTTTTTCATCTGTCTCTCTTTCCCTAACGCTACTCTCTCCATCTTTGTCACACTCTCCCCCCCTCTCTCTCTCTCTGTCTCTGTCTCTCTCTCTCTGTCTCTCTCTCTCTCTCTCTCTCTCTCTCTCTCTCTCTCTCTCAGATGCTACCATCCAGAGTGCTGATCTTCAGATGTCCACTCTGATGGAGAATGTGGCCTTCCTGAGTAAGAAGCTAATAGAGAAACTCCACAGCTGCATGTTCCTGGTGGAGCCTGAAACACTGCTGACCTTCCTGGCCTGACCAGATAGTAGTGGTGAGACACACACGCACCTATACATATATATATACATATATATATATATATATATATATACACACACACACTATATATGCACGTACACTCTCACAAATAACACACACACACACAATCCATAAAAGTGGTCATGATCTGATGTTATTCTCATAGCTGTGTTAACCCAGATCAGCCAGGAGATGATGCTATGACTGTAACTCAAACCTGTTTTCTCAGGCAATGGAGAAAGGCCAAGCACAGAAAGAGAGCACAGTCACCACCCTTTACAAATGTACCAATAGAGCCGTGCTGCACTTCCTGTCCCGCCCCCGATACTCCCCCAGTGATCAGGAAATGGTCCTCAGGGCCCTCCGAGTTGTCATGGCGCGCTGGGATGTCATCATGGCAACCTATAATTCGAACGTGTCTTTTGTCACCTGCTTGCTGCACTGTCTGCTACTCATACGCTCTGGAAGGTATAGTCCATCACACGCACACACACTCACATCTACACACACAAACACGTATACACACATACTGTACATACAAACTTATACACACATCCTTTGAAGGGTCCTGTTATGTGATTGTGGTGGATATCTCTAGCTACCCGGAGGGCTTTGGCGGTGAGTTGAACAAGAAACACCACAGGAGACTTCTGTCTCGTCTGTTCCCTCGTAAGGCCAGCCTCACTACCCCCCACAGCCCTGCAGCTGACTCAGCCACAGGTGTGTGTGTGTGTGTATCTGCGCTGTGTTTTAAAGATTGTGTTTACTGCCATTTTACTGACTTTCCTTGAGATTGTTGATCTTGGAGTGACCTCTGTGTGTGTGTGTGTGTTTGTGTGTGTAGATGTGAGTGAGCGAATGGTGCTGGTGGAGTCCTGCTGGCTGAAGATCATGATGGAGAGACGACACACTCTGGAGGACACCTACAAGATCGACCTCTCAGCCAATCAGATGGCGAGGGCGGGGCCTGTTACTATGAGTGACATCAGTCCTCTGTGGGAGGAGATGGCTCTCAAGGCCTGGCAGATATACATAGGTCAGCTGCACACCATTTAAACACTTTATCCAAATAGATTCATTTAAGGAAGATTGACACGATTGAAGATGCTCAGATTAATTTGAAATGTAATTTTATCTCCTCACAGTGTATTAGAACGTAGTGGTTGAGAAGGATGAATATTGTGTGTGCGTGTGTGTTGATGTCCTGTCCAGAGTCTCAGAAGAGGCAGACAAGCTCTAGTCCCCAGAAGAAGGCTGGTCTGATTATGACTGCTGTTCGTGCTGCACAAAAACAGCTGGGGAGGGAGGCTGGCTCTGTGGAGGTAACACACACACTCTTAAACATGAGCATGTACACAAAGACACATATTCACACACACAAACTCACACATACTTTATATACACTAACACACACACACACACACACAAACATTGGTTTGATGGTAACCTAGGTTTGAGTGGTGTTGTGTGCGTGTGTGAGTGTATGCCGTGTGTGTCCTCCTTGACACTTTGGATCATTAGCTTTTAGACAAGTCTATCAAACAGGTGTCCTTCGTTCCTCCAACACACACTCTCTGTCCTCGTGCCAATGTCACAGCGGTGTTTGTGCTATGGGCCGAGCAGCCCTGTGGGTGTGTTAGATTATTTCTTTAAATGGATTTGGATTATTGCAGCTGACTGCCCCTGAGTGAGCAGAGTAATTGATATCTGTTAGTCCCATCCAGAGCTACACTCTGTTTGCCTCTGAAGGTTAAAGACGCTCTTATTGTTGTTTTCCCCCCCGAAACACGCGGCCCACATCATTAGTTCCCCCTGCCGCTTAAGACGGCGTACCATCTGGAGCAGGGAGCAGGGACGTATTACTCAGGCGCACAGGCATGAAATTACCACGTCTGTGTGTCTGTCTGTCTCACCCCCACAAACGCTGTGTCTGTGTGTGTTTGTGTCTGTGTGTTACTGTGTGTGTGTGCGGGCTTGTTTTTGTGTCTTATGATAAGTGTGTTTGTTTGTTTTTGTATTTGTTACTGTGTGTGTGTGTATAAGTGTGCCCACAGAGGTGGATAATTATAGCGGTACCAATCTGATGAAAACATTATTCATTTGAAGTTATTCTTTATCATATCAGTGTTTGACAGGCCATCAGAGAATATGATGAATTATCTTCTGTAGAAGAAGACGAGGAGGACGAGGCACAAGAAGACAGGAGGAGAGGGGAACGAGGCAGGAGGAGAAAGGTTGAGGCAGTAGAAGGAGAGGCAGGAGGAGATGTAGATGGAGGATAAGGAGGAGAGGTCCACAGAGGAAGAGAGGTAGAAGGAAGATGAGAGGGAGTTAAGTTCCTAGACTTTTGTTGTACTAGAGCGCGAGAGAGTGCGAGAGAGCACTTTACTGGGGTTTTCCCTATACAGGGTTCAGTGCTAACACAACTGACAAAATAGGATCTCGTGCGCGAGAGAGAGGGGACAATTAAAAAAACGTTTCCTACCCTGTGCCTATTTTGTCAGTTGTGTTAGCACTGAACCCTGTATAGGGAAAACCCCAGTAAAGAAGGTATGTTCCTGATTGGACACAATGACATTTCGAACCAGATGACATTGAATCGATCGCCCCTTAAAATAATTTGCTGTGGAAAACATTAAACTGAATGAGCCTGCATAAACTGTAAAAAAAAAAGTTTATTTCATATTAATGAGTTTATGAAAAGCATCATTAGAAAGTCATAGCAGTCCTCATGTGATGAGAGCAAGAACTGTGTCCTCAGACAAGCCTCTGCTCGTAGAGGTTCACCTCTGCACCATATCCCAGCCTGTCCATAATTCTATCTGCGTCCTCGTATTAGGAAGATAATTAACGTCATTAATGCTTGCGTTAAGTTCATCACACGTTCCCCAGCCGTTCGGGTGTAAGCTGGCATTCTGCTGCCTTATCACCAGCACTAGGAGGCCATTAAAATGGAAATGAGTGTGATGATGGTGTGATGTTAATTGCGGAGAGGAAGAGATGAGTAATGTATTTAATGCGGTGTTTAAAAAGCCAATGAGGTTCCTATCTGCTAAATAGGGTAATTAATGCTATATATTACTTGTGTTTGTCCAAATGAAGGAATGAAATTAGGGAGGGATGGGGGTGGGGTGGGGGGGCAGGCGATGACTGTTCATCCGTCCAAACACGGCTTTATTTCCAAACTTTATTTACTGTCCCTCTCTGTCTTTTGCTCTCTCTCGCTACAGTTCTCTAATTTTTTCCCTCTGTAACATTTCCACAATCTCCCCTCTAATTATTCCTCAGTTTATTACAGTATTTGTCTACGTAATTTTTTTTATGAGAGCCGTCACACAGCACTCAGTCAGTCACATATCACTCAGTCAGTCACATGTCAGTCAGAAAAGCAGAGGCTCTAAAGTTTCTGAAAGTGGATTTCTTCCTCACAGTTTCTTTTATTTAATGAAGTATAACTGTGATGTGATATTCTTTTAGAGTTTAATTGTATTTAGTTATTTAAATAAGATTAATATATATTTCAAATACTACCTTTCATCAACATTCCTGTTTTTACCCTATACATATACTGTATATTCAAGAAACAACAAGTTTATGACTGAAAATCACTCCCATGTTCAATCAGTCCCCTGAACAGTACTTCCTGGTTCTGTAACATAATGAATAGTACTTCCTGGTTGTATAACATCATAAATTGTACTTCCGGGCAACCAGTTATGATGGAGGCCTGTGGTTTCACTGCCCTACCAGAGAGGACTCTGCTGTGAGGTTGATGCTAACGATGCAGTAAACCGGAGGATTCCTGTGTGTCTGGAGGGTCCTCGACCATGGCTATTGATAATATAGCAGTGGGGGACATGCACGCACGCACACACACATTTCTGTATGCACACACAGACATGGACAAACACTGTACACGCACACATGCTCACACACGCTCATACACACTCACACACGCACATGTGTACAGACAAGCACACATATGTGTGCCCACACACACGCCCTTGCACCATGCCCAAAACAGTGGCACGCCATTGAGATATTACCATTTGTGTTAATTAGATCACATCCACAAATGATTGCGTTTTCAGACAGGGTTATTGTGCAAGTGTAGCCACTAGCTTTATTTTGCCCAGTGAATGTAATTTAGGGAAGATGTAATTGTTTGAATGTGTTGTAATTGCATGATCAAACAAACAACACTAATAAGAATATACCACAGGAAGCATGGGTGTGGAGGCAGGAGATAAGAATCTGGAATCATGGTGTTAACGTTCTGGACATTACGTCTGCATCTCTCTCGCTCTCTCCTTATCTCTCTTTCTCGCATCCTCCAGGCATGCAAACTCCTCACCTTTAGGTGAGACTCACCTTTTTGATACCAAAATGGGTAACTTACGGGATTCGTGCAGATCCGATGAGAACGTATTTTTGGGGGGGGGGCGTCGTGACGGGTCGTTGCCGTGGCCAACATAGCATTTTACCCGTGCTTCCCAACTTTACAACTGGCTCTGGAACCAATCGTCACTCCTAATGCCTAAACCTCACAGCCAATCGGAGGCAGAGTAGGGAGAGGTTTACAGACCCATCTTACATCATCTAGTAGAAACAATTTTAATACAATATAAAACATGTCTATTAGAATGTGTTAGCTTTACAGTAAGTGATGCTTTTGCTTGATTTTTGCTTTTTAAAGTAGTTAAACACAGGTAATCCTGTTTGTTTAATTGTTTTTTATTATGTATGCTGTACAAAACATTTCTTTATGGTTAAAAGAACATGACATTATTTACAAGAGCACAGATTCTACCTAGATCTAGCCTCTTAATTTTGGTCTCAAAGTGCACCAGATTCATGCGTTTAGCTTTCAAATTGAACACATTTTCTTCCGGGGGTGCATGCCCCCCCTAGAGGGTCGGGGGTTCGCCATATCCTTCTCACCTTTTTTACCCCTGACCTGTTTGCATGCCTGATCCTCTCTCTATCCCTCTCATTCTCTTTCTCCCTCTCTTCTTCTCTCTGGGTAGGAGTTCATGGCCTGTATGGAGACACACCGACAAAGAGGCAAGGAGTTGTTTGAGAGCATGAGGAGGAGTCACACACAGGTAATGACTCCAACACACAGTGGGATCCCCAGGAAAACATACAAAACATACAAGCACATTTTATAGCATGTCATATGTTATCCCTCCTGCTTGTGTTTGTTCTTGTGCGTGCTTGTGTACTCGTGTGTGCTTGTGTACTCGTGTGTGCTTGTGTACTCGTGTGTGCTTGTGTACTCGTGTGTGCTTGTGTACTCGTGTGTGCTTGTGTACTCGTGTGTGCTTGTGTACTCGTGTGTGCTTGTGTACGCGTGTGTATTTCAGCTGCGCGGAAGTGAGTGGGAGCGCGTGGCGTCCCAGTGGCTGAGCGTGGAGGAGGAGTTACTGAGGGAAAGGGGAGTGTTTGGTCCCGGTCCAGGCGTGGTTCTGACTCGGGCGTGGGTCCAGGATGCAGCCGAGGGACCCAACAGAACCAGGCCACGCATCCGCGGGAGAGCACTGAGGGGATCCAAACGGGTACATTTTCCTCAGTCTTTCTCTCTCTCTCTTGTTTTCTCTCTCTATTTCTGTCACTCTCTCATGTTAGGTCTCTTTCTCTCTGTTTCTTTTTCTGTCTATCTCCTTTTCTCTTCTTGTTCCCTCAGTCTCTGTTCCTCATTCAGTTTTTCTCTCTTTTTTTCTGCTTTCCTCCCTCCCCCTCTTTCCTCCCTCCCCCTCTATCTCTGATTATGCATTTACTAATTGTGACTCTAATCTCTCTGTCCTGTGTCTTTTGTGTGCGCGTGCGGCCTTTGTGTGTTTGCTCTATGGGTGTCTGCTCTGTGTGTGTGTGTGTCTGTGTGTGTCTGTGTGTGTGTGTGTGTGTGTGTGTAGTTGGCAGCGGTGCTGGGCCAGGGTGACAGGCCGAGTGGTTCTGAGGAGAGCAGGAGTAGAGCTGGAACCGGATCTGACCAAGGTTAGACCAGGAGAGCATCAGCTACGCTGCTCCAGCACTACTGAGTAAAGAGCTCTGCTGGTCTGCTGGCGTGTCCATCCATAATTGTACAATAGCCTATCCTATCTCTCCCCCTTAACCTCCTAACCCAGTGACTTGGTTCCATGTGTATTAAAAAATATGTGTGTGCGGGCATGTTTGTTTGTGTGTTTGCTCCAGAACCCAGAATCCTGTGTGAGGCAGGTGCAGAGGCAGTGGAAGAGGAGGAAGAGGACGAGGAAGGGGGGGGTGAGCGTCTGACCTTCTTCCCAGTCCTGAGCGAGACCGTGGCCTCCCCAGAGCCCCCTGAGCCCCACACCCCCGAACCCTGCTCCCACACACACTCCTGCTCCGACACACACGTCATCCTGCATGAGCTGGACCCTGGAGAGCAGGTACAGTGCTGTGTGTGTGTCCATGTGCATGAGTGTGCATGCTTGTGCACATGTGTGGGCGGGCATGTGTGTCTGTGTCTCCTCACCTGTGTGTGGCCCTACCCTGCCTTCATTTACATTTAGTCATTTAGCAGACGCTCTTATCCAGAGCGACTTACAGTAAGTACAGGGACATTCTACCCGAGGCAAGTAGGGTGAAGTGCCTTGCCCAAGGACACAACGTCATTTTGACACAGCCGGGAATCGAACTGGCAACCTTCCGATTACTAGCCCGACTCCCTCACCGCTCAGCCATCTGACTCCCCCTTCACAGCCCTGTTTCTGATCCAGACTCCAGACTATGGGATTCCAATACCAAAGCCCTGCCATCACATCTCATCCTTACTCATTAGTATGACAGCTCAGACCCTCTGGTGTGTGTTGTGTGTGTTAGACAGGGAGAATCATGTTGAGAGGGACTTGGGCAACCTGCCGTGCCTTTTAATGTTTCTGACAGAAATATTAATAAAAGCAGTAGGTGGTGATATGGGCTGCCTCCTACTTGTCTGTTTGTGTGTGTATGTCTGTGCGTGTGTGTCCCGTTGTCTCTTAACTGTTTGACGTGTGTGTCCTGCTGGGTTTCCTGTCAGATGAACAGGCCCTTACACGCTCATTAGTGCACACGCACACATACATTCACACACACAGGACCACTCAGGAGCTCACACACATAATGAGCTTGCCAGCGCCAATAGTATGATTATGAAGATAATGTGTGTGGAGAGAAATCAATGGTCTGACATTAGCCTCAGTCAATAAGAGAGAGCTCAACCCTCCACTCCCCCACCTGCTTCACTCCTCCTCTCATCCTCTTCCCCCTCCTGCTTCACTCCTCCTCTCATCCTCTTCCCCCTCCTGCTTCACTCCTCCTCTCATCCTCTTCCCCCTGCTGCTTCACTCATCCTCTTCCTCCTCCCTTCACTCTTCTTCCCCTCCTCTTCCTCCTGCTTCAGTCATCTTCCCCCCTCTTGTTCCTCCTCCTGCTCCTCCTCCTCCTGCTCCTCCACATCTTCCAGCACCTCCTCTACCTCCTGCTCGTCAGCTTCATCCTGCTTCTCCTCCTCCATGTCCTAATGTTCCTCCTCTTCCCCGTCCTTTTGCCCTTCCTCTTTCTCCTCCTCCTGCTCCTATTCATCATCCATCTCTTCTTCCACCTGCTCCCCCCATCACACCTCCACAACAGTGCAGAGAAAAAGGAGGACATGTTGCATTAGATTATTAAAATTGCAACAACTGATATTGTTTTCTTAATCTCAGTTTGCAGGCAGTCTTTTATGTCAAGAGATTACTGTTAGAGTAGTATTTATTATATCTATAAATATATATGTATGTGTATATAGAATATGTACAGTATATGTATTATATATATATGTGTGTGTGTGTATATATATTATATATATAATGTGTATGTATATATATGTATATATATATGTATATATATATGTATATATACTGTATAAATACATGTAATTGACTGCAAAAATGTTCCAGTTACAAGCAACATTTGCGCACCATTTTACAGAATGAAGATACAGAATTGTGTGTGCAAGTGTTTGTGCGCACATGCGGCGTGTGAGTGAGTGTGTTGTGTCACATTATGTGTACACCGACAAGAAGTTTTGATCACTTAGCAGATTTCCTATTGTGTGTGTGTCAGTGATTAATTCCCCTAATAATCACCAGACCTGCATGTGCGTGTGTTTGTTTTTCATGGCTGGGAGGGGGTTCTGATTTGATTAGTATGAATTGCTAGGGGCCTGTGGGGGCCCCATATGGTTTTTGGGGAGCGTGCTCCCAGAGGCCCTGCAGAGGGAGTCAGACGCAGGGAGGGGGCCAGGTGCACACACTCACTGTGAAATGAGGGGGGACAATGGAATTAGCTCCACATTAGCGCTAGCGCTATCAGCTAGTTGCTACCAGAGCCTGATGATGTCAATGCAGAAGGTCTGTCTATCTGTTTATACGGTATGTCTGTCTGTGTCTTGCTCACGCTCTGTTTTGCCACCATTGCTGTTTCTTTTATTCATTCTCCTTCTTTCTCTTTTCCATCCATCAACCTTGATAATGAAGTGCTCACCTCTGTTGTTTTAATAATGATTAAAACGTGATTAAAATGATCAATCAACTAAAGCCTGCAGTGCCTTCAGTATCTGTCTGCCCCATGGGACAACTGGGCTTATCCACTGTGGTCACCAATCTGTGGTTCCCAGTGCTGTCAACCTATGGGATTTTAAACACTTGCGATAAGGCCAAAGACAATGTTTTATCCTTAAATGTACAAAAGTTTTCTTCTGTTCTATTTAATTCTATAATTCCATTCACCAAGTTCTGTTATTAAGTCCATCTCTCGTTCTCTGAGACCAAAGCTAAAAGTGTGCGTCTGTGTGCATATGTCCATGTTTGACTCAAGTTTGTCTGTGTGTGTGTGTGTTCTGTCCCCAGATAAAAGATAAGATGAGTGTGGTGGTGGTCAGTGGTCTCAGTGTGACAGAGGGGGTGCTGTTGTTTGGGAACGAGTCCCTCTACATCTGTGAGGGCTTCACACTCAGCCCAGCAGGGGATGTTTGCTGCAGGAAACACCATCCCACCAGGTGTGTGTGTGTGTCTGTAGGCATATTTTTGAGTGTGCAAAAATATGCATATGTCTATGGGTGTGTGTCTTTCCATGTTTGCATGTGTGTTTATGTGCATGTGTGTAGGAGGGTGTGTGCCTGTGTGTATAAGTGTGTGTGTGTGAGGTGTGTATGGAATGTTCTACATCGTCTTGTGGTCTCTGGCCCAGTGATGGAATCTTATGTGTGTGTGTGTGTGTGTATATATATATAGAGAGTGTGTTCTGGCTCACTATGTGGTCTATGCCCCAGTGTCAGGGACTCCTATATGTGCAGCCTGCTGAACAAGGAGCAGGGTTCCCCCCACCCCGCCTGTAGACGGTGGCCCTACGAGGACATAAAGGATGCACGTTTCATGAGATATTTACTAAAGGTGAGGCTGTGCTTGCATGCAAGTTGACCTTGTCAAAACCTGTGTGAGAAGTGTTCATTTGCCATGTCAATAAAGCTTTGCGAGAACGTGATGGTTACAGTAGCTGTCTTTCGCCCTGCAGGACAACGCTCTGGAGGTGTTCATGAGGATCGGATACTCTGCCTTCCTGGTGTTCCTCAACAAAGACCATGTCAGCGCCTACAAGAGGTGAGATGGGAGGAGAGATATGAGGGGAAACTGGGGGGGAGACTAGAGGAGAGACGGGAGGAGAGACTGGAGGGGAAACTGGGGGAGACTAGAGGAGAGACGGGAGGAGAGACTGGAGGGGGACTGGGAAAGGAAAGCTGACTCATTCTGGGAGGATTAGACTGGCCTACATTACAGAACTGTGATAATCTCTCTCTATCTCCCTCCCTCACTCTCTCGCGTGCTCTCTCTCTCTCTTCAGACTGTGTTCAGTGGTCCCTTCATTAAGAGGGAGAGGGGTTGCTGAGGTTCTGACCAACATTAGGTGAGTATCATCATGTGACAGCCCCGTACTTAGATCATGTAACATGTCAGTGTGTTGATCGGATGCATTCGGGTTATAATCAGGATTTCATAAACATCTGAATTTACTGAAGAATGACTGGACATGTTCGTGGGAAGCAGCATTCAGGAAATATATTTAATTCGGACAACATGGTAAACGGTCATTATCACAAAATGATCACAAAAAGAAACAGTTCAATGTTGTTGGGTTGAATACACGCTTCCACTGTGTGTCGTCTGTCTAATTGGTATTTGAGGTTATGATGAGAATAAACAGCAGCGTCTCAAACAGAGTTTGTTGCATCCTTCCCTGGCCATTGATTGGCTAGCTCCTCCGTCCTCTCCTCACCTCCACGCCTCCTGAGTAAGCTGTGCCACAGAGTTGGGCGTGATGAGCCCTGAGAACGGCCTCCTGTTCTCCTCGTCTCCTCCTCCTTTCTTCTTCTCCGTCTTCCTGTCCCTCTCCTCCCTGCACCTCGCCACACAGTTTTTACACAGACTGGCTTCGTTGGCCAGGTACAGACCGAGCTCCCCCCCGGCCCCCTGGCCTCCGGCCCCCTGACCCCCGGCCCCCTGGTTGCTAGACAGGGGGTTTCTCTTGGTGTTGATCTTGCTGATATTGGGGAGGTGTCTTACAAACTCAGGCAGATGGCTCAGGAGGTTATCAAACAGGCCCAGCTCCTGGAGGCTGGTGAGAGCCACCATAGAATCAGGTAGGCTATCCAGGTTGTTCATGCCCAGATTGAGGCTCAGTAGGCCAGTAAGGGAGCCCAGCGATTGGGGTAGGCCCTCGGAGGTCAAGAGGTTGTTGGAGAGATTGAGGTGGGACAGCTCCACAAGTTGTCCGATGCTCATCGGAACGGCCTCCAGCTGGTTGCTATGGAGATCCAGAGACTTGAGGGACAGCATGTCCCCGATGCAGTCCGGAAGCTTCTGCAGCTGGTTGCGGCTCAGGTCCAGCTCGTCTAGGGTGTCGGCAAGCTTGAGGAGGCACTTGGGGAAGGTGTCAATGCCTGTGTTGCTGAGGTCCAGGCGAGTGCGGCCATCCGGCGTCACCCTCATGGCGTTCTTGGCCATCTTCAGGGTCACCGTCTTCCCCTTGGCTCTGCCTTTAGCCATGGTGCTGGGGTACGGACACAAAGACAGAAGGAGTCAAATAGCCCAAATGTACTGATTAGGCCAGAAAAAAGTGTGCGTGGGTTTGTGTTGGTTCGTGTGTGTGTGTGTGGAATGGGGAGGGGGATGAGCGATAAAGTGTGCGTGTTTATGTGTCATGGACAGGGCTTATGTTATTTACACAGAGCACATAGAATCTTCGGCTCATGTATGGCCTGGGGCTCCTGAGGGAAAAGCGTGCTCTCTGGGGAATGAGGTGTGTGTGTGTGTGTCTCTCAGTGCATTGTGTCTTGGTGCAATGTGTGTGTGTGTGTTTGTGTCCTGCTGCAGTGTGTGTGTACTCCTGCCTGTTCACCCAGTGCTGCCCAGGGGGGTATTTTAAGAGCATGGTTCTCTAATTAAGGCTAATTCAGGGGAACAGTAGAGAGGAGGCGACGCAGGCTAATACAGGAAAAACAAATGAGCACTGAATCTCTGATGCTCCCTCGCGATCCAGCTGATTGAGCTCCACCACTCTCGCAGCCTTGGAAACTGTGTGTGTGTGTGTGTTTTAGTGTGTGTGTGGGTGGATGTGTGCGTCTGCCAACAGACAATGAAGCGATAGAGAGTCAAATCAGGACTTTGATAAATGATGTTATAGGTGATCGGGATTTTTTGCTCCTCTCCTCGCCATGTCTCAGAGTGTGTGTGTGCGTGTGTGCGTGTGTGCGTGCGTGCTTTTCTCTCTGCCCTGTCTCGGAGAGCAGAGTGTGTCTGTGTGTTACACCCTAAGGCCCTCTCTCGCCTCATTCATCATCCTCAGGATGAGACCATTGCTTGTTTCCATTAGCTGTCCCAATAGCACACCTTACCATGCAATTATTACCTACAATTAGATAGCGTGTATAGTGGGCCAAATGCAATGATTGATTTAGTGTGGTTTTACAAAATAATCTGGTCAGGAGTTGTTTGGGTTAGAACATTCATGCACTTTCACACTTCCATACACTTGCCTTCCCCAAGGACATTGTCAATAGGTTACTGTCTGTAGGAACAAGCTGAATAGTGCAGCTCAGTTGTTTGAACCCTGTGGGCTTACTACATAATGGTGAGGTGATTTATTTCCTTGTAAGGTTGACCTCGTCAACGCGTATTGTTTTCTCCCATCATTCAATGGAAAAGGTTTGATACAAACTGCTAGTTTGGTTAAGAGTTCAATTTTTTTTTCCTGAACAACCTGTCAACTGCTTGTCTAGGATTTAAAATCAAATTATTAGAGAGTCAGTATTTAATTGATGTTGAGGACTAAGTTTACGTGTGAAGTGGTCTACAGAGTGTTGGGTACTCACCATGCTCCGTCTTCAGTAGCAGTGTTGCAGTTACGCCGGTTGAGGGACTCAGGATTACAGACAGACTCTCAACTTCTGTAAGGAGGCCATTCCACTAGAGAACACCCCCATGCTCTGTTTTAGCAAACCACACACAAATACACACTCACACACACACATATATAGTTGTGTGTATGTGTCAAAACTACAAAACTCAGGTCTCAACCTTTTCCTGCCTATGCTGTATTCCAGAACCACCCACATTTTACACTGCCATTTCAGACAGTGGCTTAATAGTGTTGAACCCTAACCCTGCTAGCCCAGCCCTGGGAGAAGCCCTGAAGTGTTCAAGCTGTGAAATGTGCAGCCTGTCTCTCCATACCTCCCCCAGTCTACACACACAAGGTCCACTCCCCCTCTCTTGTTTAATGTGGTTACTAGGCAACAGGGGTGCTAGGCGCCAGGAGTTTTACGGCCCTCTAACTGGCCCACGGAGAGAGAAATAAAAGAGAGTGAAATGTAAAAAAGAAAAAGAGAGAGAGAGAGAGAGAGGGGGAGAGAGTTTCAGGAGCACTAAAACCTTATTTTCACTCCAGATTATTCCTGATGTTTATCAATAGCTGTTCCGTGGGTAGAAATGATTAAATACATCTTAAAGTAAGTCACAGAGCCTGTATCTTTGCTGTATTGTTGTGCAGCATTGAGAAGAATTGTTGCTGACGACAACAATGACAGGTCATGCTGTGGTTGAAATGTGTTGGTGTAGCATGCGCTTTGCTGGATGGCTATTGTCCTAAATTCAGCATGACCTCCATGCTCATTATGCCATTGATCGAGCATACGACTGAATTATAAACCAGCTGGTGAAGAAACTCCCTTCACCGAACCCCTCCTTGAACCAATCCTTTCCTGGAACCCTAACCCAGGCTGAACGGCTGAAACCTAAGCCTGGGTCTCTCTGTTTTAACATGTGTTAGTCCTAATATCCTGCTATGCTTCATATCAGAAATGTGATGCCTGGTTGGTACAGAGCAGTGTGTATGTGTAAGGTATTCCATCACCACCTTGTCTAGTATGCTTGATAGAATCTCAGCAGTTCCAGGTCACAGAACCTGGTTCGCACAGAAAACACAGAAAACAAAGAACCTTCTCTCTTGCCCCAACAGTCTCTGGTGGAAGTCCACATATATTCATATCTACATATTTAAACAGTATATCATTCTATTTCTTTTCTTTTTTAAATATTTGTCATCATTTTTTTACGGATAGAACCTTATTTCTTTTGGGCACTGAGACACACACACACACACACTCTTGCTCACCTCTCCTGTGCTCTCCGTTGGTTTGAGTTTGAAGCTGTTTCAGAACTCTGACAGGGGTTGGCTCTCAATCACTGGTTGCCATGCAACACACAATCAAAAGCAAGAGAGAGAGAGCAGGTCAGTAGAATGTTAGAGAGCCAATGTTCTGTTTACTACAGCTCACTATGATGTCACCCACTGACCCAGGGATTATAAATACAAATACAGGATTAAATTACTGAAGACTCAAATTTTAAACTGTATCAAATTATAAACTGTCAATAAATGAATTTTAATATGTCACTGTCTGTGCATAGCTGTTTGTGCACTGTCTGTGCATAGGCAAAGTTGTGGTGCTAACTAATGTTTCAATGACTGTTGTGTACTTCACGTGTGTACTGTAGTTAACTGTTCGATTGGTCTTTGTTGTGTTTCAGGAAGACTCCCATGCTTGAGAAAATGACTCTGGTTAGGTGGCAGGTAAACCCTCTTCCCTCCTTTTCCTCTTCATCCTTCTTAGTGATATCACACTCCTCCCTCCTCTCCATCATTCTTAGTGATATCACTTTTTGAAATGCCTCCCAGCTACTTCATCTAGAAACCTACATACTCTATGGACTCTACTCATATAGCAGACAAACTCTATTCACAGTTCTCCACTCATACTCCACCCTAAACTGTTCCCAGTTCCACCATGTTGCTCCAGAGCACCGTGTGTGAAGTGAGTTTTAATTATGGCCTACACGGACCATCATAAGTGTGTTGAACTTCAATCCCCCCCACACACACACTCTCACACACACATATATATATATATATATATACATGACCTCAGCTGTCTTTCTGCCCTCACAGCGAGGCGAGATGAGCAACTTTGAATATCTGATGCATCTCAACACCCTGGCTGGGAGGACCTACAGCGACCTGATGCAGTATCCAGTCTTCCCCTGGGTCCTAGCTGACTACCAGTCTGAGGTAGGGTAGCAGAGCAGCTAGCCTGGGTCCTAGCTGACTACCAGTCTGAGGTAGAGGAGCAGAGCAGCTAGCCTGGGTCCTAGCTGACTACGAGTCTGAGGTAGGGTAGCAGAGCAGCTAGCCTGGTCCCTAGCTGACCACCAGTCTGAGGTAGGGGAGCAGAGCAGCTAGCCTGGGTCCTAGCTGACTACCAGTCTGAGGTAGGGGAGCAGAGCAGCTAGCCTGGGTCCTAGCTGACTACCAGTCTGAGGTAGGGGAGCAGAGCAGCTAGCCTGGGTCCTAGCTGACTACCAGTCTGAGGTAGGGGAGCAGAGCAGCTAGCCTGGGTCCTAGCTGACTACCAGTCTGAGGTAGGGGAGCAGAGCAGCTAGCCTGGGTCCTAGCTACCACTCTGAGGTAGGGGGCCAAAGCCACACATCTAGCCTGGGTGTAGCCAGCCTGGCTTCCTGTAAGAGTGTCCTTGGTCCTCCACTCAACTACAGAGTGCATTTAGCTGCATCTGTTTATTAAATACTGTCTTACCTCTCTTTCTCTCTCCAATCTCACTATTTCTTTAATCTCTCTCCTCCATTCTTTTGTTCTCTCCATCTCTCTCCCTTTTATCTTGTGCCTCTGTCTCTCTCTATCTCACTCTGTCTCCCTCCCCTCTCATCAATCCCACTCCTCCATCCCTTTCTGTCTCTTATGTCTCTTTCTCTTCTTCCTCTTTCACATGCCCTCTTTCTGGATAGACACTGGACCTTACCAATCCAGCAACATTCCGGGACCTGTCAAGGCCAATGGGAGCTCAGACAGAGAAGAGGCGGAAGATGTTTATCGAGAGATATAACGATGAGGACAACAGTGACGGTGAGCTAATTACATGTAATTCTATTCATTGTTATCAGTAATGTATACTGTATTTTGTCCTCTTTGATTGTCAGTTTGCTTCCTGTGTGCAGGTGACCTGTTAGCGAGGTGTCACTACTGCACTCACTACTCCTCGGCCATCATCGTGGCCTCCTTCCTGGTCCGCATGGAGCCCTTCTCACGCACCTTTCAGACTCTGCAGGTGAGGAGGCACAAACACACAGGCATGCGCGCACACGCACAGTACAGACACGCATACAAGCACACACACAAACACAAATCATCCACTCTCACACACACTAAGACATACGCTCACACACAGGCTTACAAACACATACGTGGGCACGCATATGTATGCACAGATACACACGTGTAACAAATGACCAACGTATTGTGTAACAAGGTCGAGAACTTACTATTTCAGGTTTCCTTTCAAAGATTTTTTAATTTTTTGTGACATAATGAAGCTGATTATTGAAACCTCATTATTTGGACTCCTTGGATTTATTTAAAATCAACTTCCTTTTTACTTAAAAACAAATTAATTAAAACCAGATTTCAATATATATGCAAATACATACAGTGTAGATAAAACAAAAGCATGTTATTGAATCCCATTTGGCTGTACTAAAAGTCCCAGATTTACAACCCAGCTTTCAGTTGAGGTTAATGAAAAGGCATGTATATTTGATAGTCAGCATAAAGCAATAAACACATTATCCTGTTGAAATACTTCTCTTTCTGCTTTCATAGAAGCCCAGAGTTTTGTGTGCTGTAATATCTATAACCTGGTTTGTGTCTTTAACGGAGTTTGCTGCGTATATTTGTTCTTTTCATTCGATGAAGATAATCGTTTTACAAAACAAAAATTACATTCCCCCTCATGAGATTTTCATTATAAAATCTTAGAGATGAGAAGCTTCCGTAGATTGCTGACACACATTTCTTTCCGATGTTACATAATAGAATGAACTTTAATAGATGTGATTTAGGATAATCTAGGAGGCAGAAACAAGTTTATTATAGTTCCTACTACAAACTTGGATGTACAGCAAAGTATGGCCTTACTCTCTGTGTTCCTGTTGCACTCATATGTTTAACGGTAGCATTATGTTTGAAGGTGTATGAAGCAAACAGTAGTGACAGTGGTAGCATTTCAGTTAATAAAAAACTGACTCTGCTCTCCTTTCTTTCTCCTTTTTCTGTTTTGTCTGTGTCTGTCTTTCTCTCTCCTACCTCCATCCTTTTTTTCTCTCCCCTCCCTCTCTACCTCTCTCCTTTCCTTCCTTCCCTCCCTCCCTCCCTTTATCTCTTCTCCCCCTCTACCTCCCCACTCTCTACCTCCCTCTCTCCCTCTGCCCGTCCTCCCTTCTCTGCCCTTCCCCTATTTTCTTTCCTTCAACTCGACCTCCCTCACTCTCTCCCTCTACCCCTGTCTCCCTCCCTCTTCTGCCCTTCCCCTCTCTTTTCTTTCCTTACACTCTTTAACTCCCTCTCTCCTCTCCCAGGGTGGGTTTGATGTGCCGGAGCGTATGTTCCACAGTGTGAAGAAGGAGTGGGACTCTGCTTCCAGAGACAACATGGGGGACGTCAGGGAGCTCATACCAGAGTTCTACTACCTGTCCGACTTCCTGCTCAACTCCAACCACTTCCAGCTTGGTCAGTCAGTCTGACACGCATACACTTACATACACACACACACACACACAGACATGGACAAAATATGTATGTGTGTGTCCCTCTCGGCAGGCTGCATGGAGGACGGGACAGCTCTAGGGGATGTCGTTTTGCCCCCATGGGCCAAGGGAGACCCTCAAGAGTTCATCAGGGTTCACAGAGAGGTTAGTCATCCCTTACGCTGGTGAATCCTGACCCATACAGGTTGTATCTACTAACATAACGCCCTCAACTTCCCCCACAATGCCTCCCTCCATCGCTCAGTAATTACTTGTCCTTTTGAGCAACAAGAGATGAGACCTCCCTAATTTACTAGCTCCTGTGTTGAGCCCCAGTGTCTAACTCACAGGCTCAGGGAACCATTGTCCTTCACATACACAGAAGTCTGCTCCATGTTTATCTCATAGACTGTAGCTCAGGGTCTAGCCAGCTTCCCATGGCTGCCACTGGCCCTGTGCCTCTATACATAATAATAACGTGAGCACTATAAAATGCCAAATCCCTTTTTTTCTCCCTCTCATTTCTCTCTCTCTCGCTCTCTATCTCACTTATTCTCTCTAAACCCCCCCCTCCCTCTGTCAGTATCAGTTACTTTCGATTTATTTTTTCTCTCTATCCCCCCCCCCCCCCCTAACTCTATGCATGGCTTCAGGCATGTGTGGTTCTTATCAGACTGTAATCTACTGAACTAAACTCATATCGCCTTGGATTCCGCCACAATTAGCCGCTTTAGCTGCTACTTATTGTTGCTCCTCTTCTTCATATGCAAATTAACTCAGGACAACACTGAGCTGTTATGAGGCTTAGATGTGGTTTGGTGTGAGGGTGTTATAAGTTAGATTGGGTTTATGGACACTAGCTGGTCATTATAGTCCCTCTCCCCCTCATCTGAACCAACCTGGAGATAATTCCTCCCAAATGATTCCAACAAGAGGATGAGCTCGTAATATTGTGCCTCTCCTCCACTTTGTAAATGCATTTTCAGAGGGAATCACAGCTGTGTAATTCAGTAGAAGTACTGTTCCCTCAAACAAGTTAAACAACTTTAAATATGTTTCTCTTCTGCGTTTAACCGTTTGAGGAATGGTTTCTCTGTCTTAAGAACACACCTGGCCCAGCATCATTACGTTAGAGTTTAGACCAGTAGAATCCAGTAGGCCAGTATGAACTCCAGCTCTCTGACTCGGCGCTCATCTTTCTAGGCCAGGGGAGAGGAGGAAAGAGAAGCCCAGGCTGCTGCTATCAGGATGTCCTTAACCACTAAACATTACTGATGTTTTATAAGATTCATAAGAAGTCTGTCTGCTGGACAATCTGTCTTTCCTGACTGTGAAGAGTTATTTTTGTGTTTTTGTTTGAATCATTTTTCATACATAATATACCAACATATGTGCCATATACTGTATTATACTGCACTCCCTCCACTGGCTATGGGGAACCAGTGTAAAGGATTGTATTGTTGTTTTCATAATTCATAGCATACCAGCTACCATACATGTCACACACTACAATATAAACCAGCATGAGTGGTTCACCCCAATCCCCCCACCCCCCCACCCCCAGGCCCTGGAGAGTGAGTACGTGAGCAACCACCTGCACCTGTGGATCGACCTGATCTTCGGCCACCGCCAGCTGGGACCTGCAGCCGTGGAGAGCCTGAACACCTTCCACCCCTACTTCTACGCCCCCCAGAGGCCCCGGAGCCAGGACGCCCTCCTGGACCCCCTCATTAGGAACACCATCCTGGGATACGTCAGCAACTTCGGCCAGGTCCCCAAACAGGTAGCTGGCTGGAGACATTCCAGTTTCATAATTTGTTATTCTTTAATGTCTTAATCCCCCTTGTGTTATTAGTCTATAGCAGGGGTCTCCAACCCTGTCGCTGGAGATCTATCTGCCCGTTGTTTTTTGCTCCAACCACACTTATTTGACCTGATTCAACACTAGTTACCTTATCAACCAGCTAATTATTAGAATCAGGTGTGCCAGCTTTCTAGGAACAGGGTTGGAGACCCCTGGTCTATAGCCTTAGATATGCTCTGGATGGGTAATATAGACTGTATTTTGTAGATGTGTATTTGATTTAATGCAGTACACTATATTTTGTACATGTTGCTGCCTTTGTTGTCTTGTATACTTGGTTGCCCTTGTTGCATATTTTGTTGACCCTGTTTTTTAACAGTCCGATTTACCCTCAGGGATAAATAAAGGGCTACTCTTCTCTTTACTCTACTCGGTAACACTTCACATTAAGGTTACATGATCTACCTTGTTACTACATAGCAATACCTGTAGTTACATTGTAGTCACATCAAGAACTGCTATGTAGTTATACTTCATTACCATTTGTCAGTATTCATTATTGCACAAGTGAAACTTGATATGAGGGAGGTTGGGTTTTTCCAGGAGTAGGTGGATGTTAAAATTGAACTTGTTTTGGTTACACAACTATCAACTGCTCCTTTACAACATTCTCTTTGGCTTTCTACTCTTACCCCATACTCTTTCCACATTACAATTTCTTATACTTTTGTAATAACCGAATGTCACAAAATTTCCCCTTGGGGATCAATAAAGTACATACTACTACTACTAGTATTACTACTACTAATAATAATACTACTACCAATTATAGCACTTAATACCATTTAAGAACATACAAATTCCTAAGTACCTACAATGTTTTACTATTGGTACAGTATGTATTACATAGTAGTATGTAGTTGCATAGTAATTAACATAACTTTAATGTTAAGTGTTGCAGAGTCTGCCAAGTTGTATCTCAATGGATGAGTCTGTTAACCTTCATGGATGATTTATTGGTCCTCCAGCTCTTCCCTAAGCCTCACCCCCCTCGCAGCGGCTCCAAGAAGGAGGCGCCAGCATCAACCAATCCCACGCCTTTCTTCTTCAAACTGGACAAGCTCAAGCCCTCCGTCCAGCCATTTAAAGGTATGTCATTTATATATGACAGGTCAAAAAAACAGGGTAGATATTTAGAACTACGTCTGAATGGCATCATAGACAGATCGATTCTGTCAGATAGACAATGTATTTAAACAAACCTTACAGATGAACTTCAGCTTTTGAGGACATTGAAAAATCAAGCTGCACCAAACCCTGATCACTTGTACCACAGCATCATGCTATGTATATACAGTAGAGGACGTGAGAGAATAAACAGACACATTTAATCAATCATAGTCACCTTATTCCACACCATTAAAACCCCTATTTCCCCTCTTCCATTTTTTTTATTTAGCACTTTGCTTCAATTGCCTCATATAGATGATGTGGCCCCTCATCTCCACAGGGAGCAATAGCGACTTCCTGGCTAGACGTCTGTAGACTCATTTGGAGTGTGCTCGTCCGGGGCCAGGCTTGGAGAGGGAGTTCATCTGCTCCACCTCCTGTATGGAGATGAGTCCTCGGCTGCTGAGCTTGACTTAATAATCGTAGGAATGTCCCTGGAGGCCCTCCCAGGGAGATGAGATGAATAAGTGTGCTTTATAATGCTCAGACAGGGATGCCATCTCATAACACATCTGTGTGTGTGTGTGTGTGTGTGTGTGTGCGCTCGCGTGTGCGTATGTGATCAATAAGTAGATGAATAAGTGGAGTTGTGTTAGAGTCCTAACCCTCGTCGGGTACTTCCTGGGGATTTGAAGGGTGGCTGAAACTGGTGACGGGAAAAAACGATTTCCTCCCTGCTGCTGCATGAATAGGTCAATTACAGGTGCAATTATGGGTCCAGACGCACACACAAAGAGCAGAGGTTCGTACACACACAGACACACACACAGCATTTGTACCCCTAGAGAGTGTAGCATCAGTGTAAACTAGGACAGAAGCTTAATTGCTTAGTTTTATATGATCCTCATAATGAATTCCAGCAGAAGTTCAGTAGCAGCCTTTTAATGTGATGTCCTCGTGAAAGCTGCTCTAGTTCTTCACCTTGATCTAACCAGGTACTGCATTCCCATGTAGCTACAGCCTGCTTGGAGTTCAGCCTCATACTTGGTAGTTTGGTATTTGTATTTGCATATACGAACACAGAGATATATATAATTTATACACAGATATTTTAAATGTACATTTTATTCATTTAGCAGACACCTTTGTCCATAGCTATGTACAAATAGTGCAGATAGAAAATACAGCAGAAGATCAAGGATCAGAAGTGCATCGTTTTAACAGGACTTCGGTGGTCAGAGTCAAAACAGATATACTGCATGTGGCCAAAACGGTAATGTTAAATGTATGTTAGTACATGTACTTGAAATGTACATTGAGAGTAGTATACAGTTTCACAAGCATGCCTTTTGACTCCAAACTCCCCAAAGTTACGTTCCAGGAGGTGACCTCTGTTATTTTACTCTCTACAAAGTCATGGTTACGTATCTGTGGTGTCAGCTGACGAAAGTTACGTCCCAAGTCTTTTCAGGACGTAGAAATGTGGGGGCCTCTGAATGTCCTTTAGTTATGTTAGTCCTCCTGTTATATAGTAACGTTATAAAAGTTGCTTGAACGTACACACAATTAGATTCTCTATTACTACTATAAGTAACGTTATGCGGATTACCTAAAATTAAGTTTTCAGAAAGTGTCAGAAACGTACCTAGGACTTTTGTAATGGTTCTTAAGGTCTTACAGTGGTACTGAATGTTACTCACACTTTATGATTGTACCTATAATGTCCCAAAAAGGTGACATTCAGTACCTCTGAAAGACCTTAGGGGAACGTCACAATGTCTCAGTTAAGTTTCTTGTTAGCTGGGCTGGTGGTTGATGCAGTTATCTGTAACAGTCAAGTTCTGTGGTCACCTTTTTTGTTGCCATCTGTCTATCTCTATCTCTGTCTCTCTCACTGTTTCTCTCGCTATCAAGAATATTGCTATTGTAGGGCTACTGATATCACCTAGCTAGTCTGATTCCAAGGACATCATCAACTCAACTCTTTGTCTGTCAGGACAAATGAGCACGGGCAGGGGTTCCGATCCAGTCTTTTATTATGGTTTTAGTTCATTCAAGTTAATTCAGTCTGCTTAGTCTGATAACAGAAGAAACAGGAGAAGATAACGCTAAACATATGTCCATAATTAATAGTCCAACAAAGTCCAACCAGTTCAGAAACTGAATCATACAGTAAACAATACAGACACCTAAAGCTTCTATGAATGCATTCAAATCAAAGGAAACTTGCATGTCATGGACACAGATCAAATGATTGGAGGTAAGGAAAGTACATGAGAACAGACAGCTTCAGAACAAAGAAAATTGCCACAGGTGACCTGCCTGCCTTCGTTGACTGAGGCCACACCCACCAGGACGCAGAGAGGCGGGTGGGGGCGGTTTGAGTGGGATTTTCCACTCTCCCTTACTTTGTCTCTTTATCTTTCACTTTCTGTCTTTTACCCTCTTTCTCTCTCTCTGCCCCTTTGTCTGTCTCTCTCCCTCGTCCCCTGCAGAGCTGCTGAGAGGGTCTGTGGGGCAGGTTCTGTGTCTGGAGAAGGAGGTTCTAGTCCTGGAGAAGAACCATCTCCTGCTCCCTCCTCTGTTCACTACTTTCTTCTGCTGGGGTTTCCCTGACAACAGCTGTGCCTTTGGAAGCTACTCTACAGAGAAGGTAGACATGGAGGCAGACCTTCAGGCATATCTGTGTCTGACTGACACCAGCTACAGCCAAATACTTGACTTTACCCAATATATTAAAAACGTTTGTGTATGTGTTTGTGTCTGGGGTGTGTGTGTGTGTGTGTGTGTGCACCATTTCAGATCTTTGCTGTGTGTGAGAGTCTGTGTGATTGGGGGGAGACGCTGTGTGCTGCTTGTCCCAACCAGACCACTGTAGTCACATCGGGCACCAGCACTGTGGTGTGTGTGTGGGATGTGGTGGTCAGCAAGGAGAAACTCATTCACATGAAACTCAGACAGGTCAGTGAGTCCAGTTGAATTTGGGCCAGAAGAAATTAAACATTTCTGCAGGAATATCTACAACTCTCTCCCTTTCTACCCCCCCAACTTTCTTTCTCTAACCATCTTCTCCCCCCCTATCCCCCAATCTATTGCCCCCTTTCTACATACCCTTCACCACACTTTATCTGTCTCCCTTTACTTACTCTCCCTCCCCCTACACCGCCCCCCCACACCCTCCTCACAGGCGTTGTATGGCCATACGGACAGCGTGACATGTGTGGCGGTGTCGGAGGTGCACAGTGTAATCGTGAGTGGGTCTGAGGACCACACTTGCATCCTGTGGGACCTGGAGGAGCTCAGCTACGTGGCCCAGCTGTCTGGCCACGAGGCCGGCATCACCGCCCTGGCTGTCAACGACCTCACCGTGAGTCCGTCCCTCCCTCCCCTTCTCTCTTTCCCCCTCCTCCGTCTCTGTGAGTTGACTTCTCCCTCCGCTCTCCCGCTCCCTGGCTCGTCTCTCCCCCCTGCGTGTGAGCGTGTGTGTCTGTGCTAAACCATCGCCCTCCCTCCAGGGGGAGATAGCGTCATGTGCAGCCTCCTCGCTCTACCTGTGGAGTATGAAGGGCCAGCTGCTGACCTGGCTCAACACCTCCTATGGCCCCACGGGGAACATATCGTGTGTGTGCTTCACTCAGAGGAACCAGTGGGACGCACGGAATGTCATTGTCACGGGCTGCGCCGACGGCATCATACGGGTAAGAGATTGTGTTTGTGTGTGTGGAAGAGAGAGAGAGAGAGTTACGGGGTACAGAGATTGAGAGAGCGAGAGAGAAAGAGAGAGAGAGACAGAAATAGAAATGGAAACAGAGAGAAGCGTAGAGAATGTATAATGAGAGCCACAGTGTCCCCATAAATGTTCTCATCACTCACAATAATAGGTGTGAATGAGATGCAGCAAAACTGGGTTCAAACATGGCACTCATTATATTGGTATTAGCCTTGCAGCCATCTTGGCTCTAATACAAGTATATGGTTCTTGTGTGCGTGCGTGTGTGTGTGTGTACAGTATATGTTAACAAAAATACCAACAGATACTGCCGCTTTACAAGAGAACAATAAGTTAGGTTTAAAGTAAACT
Source organism: Thaleichthys pacificus (assembly GCA_023658055.1). Lineage (NCBI taxonomy): Eukaryota > Metazoa > Chordata > Actinopteri > Osmeriformes > Osmeridae > Thaleichthys > Thaleichthys pacificus. Next base: position 16,435,361 of record CM042857.1, on the reverse strand, counting down.
TGTCTAATCAGTGCCCTTGACTTATTCAACACACACACACGCACACCTAAACACAATCACACACAAACGCACGTGTTTACAAGCTTAGCATGTACAGTATGTGTATTTACCTGTATGGTATGGTGATATTGGACTGTGTGGGTCAGATCTGGAGGACAGAGTACACCAGAGCTCCACCGGCTCTCTCTGTGGAGGAGCCCGGCTCCTCAGGCCTGGAGAAGCACGAGCCAGACAGCGTCCACATGGAGGGTAAGGTTTCACTCAACACGCACGCCCATACATTCACTCTCACACACATACACACAGGTAGATGTACACAAACACAAGTGCACACACACCCTCCCTTAGTTTTTTTTCTCTCTGTCTCTGTCTCTCTCGCTCTCACACACACATGCACTCATTTGTTTTCCCATCTAGGGAGAACCAACAAGTCACTCCCATTCAAAACAGTGCTATCCCTAACCCCTAACCTTAACCCTTAGTGTAATTGTAGCTTTACAACCCAAACCCCCCCCCCCCCCCCCCCCCAAAAAAAAAATTGGGGCCAGAGAAAATGTCCTCACAGGTCAATTTGTCTTAGTTTACTAAACAAGACCACATAGACATGCACACCTACTACACTTTCTCTCACTCCCTTCCTCACACACACATACACAAATGTGTATCTTCCATACAATACATACAAACTTTTTTTTTAACAACTTCCATAGACATCCAATTACATGCAGTAGCCTACCTAGTCCTTAAATGAGGATGAAACAGAGGGATGAACCTGAGAGATGAGAGTTTATAGTGGTAGCCCAGCCCTAGCTAGCAGTAAGGAATTACACTGTTATAAAGTTATTAAACATAGAGCCGGTGTACACTGATGAGCAATCCTGCTGATGCGTGTGTGTGTATTTGTGCATGCATTTGTCTGTGTACGTACATGCGTTTGTGTGTGTGTAATTTGGAAAGCAATAATACCCAAATCCAATTTGCCGATGGTGCATTGGTTCCAAGCTTGGCGTCAGCTCATAGGAGTATTACAGGGGGAAATTACATTGGGACGCGTCCTGCCGTTACACAGAGTTCTATATTAGAGGGATTTTTCTCACTTTATCTGTCCACTGACCGCAGGTACAAACATGCATGTTTTAATTCCTGCCTGACTGTCCCATGTTTTACATCCTCATCAGGTGTTGGGGGGCAAAGGTTGCTTTGTTATTTTTGTCCTGGTTCCTGTGTTTTTAAGCTGACTCCCTGTGTGTGTGTGTGTGTGTGTGTGTGTGTGTGTGTGTGTGTGCGTGCGTGCGCGTGTGTGTGTGTGTGTGTGCGTGCATGTGTGTGTTCTCTCCTGTCCAGAGGGAGTGTGTGAGGGTGCAGGCTGGGAGCGTTACCTGGTGTTGTGTAGGGAGCTGAACCGTAGTCAGGCAGTGTCACGACGACGCTACAAGAACAACCCGGCCATCACAGCTCTGGCCATGTCCAGGTATGGTAACACACACACACACACACACTCTGGCCATGTCCAGGTATGGTAACACACACACACACACACTCTGGCCATGTCCAGGTATGGTAGCACACACACACACACACACTCTGGCCATGTCCAGGTATGGTAGCACACACACACACACACACTCTGGCCATGTCCAGGTATGGTAGCACACACACACACACACACTCTGGCCATGTCCAGGTATGGTAGCACACACACACTCTGGCCATGTCCAGGTATGGTAGCACACACACACACACACTCTGGCCATGTCCAGGTATGGTAGCACACACACACTCTGGCCATGTCCAGGTATGGTAGCACACACACACACACTCTGGCCATGTCCAGGTATGGTAGCACACACACACACACTCTGGCCATGTCCAGGTATGGTAGCACACACACACACACTCTGGCCATGTCCAGGTATGGTAGCACACACACACACACACTGGCCATGTCCAGGCATGGTAGCACACACACACACACTCTGGCCATGTCCAGGTATGGTAGCACACACACACACACTCTGGCCATGTCCAGGTATGGTAGCACACACACACACACACACTCTGGCCATGTCCTGGTATGGTAACACACACACACTGGCGATGTCCAGGTATGGTAACACACACACGCACCCATCCAGTCACACACATACACCCACACATACAGCCATAAAACATCTAAACAATACAAATAATCACCCCCACACACATCCCAGTAACTACAGCACTACAATCTGCCTGTACAGGACACATGCTACTCTGCTAGTGGGGGATGCCTGGGGCCGGGTCTTCACTTGGACCTGTGAGTGACAGCTGGAGGCAGCCACTACCCAGCACCCTCCACCCAGCCTGAAACTATAGGCACACACCTGAATGTCAGAATTCTGGAGATCACCTCTCAGAGCTTCTACACAGGTTCACCAGTTGGCTTTAGTTTCCTCTCAAAGCTGTATTGAATGACCCTGAATATGACCCCAACTGACCCTGACAATGACCTGAACAACACTCCGACCATGACCCTAAATATGACCTAAAGTTGTCCCTTACTGTCTACCTTACCTCACTTGTTACTTGGAAAGCAGGACCTAGTCAAATTGCATGTTTGGGACACAGTATCGGATCCTAGTCTAAGACCAGGAACAGGTTGAGCTTTGCGTCTGTCGCCTTCAAGGAAGGGCGTTTCATTTAGAACTTGTGGCACATTTAAGTTTGAACAGAGTTTAGGTAAAGCTAAGATAGTACAGGAGGGTGTGTGGGTGAGTTGGTAGAAGAGTTTCAACATAGAATCCAATTATATGCAAATTATTTGCAAATCATGTTTGAATGTGTTTGCTACTGACATGTACTTTGATGAGGAAGGACAATATCAAATTCAGAAAATGCATATGTAAATAAAGGATTTTTATTAATTGAAATCTTTTTTTTCTGTCACATAGTGAATTTCTTCTTTCTTTTTTTACTCTTGATGAGTGCTGAGAGAACTCTCACACATGGGGGAACTTAGTAGTGAACATCAAAGCAGGAACTAAGTTTCCCATGGTCTCACACAGATGTGGTTGTGGGGGAAGGCTGTACAAGGGCACACAGTGTGGCTGGTGACTAGACTTTTGTTCTCTTAACACTGAGCTGGCTTTGTTATTCTTGTTTCCTTGCGTCCATTTCAGTTGTGATTTAACGCACACACATTTCCTGTCTGTGTTTTTATAGTCTGGCATATTGTGTAGCTGTGTGATTGTTGTGGTACGATGTTTAGTCCGCTTGCTGTGAAATACAGGATGTTTGATCTTTGTTTGTTACAGCATGTTTTCAGTTATGTGTTTGGAATTATTTAGTTGTGTGTACATGTGGATTTGTGTGTGTGTGTGTGTGTGTCTGAGTGGGTTTGTGATCTGATCTGGAGTGTCTTTCTCTCTCTCTCTCTCTTATCACTCATGCTCTCTTTCTTTATCTCTCCCCCTCCCTCCCATCTCTGTCTTCCATCTCTCTTTCTTTTTCTCTCTTCCCCTTTTCTTCCCCCCTCTCCCTATCTCCCCTTTTGTCTCTGCCTGTCTCTCTCTCTGACCCCCCCCCCCCCCCCCCCCCTTTGGGTGTGTCTCTAGTTGGCCAACCACATGCATGTTCTCAGAGCCCACACCAGAATACCCAGACAGCATTGCTGTCTCATTAGCCGGACCACAGATGATCACACACTTGCACCACAACAACAGATCTCTGGTGAAGATCAACCAACCTCACCCCCCCATCTCTCTACATTTCTTCACTCTCCTTCTTTAACTTTTAAACAGTTATACAGTGCCTAGATCTGTACAAATAAACTGAACATGGTCAGTCTTGACTTGGAGAACACAAACGTCTTTGATAAAGGAAACACAATTGATATTGAGGAGGGGAAAAATATTTTTGGTTCCATGTCTCTTTCTCTCTTGCTTTCTCTTTCTCGCTCCATTTCTCGCTCTCTTTCCCTCTCTTTTTTTCTCTCTCCCTCTCACTTCCTGTCTTTGTCCCTCCGTCTGTCTCTTTCCCTCCTCCCCTCCTCTCTTTCTATTCCTCCCTCTTTTAAAAGGGGGAGGTCTCACTCTTTAACCTTTGTGCGTATGGCTAATTGTGCTAAGTGGAGTAGTTTAATAGAGTGGAAAATGGCTCTCATAATTCTCAGAGAAAGCCAGCGATGACCTTCTCTGCAGACACTGGCCATTGCCATTCTCTAAGCACCACTGGTTTTATGATATTAAATGTCAAACTATTGGGTTCCTCAGAATAATTAAATCAAATAAATTATTGCACCTAGGCAGAACCATCTTGTAGCCTAACCCAATTATAATGCACTGTAAAGCTAATTATTAACCATGATTACAATTAGTCTAATTTGAATAAATGTAGTCATTAGTGGGTTCATCCTAGTCATTGGGTCTGAACTGTTGGGGGAGGGTTGGTCTCTCTTGCTTTATATCTCTCTTTCTTTCTCCACACAACTCCCTACAGTCCATCCCTCATTGCTGACCTTCACGAAATTGCTTCCACCTTCACCTTGGTGTGTTTTGGGCCGTGTCACCTGCTGCATCCAGGTTTCACAGCATCTTCTCATCTAGTCTTCATGTCTCAATATGGCGTTAACTTGGTTGCCTAGCAACACGGTTGTCCTGGCATCCTCAGACCAGTTATAACCCTGGTAATACGGTTGTCTTAGCATCCTCAGACCTTGGTCTAGCATACTTATGAATGTTTCAGACTCCCACAAGAGAGTTCTGAGGAAATCAACATGCAGCTGTAAAGGTCTAAAACCAAACGATGACAAACTGAAGTGGATTGAAGCATCATACAGTATATCTGTGTATTTAAACAGGTAATATGTGTAACATGATTGAAAAGTCTTTCTAAAAGTTTCACAGGTTAAAATGAGATGGTTGAGTATTATTACTGTACCAGTCATTACTGTTACATAATCAATTTCATCATCTGGATGCCTCCTTGTTTAAACTTGTTGTATTAACACACAGTCTTGTGTTGCATCTGGCATTGTAAGGCAAGTATGTACGCAAAAGTTTCATAAATAGAGGATTTTGTTTTGAGAGGATCTCAGGGGATTCAAGGGTCTCCAGGGCGATGCTCCTCAGAGGTGCCTGTGGTATCTACTGCTTCATCTCTCTACAGTTGTTTCTCCTGGAAGAGGATCTGAGCGTAGATGGTGTCAGGGCTGGAGGCTGGGGACACGGGGCTGGGAGAAGCTGGGGCAGAGGCTGGGGCAGAGGCAGTGGTTGCAGGAGGGGAGGAAGGCTCCACAGGTTTTGGTCTGACCAGCTCCAGTTCTGCATATGTCAGAGTGTCTGTCTCACACACCCGTGGCTAGGGAGGGGAGGGAAGAAGAGATCAAAGACTCGTGTTTTTTGATGTTTTTTTTGAGCCAAGCACACACTCCTCCCTCACTGTGCTAGTTCTGTTATTTACTTGTTTACATGCTTCACCGGAACATTCCGTCTCATCTGTGAACATTCTGTCTGAGAGGAGATCTGTTCTGTGTTCTAAAATCCTCTAATCCAATACGCATGGTTCGTGCAGGGTACACATTCACATACTGCAGCCAATCAGTCACAGCAGTCTAATTACAACAAATCAAAATGGTACATTGTACAAAAATCCCCCTGAATTTCAACAACCAATCGTTGTCTTTGAGTATCCTTCTCTGTACTGTACATGGTACTTTATAGCATTTGTACTGTATGTATATGCAAAATAAAGAAAAAGGTCCCTAACTAAATACTTAATGGCTAAATAGATTAATCTGGTTCATAACTGGAGGAAGAGGCAGATATAACTGTGGTAGTAAAGAGGCCTGTACACTCTGTTCTGAATACAACTCATGGAAAATTACATGAAACAAATCTGGAGACATGTCTTTGAAGATTGTGGGATGAATGGATTGGTTTACTATTGTCTGTTGGTCACAGTCTGTAGAACTGTCGTACTTTTTGAAAATCCTGTATCATATCAGCATATACATTCCTGGGAATATGACACTGATATGATATAGGATTCTAATGAAGAAAGTACATCCTACATATTGTGACTAACATGGACAAATAGTAAATCCTTACCATTCTCCCACAAGATAAACACGAAATAAACATTTGCAGGAGAGAGGTGTAACTCTATAGGCAGACTCACATGTAACAATTGTAATAATTAGACTTTTTCTCTAAATGGTGTAGGAGGGAACTAATGAGTTCTTACTGTGATGGATCTCTGTGGTTTGTTCTTTAACCGTCTGGGTTTCCGTGGTCGGTGAGAAATGGCAGGTGCTGCAGATATAAAGGAGGCAGAGCTGAGGTCATGGGTCAGAAGCCTAATTCTAATCACAGCATCTTCTCTCCCATCAGGGTTTTCTTGTTCCATTTCAAAGCTATCCAAGAGAACGAGGCTATATGTTGTCTTGTATGTCACAATCTCTGTGGACATGAGATGGTGACTAATGGTATTTTACCTTTAGTTAGTATGTACGGGGGTCTTTCCTCTGGCTCTCTGGGTACATTTGATTTGTCTCTCCTCTCCTGCTTCTTGTGTCTCAGCTCTTTCCTGTGTGTCCCAGGGGAGGAGCTGGAGGAGCTAATTGAGCTGGTCACTGTTTCCCCAGAGCTGGAGGATAAGATGTAGAAACATTTAGCTTGTTGAGAGTTGTCTTAAACACACACCGCCTTTGATTGAGCATGACTAAACATCTCACCTGCTGTCTGGGCTCTTAACCAGGTAGTAACTGGCTGCTGAAAGGTGAGAGGAGAGATCAGGGCCACAGAGGTCGCTCAACACTTGACATCATTTTGACACAAATGTTATTGGTTCCCAAAACTAAATGTCATTCTGTCATGTTAAGCTTGTGTCTAAGCATGTGCTTCAGGTTTGGGAGATGTGGTGGTAAGAGAGTGGCTTTTAGCTTTGTTTGTATTAGGAGTTTGGTAGCTCTTAACATGGGTCTGGGAGGAAGGCTGTTCTGTACCTTTGAGCCTGTGTCTGGTGTGAAGATACTGGCAGGCCAGAACCAGAGTGAACAGAAACATGGAGAGCAGACCCAGGGAGCAGATCAACACTGCACACAGGTACACATCTGGAACAGAACCAGAGGTAAGATACACACAGGTGCACGTGAAATAGGTTGACTTTATTATCAATGCAGAACAGGTATTCAAATTACATCAACACCATACCAATATACTAATATCTGTAGTGAGTAAGAAAAAAATGAGAGAACAATGAATTTACCTTCAAACATACGCCACACCCCTTCACTGCTGCTTTCCTCAGGAGTGACGTGAACTGAAAGACAGAAACACCATGCACTGGATACTGTTTGTCAATGTTGAGGTTGGAAAGCACCGTGAGGTTGAATCTGAGTTATATGGTTCTGTCTCGGTACATTCACCCAAGGAGGCAGGACAAGATGGTGGTTTCTAGAAATATCCAAACCGCTGTCACGCTTACGAAGGCAAAGACCGAAAACTACCATCCGTCAAACATGCACATAAACACACACGCAGACGCACGCACGCACATACAAAACACATAGCAACGGGATCCTTGCTTCTTCAGAGCAGGAGGGGGTTCCCCTTCTGTCTGGGTTCAACTGGGGTTTGTATGTGTGTATTTATGTGTGTCTTTCTGTCTATAAGAGAGAGAGAGGGAGCATATTTGATGAGTTTTCAGTGTGGGCCAAGGGCATCTACAGTGGATTGAGGTGGAGGAGAGGCACAGCAGACTACTTAGCCCCTGGCCTGGGAAATGGGCTTTTAATATGTCTTTGTAACATGGGCAATGATAAACACTCATTAAATCATCAACACCGACACACTCCACTACACCACAGAAGCATCATCTCCTTGCTTATCTTGCAGGGTCTTTAGCAGGCAGAGAAAATATTCTGTCACTTTGTTTACAAAGTACACAAAATATAAAGTATTGGAGTAAAAAAAAGTATATACACTGTGGAATATTATTCATGAAGGCTACTTCACAAGAAAACTGGTAATAAAGTAGCAACATGCTTTTGATAGGTGAAGGTCAATTGTTTCATTGATGGTAGCAAAGTGACAATGGGACTCACCAGCCACTCTGAACACCCCTCATACACATCTCTGTTCTGCTCACCAGGAATGCAGCAGGAACATCTCTCTCTCTCTCTACCTCTCTCTCTCTCTACCTCTACTAGAATGTTCTCTGGTTCTCCTGTAGCACACTGTATTAGACAATAAATGAGACCTTTACCCCATATGAAACCACACACAGGAAACTGCTACGTTTGACTTAGACATACGAATATACACCCATTGATGTGAGCCCCTTGGCTCCTATCTTTGACATACAGCCAGTATAAACAACAGAGCAACACATCTCCCTACAAACTCCACATCTGGCCCAGGCTGTCCAGAGCTCAGCACAACCATAGCAGTATGTCAACACATGCTCAAAACTGCATTTCTGCACTGTAATCGGAAAGCTGTTAGTTTGATTTGACCTTAAAACCAATCTTCTCACGAAAAACGTTTTTAAATAATGAATGTAAAATATATTTTTGTGCTGAATGGTAAAAAAAAATTCTGGAGCAAGTGGATATTCGCATCACTGTATTTCATCTGAAGTTGTTCTGCAGGTCCCGTTGTAGTTCATCTCACTGTTCTGCTCGGTACTGGGGAAGGAGTCCAGGCCTCCTGATAGCTTCTGCTGAGCCAGGAAATCACCAGAATATCCCCAAGGGAGTGTCTGCGGTCAGCTTCACTCTGTGTCGGTTAAAGAGAAGTGATGTAACAGTGCTGTCTGTGTACTGTTGTCTGGCCTGGCGGAGAGAAGGTTGTCAGCCTCTGGCTGGACCATAAAGTGCAGAGTGAGGACTGGAGGCAGGCCACACTGGAGGAAGAACACACTGGAGGCAGGGCACTAGAGCAGGCACTAGAGGCAGGGTACACTGGAAGCAAGCCACATGGAGGCAGAATGCTAGAGGCAGACCAATGGAGGCAGGCCACTGAGGTGAGACTGTGGGCAATAGTTTACATTTACATTTAGCAGACGCTCTTATCCAGAGCGACTTACAGTAAGTACAGGGACATTCTCCCCGAGGCAAGTAGGGTGAAGTGCCTTGCCCAAGGACACAATGTTATTTGCACGGCCAGGAATCAAACCAACAACCTTCTGATTAATAGCCCGACACCCTAACCGTTCAGCCATCTGACCCCATGATAGTTACATCTGACTCCCATCTCCACACTCTCAGGACAGCACAGCAGGAGGGGGCTTGCTTATGGAGACTAAATGTCTTTGTACTGGGTGTGTGGGTATGTGGGGTGGGGGGGGTCAACCACACTTCCGACTTTATGATTCCTTCTTCTCTTCTCTTTGTTTGAACAAAGCTGCTCCCTCTGTTTGGGTGTTTGTGGTGTAGGGTGCTTTAGGGTTGCGTGGTTGTCTGTTGTTTTGCTGAAACATTAGTTGAAAGTATTGCTGTAATGATGTGTGTGTATTTAAGCTCATTGAATGTTGAATGAAGGTTGTGAGAAGGTTATGCTCCTACGGTAAGTTCATGGTAGAGGTTGTGTGGAAGTTGAGTCATGAGTATACCTCAGTGGTAGACTGCAAATCAAGAGGTTGCAGGTTCAGTTCCCCACCCCCACCCTTGGTCACTTTGGATAAAAGCGTCTGTAAAATGAATACATTACAATACATTATTAAGTTGTGGCTAGGTTATTTTTTAGATTTGTGTAACCTAAACTAAAAAACACTACAATGCTAGGATACATTGAGCGTTGTGTGTGTGTATCTGTGGTTGGTGGTGGTGAAGATGCCTGAGGTGAGGAGCAGGCCATGTGGCTTCCCCAGTAGTGAAGGCAGACAGGGCGTAGTCGCGTAAAACTCCTCCTGCCTCACTGTCTTCCAGACTAGCTCTGGAAGCTAAGAAAACTATGAGGAACATCGCTCTCTCAGGGCAGAATCTCAATTTGTTGCCTACAAGAAGAGAACGTGTTCGGGAGCAGAACACTGATTTGGTGACGCAGACATAATTAATTAAGTTTGCTTCTCTGTCTTAGTATAGACTGGTCCAAATGAGTAAAAGTTCTTGCAGCGGTTAACTGCAGGTTGTGCCCGCTGACGTCATGCACGGCAGTTGTTTTTAAACGTACTCAGCACTTCCTCTGGCCCACAGGCAGCGGGTGATGTGGTGGAGGAGCAGGCTCCTGGCTGTGTGAGCTCATTGTTTTGAGATGGAAACGGCAGAAGACTGGGCGCAGACTCACACAGAGACGCACACTCACATTTAACACACTTACACAGACACACACACTCACACAGTCACTACAGAGACACACACACTACACACAGACACACACTCACACAGACACACACTCACATCGAGACACACACCAACTCTGCTTCCAGAAAAAAAGACCATTCACAGAAATACAACCAATGATGCTTCTGTTTTTCATACACATTTTTGGCAACCTTCCCCCACCTCTCTTTCTCTCTCTTTATCTGTTTTTGTCTCTCACTCTCTCTTCTCTCCATCTCTTTCTCTATTTGCCACTCTTTCTCTCCTCTTCTTCCTCTCTCTTCTTTGCCCCTTCAACTCAGTGTGTGTGTGCCTGTGAGCGTGCGAGTCTTGTCTCTGTAAGGGTATTCCGGGGAAGGTCTCCATTACTGAAGCCAGGATAAATGTTTTGTGTGTGTCAGTACCAGGCCTCCCTAGCCTCTGGCTCCTCACTGTGACAGACCACCACTGTGTTACTTGGCAGCTGTAACACACAGACTGGAAATGTGTGTGCATGTGTGTGATTATGAACGCACATATGTGTGTGTGTGTGTGTGCTGGGGTGTGAGGCTTGGAGTGTTCTCTGATAACATTGAGACACATCATCCATTCTCAGCGTGACTGGTTAGTAGTTTCAGTGAGTTTCGTAGTTGGTGTGAGGGGTGACCTGTGGCTAACGTACGGAGGGAGATCATCCTGTCTGCTCCTCAGAGACAGGTGTGACTCTCAACACCTGGCTGAGGAGACAGCCTACAGGAAACAGCTGTCCTGTTGATATTCTGACCCTCCATCCTTAACTAGCCTCACAGTCGACGTCACTCACACCTCACAGCCAATCCTAATCTTTCAGGAAGTGTGGTCTGGTGGGTACAGCACGTGTTTAATAGTCTGAACATTTACCTATACATAATCTGTTTGTGTGCTAGCAGGCTTATGTAACTTTTGTTTGTGTGCTCAGGTGTGTGCATGTTTAACACATATATGTGAGCGTGTGGAAGTGTATGTTCAGATGTGTGTACAGGTGTGTGTGTGTTTGTATTTGTATGTGTGTTCATGTGTGCGTTCAGGTGTTTACCTGTAAGATGGGTGGCTGCGGTGCCATTGGACGAAGCCCTCCAGATGTTTCTGTGTTTGCGTATCTCCTGGACTCTACAGGTGTAGCAGCCTCCGTCAGTCCCTGTCACGTTGAGTACCGACAGGCGGTACACTTCCCCCTCCACTTCCTCGTACAGGTGGAACTTGCGCAGTGGGAACTTGCGCGTAAAGTTCCCATACAGCTTAGTCCTCTTCATCGTCACCTTGACAATCAGCACCTCTGGGGGTTGAAGAGGTGGAGGAGAGGGGGGTGGAGGGAGAGGAGGAAGAGGAGGGGAAGGCGGAGGGAGAGGTGGGGGAGGAGAGTACAGCCAGCGGAGGACCAGGAGGCTGTTTACCCTCTTCCTCTGTGACACCAGGCACGACAGCGTCAGATTGGCCCCCTCGGTTACCATGACGACCGGCGCCGGGGTCACGGTCACGTTCAGGGCCTCACACACCCCTGTGGGAACACCCACAGACACTCACAAACACACGTATTGTAATCCCTCATTTTCAGGCCTGCTTTATTGTGCTGTAGATTCAGTAAGCTGCCTCATTGTATGGAAAAATGCCTGCTGTACAAGAGCTCATTTTTCCCAGATGTTTGATTACCTGCCAATTAAACATAATAACAGCATTTAGAGAAAGTAGGCTTACACACCCCAACACAACCCTACTGAGGAGAGAGATGCATGCAGCTCTTATTTACGTACAGAAACACATTAAATCTGCAAAATAACAAATCATTTGTCCTCAAGATGAAGCTGTGTGTTTGTGTGTGTTCAGAGGCGGCAGAGTCTGGATACAATATGGCTAGGGAGGAAAGGTGGTAGGCACGGGTAGAAGGAGAGAGGGAGAGAATGAGGTATGGGGGGAGGGAGAGGGAGAGGCAGTCAGATGCAGGAAGAGAAGGGGAGAGAGGGATGGAGGGAGGTAGGAAGGGAGGCAGGGAGGGAGGGAAGGTAGGTAGGGCATTAGGCAATAAGATAGGGAGGGAGGGAGGCAGAGACTGAGGCAGGGAGAGAAGGGAGAGGCATGCAGGGAGAGAGGGGAGAGGCATGCAGGGAGAGCGGGGAGAGGCATGCAGGGAGAGAGGGGAGAGGCATGCAGGGAGAGAGGGGAGAGGCATGCAGGGAGAGAGAGGCATGCAGGGAGAGAGGGGAGAGGCATGCAGGGAGAGAGAGGCATGCAGGGAGAGAGGGGAGAGGCATGCAGGGAGAGAGGGGAGAGGCATGCAGGGAGAGAGAGGCATGCAGGGAGAGAGGGGAGAGGCATGCAGGGAGAGAGGGGAGAGGCATGCAGGGAGAGAGGGGAGAGGCATGCAGGGAGGCCGTGAGGCAGGGAGGGAGGTTGGTAAGAAGAGAGCCTACAAGTTGGAAGCATTTATCCAACACTACCCTCTGAGAGAGAAGAGAAAGAAGAGAGGGGGGGGGGGGGGTCAGGGGTCCACAGGACAAGATAACAGAGACCATATGTGCTCCTGCTCCTTGATCTTATGTGTATCGAATCCCTCTGGGTCTGTCTAACCAGCATACTACTTCTACACATGTATTTACACACATGCTACCATGCCTTATCAAATGCTATTAGGTTCTCAGGACCGCAACAAAAACTACTTTTTCTAGTGCATGTGTTGAACAAAATCTAGGTTTCATGCAATGTATCTATATGGTTTTGCTTTGTTTTTGTTTAGTTGATTGATGAAAATAATCTAGTACAGATCACTAGAGCAGCACTAAAGCCAAACACGGAATCCTTAATATTAAAACTGCAACACAATCTAAATACAGATTTCAGAGCTTTAATACAGAACCCATGAACAGAAACAAACACATAAACTAGAACCTTAGAACCTATTAACACTAACCAAACATAGAATCCTGCTACAGAACCTTAGTACAGATTCCATTAACAGAACCATAAACCTTGCCAAAGTTTTCTCTCTGTGGGTAATGTTAGGATATAGATCTGATGGGCTCATTACATCCAGCCCCACATACTCTACTTGTTTACTGTACATCCAAATAGAATGTGTTCAAGTCTGCTTTGTTGACATTGGCCACATGTCAGAGGGAAATGTTTAGGACATCAAAGAGCATCAGTGTACCGTGTGTGATGCATGTCAACAGATACACACATTGAACACAGACATCAGAATTTCCTACATTATTGTTATAGTTATTATCATTGTAATTTTTTTCTTCTCTCTTTCTCTCTTTTGCGCTCTCTCTCTCTCTCTCTCTCTCTCTCTCTCTCTCTCGCTCTCTCTTCTCTCTCTCTCTCTCTCTCTCTCTTCTCTCTCTCTCCCTCTCTCTCTTGCAAGATTAGTCATTAGTTAGTAATGGGTTTCCAGAGTAGACGTCAGGTACACTGTTAATGTTAGTGATTTGGTTTTCTCTTGGTGTTGAGAGGTTAACAGACGACTTACCTGTCAGCAGGACGTGCATCTGAACCAGGACTGCAACAAAGAAGGTGTTCATTTTACAGAGCCTGTGTATCCATAAACCCAGTTACACTACTGTTACTACTGCTAGACACCATCAGCTACAGGGCCTGACTGCTCACAACACCAAGCAGTCACACACCCCAACTTTGGCCCACCACTCACTCCTCCTCTCACTCTCTATTTCTCCCTCTCTCTCTTTCCTCTCTCTATTTCTATGCGCTGCCTCGAGTCACTGTGTGTAATATGAAACAGTGCATGCTCTGTTCCCACTTATTGCAGAAACTCCCCCTTCTTTTAGGAACGTTCCCCTCTCTCTCCCTCTCTTCCTCTCTCTCTCTCTCTCTCTCTCTCTCTCCCTCTCTTCCTCTCTCTCTCTCACTTTATCCCTCTGTTTTCTCTCTCTCTACCAAGCTATCTCTTCCCCTCTCTGCTGTAAAATGTAGGAAATGTCATTTCCTGTGTTCCTGTGAGTTTCTGGAAGCAGTCCAGGTAGAAGCAATGATGAACATTTTCTCTTTGTGTGTGTGTGTGTGTGTGTGTGTGCATTTGTATACAGAAACAGAATATTTCTCCCTCCCTCCCTCCCTCCCTCCCTCCCTCCCTCCCTCCCTCCCTCCCTCCCTCCCTCCCTCCCTCCCTCCCTCCTCTCTCTCTCTCTGTCACACACACACTTACTCTTTCTAGCTCTCTCTCTTTCTCTCTCACTTACTCTCTCTGTGTGTGTGTGTGTGTGTGTCTATGTGTGTATTGTCTTTGTATAGTGTTCTTGTTATGAACCAAAGAGAGGGATGTAATAGTGTGTCTGTACAGTATATCTGTGTGTGTGAGTGTGTGTGCTGTATGTATGTGTATGGGACCTCTCCCTCTCTGTCTGGTGCCTGGTGGCCAGAGTGGCATGGGCTGGTCTCTAGCTGTGGTTGTCAGCCTACCCCAGTAAAACGCTGAGGCAGGAATTCTGCTGGCGCGCACAGTTCTGGCAAAAAAAACTGTATTACACTTTTAAGCCTTCAGACTACACTTAGAACTCTCCTCAAAGAATGTGGGTTCAGCTAAATAACAGACATATAGATACTGTAGATCAATAATTATTGCAAGACTGGGTGGAGATGGCAATTCTTCTGCATAAAATCAGTATCCTTCTGTTGGAACATCAAAGACACAGAAATTCTGATAAATCATTTGGTAGTCGTGGCAACCGATGTTGCTCCTGTACAGTGTCTGTTACTCTGGAATGTTTTGATCCTAGCGTGGGACCTGAGGACGTAAATGCATTAACTTTCATTGCCCTGCCCAGATTCAAACCCAGCTTCCCCATGAGGAATGCCACTATTATTACTATCACTGTTTTACACATGAAATGTTTAGATTCCAGGTCTATAATGGTTCTCTTATGCTCCCATTTGTTCTGACATAAGTCCTGCTACTCTTCTGCTCTGGGCCAATGGATTAAACAGATCCGTCAGTGGTCAAAAGATGGCGCCAGACCTCAACCACCGCTTGAAAGAAGATTAAGATAAAGATACTTCACAGTCCTGTCACTGGTTTCCATTACCTGACAACAATACATAAGGTTTTCTAAACATATCATAATATACCACCGCAGTCCTTAACTCAGTACTGAGATGGTCCTGAAGGAAAGTCTGGAATGGGGACTGTTGTGTCCTAACGGGGTCCTAATCCTATGGTGCGATTTGAGATACCTACACGTGCTAGTGGAGAACGTAGTCTGTAGAAGATCTGAAGGAGTTTGACAACTTGAAGACTATTTCAGTTATTCTATTGAAGCCCATGGTAGCTGTGCATTTGTGTACCTATTAAATTAAAGGATGTAAACAAAGTAACAGAAAGATGACAACAATATAAATGTTTACTTTTTAATTGTTTCCTTAAAAGGTGCCTCTGAAGGCCACATTCACAATCCTGATGGAGGACTATATGGCAGAACATGTGTGTGCTACAAGTCCAAGCCACTCTGTTTTACTTCACAGCAATTCTGAAACATTCTCAAACATTACAAATAATGCAGACTATTTATTATTATGTACAGTCCACATTATTATGAAACTTGTCAAAGAGCACATTCAGGTCATGTTATTTCACTTAAAAACACAGGGTCTCTTTTCCATTTGCCTTCTCAGTCACTACATTGCATGCACATATTAAAAACTTCAACATTGTATTAACTACATTAAAATCTAAAAAATCTCTATATATTATATGTTGCAATTTAAATAAATACCAGTCCTAAGCAGCAAAGACTTCTTCTTAGTCTGTCGGATACTATAGTAATACTTCAAAAGTACTCAAATGCTCTCTCAGTTTTAGGTGACAGTGAGCTAATCAAATAGACCAGCAGATCATCTTCAACACATTCAAAAATGGAATGGTAAACTTTTCTGTGACACAGTTATACATAAGTAGCTTCTATTTTTTTATCACTACAAAACGTCAGCAGCAGAAATCGTCAGGGCCAGCAATTTAACAAGCCTTACCAGAGTCCCAAAAGAAGACAATTTTCAACACAAACACATTATATCTAAAACACTTTCTATTTTTCTTCTTAAATAGGTCACATATACAACCATATCTCTGTTTCTTATTAATGCACTATATATCTAGTCTGTTTCTTTAGACATTCATATTTCTTTGTCAATCTGTGTTGCTACATATACACTGTTAAGCTATTAGACAATACAAGCTGTCAATCACAGTCATCACCAATCAGAAGAATCCATGGCAAAGTCCTCCAGCTCGCTCATAGTGATGATGTCACGACCTGGAGGTCCAGAGGGAGCGGGGTCTTCATTCTCATTGTACTTTATCCCCTCCTCCTGCTGGCTACGCATGTCACTTCCCTTGTGTGTATCGTACGGTGTGGGTGCATACGATGTTTGCACGTCGTAGCCCGTATCCATATAGGGAGCCTGCCCTGGGCTGTACACCTGTCTGTGTGAGCTCTCCTGGCTCACACAGCCCAGGCTGCTCCTGCTTCTCACCCTACCATGGTTCTCCTGCCCCCAGCCACGACTCTGCCTCCCCGAATCAGGCTCCTGGAGGTCCTGGGAGAAGCTGCCTGGAGCCGACATCCCTGAGCTGGATCGCTGAGGGGGCAAGGAGGATACAGGCTGGGGCTGATAACCCTGGTGGTAGGCCTGGTGGTGGGGATAGTGGCGGACGGAGGAGGGGGACATGGCATAGGGGTATGAGATCTGAGACTGGGAGTAAGAAGTTGGGGACATGGGGGACATAGTTTTGGGGTATGGGACCCGAGATTGGGTGTATGGAGTTGGGGACATGGTTTTGGGATATGAGACCCGGGATTGGGTGTATGGAGTTGGGGACATGGTTTTGGGATATGAGACCCGGGATTGGGTGTATGGAGTTGGGGACATTGTTTTGGGGTATGGGACCCGGGATTGAGAGTATGGAGTTGGAGACATGGTTTTGGGGTAGGGTGGCTGAGCTTGGGAGTATGGAGTTGGGGACAGGGCTTGGGTATGTGGGAGGTGGGGATGAGTGTAAGGGACCTGGGGTTGAGGCTGGGGCTGGGGCCCAGTCTGTCCTGACTTTCGTACATTTAGCTGGACATACTTCCCTGTCTCCGGGTCGAAGAAGGTCTTAGTCTTGACAGGGACAGGCATGTCCACCACAAAATACTGACCAGAGCCAGGGTCCTGGAGCACCTTCCTCTGGGTGAGGGGGTAACTGGGCTCTACGTGGTACTGGGTCAACGGCTGTGTGGGGGAGGACGGGACACTGGACACTGACCTGGGGGCAAGGGGGACGGAGATGGGAGAGGAGTGGTTTGGGGAGGCGAGGGCGAGGGAGACTGGGGCGGTGGCGTGGGGGGAGGCAAGAGGGAGGGAGATGGGGGAGCAGTGGTGTGGGGAGGCAAGGGGGAGGGAGACTGGGGCGGTGGCATGGGGGGAGGCAAGAGGGAGGGAGATGGGGGAGCAGTGGTGTGGGGAGGCAAGGGGGAGGGAGACTGGGGCGGTGGCGTGGGGGGAGGCATGGAAGGAACGGTGGGAGGGTCGAAGCTCAGCAGTGGAGGAGGAGACACTAGAGACAAGGGTGGGGGTGTGGGGGAGGGAGATGGGGGAGGAGAAGTGGGGGGAGGAGAGTGCGGAGCGGCTGGAGGAGCGTAGGTCTGAGGGGGATGATGGAACACTGGACACCTCCCTCAGAGGATTGTCCTCCCTGTCAAGCGAAGTCTTTGTCGACTCCTTCTTGATCCTGCGTGTAGTCAGGCGCTTGGCTCTGCGCAAGGCCTTCTCTGTCTTGGGGGGCACGGTGGGGGGCTTCCCCAGGGGCCTCCCTGCATCACTGCTGAAGCTGCAGGCAGAGTCCGGCCTCTCGTAGCCCCCCTGCTGCCCCAGTCCGAGTCGTACGCTCCCCGAAAGTCACCCAGGTCCCCAGCACTGGTGGCGAAGCTGTCCACATCCTCTGACATTGTGCTGAGGACGGAGCGGGAGTCTTCCTCGTCCAATGCTAGGCTGCGGCGGGATCGGGCTCGGTATTCCCTGTGTTCTGATAGGCTACTGGGGTAGTCGTGGGTGTGAGCGAGGGAGCTCGGGACAAGTGACTGCTGGACCACTGGGGACCGGTGTGTGGGTACATTGGTGTCAGAGCTCTCCCTCCTCTTCTCCTGCTCCTCCTCCGCCTTCTCACCTCCCCCCCTCCAGCCATCCAGCGGTGAGGCCACTCTGGAGTCTTCCTCTAAGCTCTTGTAGAAGCGGGGTCTGATGGTTTTGGTGAGAATAGATCCCCTGAAGGTGTTGTCCTTCACCTTGAACATGGTGGGCTTGGGCCCTAGGGCCGGGGACGAGGTGTTGGAGCGCGGGGCTGACAGGGCAGGGGAGGCAGCAGGGTGGGGTCTTTCATAGGACTCCCCATCCTCTGCTTGCTCCAGCTCCAGAAGGTCCCCTTTCTGTGGAGAAGGCAGAGGGGAATGCATGGGTCTCTCCCTGGGTCTTCTCTCTGCCTCAGAGGCACTGATTGAGTAATACTGTAGAGAATCCATCTTGTCTGCCTCTTGTCTGGCTTTCTGGGCTGCTCTTCTCTCCTCATCTCTCTCTTTGGCTCTCCTCTCCAGCTTATTCCTCTCCTCTTTCGCTCTTCTGTCTTCCTCTCTCCTCTCATCGTCTATCTGTATTTCTCTCTTTTTCTCCTCTTCTGCCCTCCTCTTCTCTTCTCTCTGTTTTGCTCTCCTATGTTCCTCCCTCAACCTCACTTCCTCCTTTATGCTTGCCTCATTTATCCTCCTTTCTTCCTCTTCTTTTGCTCTCCTCTCCTCCTCCATCCTCTTCTTCTCCTTTGCCCTCTTCTCCTCCTCCTGTCTCTGTTTTGCTTTTATCTCCTCTTCCCGCTTCCTCTCGTCCTCTTCTTTAGCTCTTCTCTCCTCCTCTCTTTGTTGTGCTCTTTTCTCCTCCTCCCTTCTCCTCTCCTCCTTTCTCCTCTCATCTTGCCTTATACTCTCCTCCTCCTCCTTTCTCCTGTTTTCCTCTTCTTCTTTTGCTCTCCTCTTCTCCTCCATCTTCCTCTCTGCTTCCCTCTTCCTCTCCTCTCTCCTTTCCTCACTTCTCTTCTCTTCTTTGCGTCTCTCCTCTTCTTTTTCTCTTCTTTCTTCCTCCCTCCTTCGCTCCTCCTCCATCTTTATCTCCTCCTCTTTTCTTCTCTCTCTCCTCTCCTCATCCCTTTTCCTGTCTTCCTCTATCTGTTTTCCCTTTCTCTCCTGCTCCCTTCTCTCTTCTTCTTTTTTTCTCTCCTCCTCTCTTTTTTGTACTATCCTCTCCTTTTCTTTCCTCTCCTCCTCTATCTGTTTAACTCTCCTCTCCTCTTTTATCTTCTCTTCTTTCCTTCTCTTCTCTTCCTCTATTTGTCTTGCTTTTATTTCCACCTCCCTCTTTCTCTCTTCTTCTTTCCTCCTCTCTTCCTCCCTCTTTCTTTCCTCTTCCCTTCTCAATTCTTCTTTCTTTCTCTCTTCCTCCCTCCTTCTGTGCTCTTCCTCTTTAGCTCTCTTCTCCTCCTCTCTTTTTTTTGCATTCCTCTCCTCTTCTTTCCTCCTCTGCTCTATATATCTCTCCTCCTCCCTCTCTCTCTTCCTCTCCTCCTCTCTCCTCTCTTCCTCTCTTCTCCTCTCCTCCTCCTTTTCCCTCTCTTCCTCCCTTCTCCTTTCCTCTCCTCTTTTTCTCTCCTCCTCTTTAGCTCGCTCCTCCTCTCTCTTTTTTGCTATCCTCTCCTCTTCTTTCCTCCTCTCCTCCTCTCTCTTTCTCTCCTCCCTCTTCCTCTTCTCCTCCTCTTTACTCCTCTCCTCTTCTCTCTTTCTCTGCTCTTCCTCTTTCTTCTCCTCTTCTCTTTTTCTCTGCTCCTCTTTTTTCTTCTCCTCATCTCTCTTTTTTGCGATCCTCTCCTCTTCTTTCCTCCTCTCCTCCTCTCTCTTTCTCTCCTCCTCCCTCTTCCTCTCCTCCTCTCTCCTCTTCTCCTCCTCCTTTCTCATCTCTTCCTCCCTTCTCTTTTCCTCTTCTCTCTTTCTCTGCTCCTCTTTTTTCTTCTCCTCCTCTTTAGCTTTCTTTTCCTCCTCTCTCTTTTTTGCTATCCTCTCCTCTTCTCTCTTTCTCTCCTCCTCTTTCTTTCTCTCCTCCCTCTTCCTCTCCTCCTCTTCTCTTTTTCTCTGCTCCTCTTTTTTCTTCTCCTCATCTCTCTTTTTTGCGATCCTCTCCTCTTCTTTCCTCCTTTCCTCTCTCTTTCTCTCCTCCTCCCTCTTCCTCTCCTCCTCTCTCCTCTTCTCCTCCTCCTTTCTCATATCTTCCTCCCTTCTCTTTTCCTCTTCTCTCTTTCTCTGCTCCTCTTTTTTCTTCTCCTCCTCTTTAGCTTTCTTCTCCTCCTCTCTCTTTTTTGCTATCCTCTCCTCTTCTCTCTTTCTCTCCTCCTCTTTCTTTCTCTCCTCCCTCTTCCTCTCCTCCTCTTCTCTTTTTTCTGCTCCTCTTTTTTCTTCTCCTCATCTCTCTTTTTTGCGATCCTCTCCTCTTCTTTCCTCCTCTCCTCCTCCTTCTTCCTCTCCTCCTCTCTCCTCTCTTCTCTCCTCTTCTCCTCCTCCTTTCTCATCTCTTCCTCCCTTCTCTTATCCTCTTCTCTCTTTCTCTGCTCCTGTTTTTTCTTCTCCTCCTCTTTAGCTTTCTTCTCCTCCTCTCTCTTTTTTGCTATCCTCTCCTCTTCTCTCTTTCTCTCCTCCTCTTTCTTTCTCTCCTCCCTCTTCCTCTCCTCCTCTTCTCTTTTTCTCTGCTCCTCTTTTTTCTTCTCCTCCTCTCTCTTTTTTGCGATCCTCTCCTCTTCTCTCCTCCTTTCCTCTTCTTTCTTTCTCTCCTCCCTCTTCCTCTCCTCCTCTTCTCTCTTTCTCTGCTCCTGTTTTTTCTTCTCCTCCTCTTTAGCTTTCTTCTCCTCCTCTCTCTTTTTTGCTACCCTCTCCTCTTCTTTCCTCCTCTCCACCTCTCTCTTTCTCTCCTCTAATCTGTTTCTCTCCTCCTCCCTTTTCCTCTCTTCTTCTCTCCTCTTCTCCTCCTCTTCCCTTCTCTTTTCCTCTTCTCTCTTTCTCTGCTCCACTTTTTTCTTCTCTTCCTCCTCTTTGGCTTTCTTCTCCTCATCTCTCTTTTTTATGATCCTTTCCTCTTCTTTCCTCCTCTCCTCCTCTCTCTTTCTCTCCTCCTCCCTCTTCCTCTTCTCCTCTCTCCTTCTCTCTTCTACATTCCTCTTCTCCTCCTCCTTTCTCATCTCCTCTTCCCTTCTCTTCTCCTCCTCTCTCTTTTTTGCTATCCTCTCCTCTTCTTTCCTCTTTTCCTCTTCCCTTCTCCTCTCTTCTTCTATTTGTCTTGCTTTCCTCTCTGACTCCCTGTTTCTCTCCTCCTCTCTCCTCCTTTCCCCCTCTCTCCTTCTTTCCTCCTCTATTTTCCTCTCCTCCTCTATCTGTTTCACTCTCTTCTCTTCTTCCCTCCTCCTTTCCTCCTCCTTCCTCCTCTCCTCAGTCTTTTTGGCTTTAATCTCCTCCTCTAATTTCCTCTTTTCCTCCTTTTTCCTTTCCTCCTCTTTCCTCCTCTCTTCTTTTGCTCTTCTATCCTCCTCTCTTTTCCTCTCCTCTTCCTTCTTCCTCTTCTCCTCCTTTCTCATATTCTCCTCCTTTCTCTTTTCCTCCTCTATTTGTTTTGCTTTCCTTTCCTCATCCTTCCTTAGCTCTGCTTCCCTCCTCTCTTCATCTTTCTTCTTTGTCTGTCTCTCCTCCCCCTCCTCACTCCTCAATGTGGCCTCAGCATTGTGTTTGAGATGTTGGGTAGGTGCTTTCTCCATGCAAGTGACTCCCTTTCCTTCTTTGGCCTTGTTAGATGGGACCATCTTCTTCAGCTCAAACATCCCTGTCTTCTTCTGATCCTGCTCCATAGCTGAGAAAACCGCAGAAGCATTGCTGTCTTTGTTCCCCACAGTAACCTTTGGTTCTTCTCCCGACATCATCTCTTTCACTGCCTGCTCCTGTGGAGCCTCTGTAGTGAAGACAGGCCGTCTGCTGGGGCGAGTCTGGATTCTGGGGAAGTAATCATCCTTTCGCCCTGGACTGTCCAGTTTAGGCCTGTCTTCCTCCTCTGAGGAGATGACCTTTAATCTAGCGTAGTCAGCAATTGCCGATATCTCAAAAACGGGTTTAGCCTTGACGTCTTGTTTAGCACTTGCATTTTCTCTTGCTGATGAATCAGAGACATTTTTAGTCTGAGGGTCAGGTTCCCTGCGTTGACTGTCCTGGTCTACCGGTTCTCCCCTTGCTCCCCTAGCACCGCTCTCCTTCCTCAGTTGAGCCTCTTTCTTGCTGTCACTTTGTAGTTTCATATTCTCCATATCTATCTCATTGGTTGAGTTCAGTTCCACTGCTCTGGTCTTATTTTTGTTCAAAACAAAGACTTCATTTGGAAGACTGTCTGTCTGCCAGGAAAGGTCTGGGTTTGCTTTGGTGTCCTGGTTTGTCTCATCTTTCATGAATCCATTCTTGTGGAGCTCTTTCTCATTTACCTTTGTTGAAGTGAGAACAGATCTTGTACTTTTATCATCTGCTACTGCTGTATCTCTTTTTTCGTTTTCAAACTTTGTTATTTCAACCTGCTGAAGCTCTTTGGCTATAGCTTCACCGACCTGTTGAACACTTGTTAATGAAATAACTTCCCCTGGTGGTGAAATCATGCCTGCAATGACAGCGCCATCTCTGTGTACATCGGCATCTTCTTGAAGCACTATAGGGTCTCTGGAGTGTCCACCATCTTGAATGCTCTTCTTCACAAGGCTCTTATTCAGGTTACCATTAGCATAGTCTTTGGCTTTCTGGGCTATTATGCCCTGTTTGAAGAGAAGGGGTTGAGTTTCAGTCAGTGGTTTATTTTTAGCTGTGTCTCTGACAGCAGGGGGGTCATGGGGTACAATTTCTCTCTTAGACTGATATCCTTTGGACAGAGAATTCTCCTCTGACTTATTCCCTTTCTCTTTTATCACACATCCCTTCTTAATTTTTTCAAGTTCTTGCTCTGCAATTACAGGATCTTCAACTATAGAGTCTCTTGGATTGCTTGTTTCCAGCAGCATACATTGTTCAGCTGGTTGGGATTCATTATGTAAAGCTATTTCACCTGGACAGAAAGCTGAGGAGGAGGGAGTCTTCTGTTCCATATTACCATTATCTTTATTGGAGAACTCGTCTGGGTTGGGCTGAGTTTTATTGGTAGTAATTGCCACAAACTTGTTGTTATCTTTATCTTTCACTGGAGTGCCTTCTTGAATGATACTTTTGTCCACTTGCCCCAAAGGTTCTTTCTCTCTCACAGTCACCATAATACCCATAATCTGAAGACTGTCATCTTCTGCATCCTTTTTGCTGGCACCTAGGACAGGTGTTGATGGATTGTTTTGCTCTTGCGAAAGGCATTCCATCTTTTCTTTCTCTAAATGTTTCAATTCCTCATTGAAGTTGTCTGGGACAAGGTTAGTTTCTGTTTTTAGTTCTTTTTTCACAAACGGACTATCATGGGTTTCACTGACTGGAGGTGAAAAAGATTTGTCTTCCTCAGTATTTTTTCCAGTGGAGGCCTCATGTTGTTTCAGCTGCGTATCGTTGACAACTGTTGACTCTTTCTTCACAGCTTCTTGAGTCTGGGGCTTCTGCCGTATGTTGGCATTTAAAGGCAGGTGTTTGGTAGGGTTTCTGGTTAAAAACCCATCTCGTATAGCATAGCCTTTTTCTTTGATTGCTGATATCTCCTTTTCTGCATGGGCCTTAAGTTTAGAGGTCAGGATCTCCTGTTTGGTCTGGCCTCTTTCTTTGTAAGACAAGGCTCTAAATGACATAGAAGAAGTTGGAGCTTTAATCAGTGTTCCACTCTGCTCAGCTTGCTTGCTGGGTTTCCTCTCAAGGAGCTGAGACTTGACAGGAGTGTAGTTGTCTTTATGTGCTGGAGTCTCACTACAATCTTGTTGATCTGCTTTAGTCTTGGATGCATTGGGGTCATTTGTGATTGATTTAATAGATTCTGCTGTTTTACCCTCCACTGTTGCTGATTCATTTGCACTGAACAGTTTGAATTCTTTTGAAGACTCACTGTAAATATACTGGTTCTCTCTGACTTCCTCGTATTTTGAACTCTGACCTGTCTTCCCTTGTTCCTCCACCTCAGCAGTTTCATTCACGATGACAGAGCTTATTTCATCCTTGTCCTTTCGTGATGCTGCCTTATCCTCTTCCATCGCTGGCATTTTACCCCCGTCGGTTGAGGTGGCATCAGACTGTATGTTTCTGTTGGCTGTGAGAGTGCTACTGAAACCATACTTCTCTCTTACTTTTGCATATTCATCAGCGCTGTCCACAGGTAGACAATCATATTTGCCGACTGTAGCACTCCCTTTCTGCAAACTCTTTCTGACTGACAGATCTTTGATCACATCACTTTGATCAGATTTGTCCACAGCTATACTCGAGACTTGCATTTGAGCCTTTTCTGTTTCCTCCATGGCTGCTTCAGCTTGCTCTACTTCTGCCAGCTCCTCTTTAGATTGCTCTGCCATCAACTGTTCTGATTGTGTTCTTTCTGCTTTAGCTAGCTCTGCTTTAGCTAGCTCTGCTTTAGCTAGCTCTGCTTTAGCTAGTTCTGCTTTAGCTTGTTCTGCTTTAGCTAGCTCTGCTTTAGCTTGTTCTGCTTTAGCTAGCTCTGCTTGAGCTTTTTCTGCATTAGCTTGTTCTGCTTTAGCTTGTTCTGCCCTATCCAGGTCTTCCTTTGCTTGATCTGTATGGATGAATGATGAATTATTTTGAGTGTTCAGGTCACCAAGCGGTTTCACCTCATACCCTTGATATTTGGGCCCAGTGTTGTCCTCCGTCCACGACTGTGCTTTTCTCTGAAGAGATTCCTGCTTAGCATTGGCCTCAGAATAGGCCATCTTCTGACTGTAATCTCGACTGAGTTTATCCTTCTTTATCTGATAACTATCTTTCACCAGTGAGCCCTTATGGAACTGGTGTTGCTCCTGACTTCCATACATATCAGTTATCCTACCAGGTATTTGTTTCCCATAAACAGCAGTGTCTCTGAGTGGGGCATCAGTGATTGGAGCATAGTGATTGGCCAGTGTTTGATCTGAAACAGGAAACATGTCTTTCTTTGGGGATTTATTGATCACTTTTGAGAATTCTCCTTTTGGATATGATATTCCTGTATCCAAAGGCTCCTTCTGTTCATTCCTCCCCTGTTCTTTCTTCAAATCCCACTCACTCTTTGCTTCATATTGCTGTCTTGCAGAGATAAGGTTTTGTTTCGGTGCACCAGCTGTTCTTTGAGTCGACTGTGAGAAACTATCTCTCTCTATAAGAGTAGCTATATCTCCTTTCCAAGGGGGCACCACTGGCTTAACTCTGTCATTAAATCCTAATTGATCTGCGTCATGGTTGTTAGTGTTGTTAACAAAAACCTGATGTCTCCAACTGTCCTGTGAGGAGGCATCGCTGTAACTGAACATGTTCTCTCTCTCTTGCTCATATCCGTCTGTTCCGGTGGACCTCTGGTCTGCCACTGTATAGGGACTGGGCTCCAACCTCTGTGCGGAAACTTGCTTCTCTCTTGCTTGGTTAGGTGTGATAGAATTTGTTCTCTGAGTGTCCCTGAAGGGCGAGGGTGGGTCTAGAGTAGTGTTAAGGTTTAGGTTGAGAAGAGGAGATCTCATCATAGGCTGTGTGTTGTGCACACCTAGTTTATTGGGGCTGGTTTGCTTGTACATGACCAGGCTATCTGTCCTAGTTGCCTCAGGCCCTGGCCTGGCAGTGTTTAATGGTGTTAGACCTCCCAGACAAGCCTGTCCATTAGACAGGTGCTCTTTTTCTGCGTAGCCCTCCTGTGTAATGGTATTGTACTCATGATACCCTGGATTTACAGCTGACCTAACAGTCAGATAGTCCTCTGGTCTCGAGGTACGTTGTTGGCCAGTATAGGCTGCATTAGGGGATGAGGGCTGCCCAGCAAATGCTATTGGAGGAAGCAGTGCAGGGCTGTGATGTGGGTGATAATGTGGGTGTGTTGGTGAGATGGTAGGCATCTGTCCTGGATTACTGTGGTGTTGGTATGACTGCGGGTGTTGCGAGCGTGCTGAATAATCTATCATGGCAGGCTCTTCCTGTACAATCACCTGAGGGATTTGTAGGTCTGGGGTAGAGGGTATGTCTATGATTGTGTCTCTTGGCTCAAAACTGTCCAAGGTGGACGGCTGCTTGCTCCTGTCAGTCACCTCCAGGCCTTTGAACTTGGTGGGGCTGTAGGTGCTCTTCACTCTCTTTCTATTGTCCTTTAGGTTGAAGAGGAGGCTGGAGGCCCTGGACTTGTAGTTGGACATCCTGGTGTCTGGAGTGGCGCCCCGACTTTCGACCCGGGCTGGGGGATACTCGACTGCAAGGGGGGGTGACAGGGTGGGCGGGAAGACTTCGGAGGTCTCGGTATCCTGACGTGTGTGGATGATGGGCGTCAGCAGCTGGCTGATGTTGAAAGGTGTGGTGCTGCTGCTGCTGCTAGTTTCCACTGGCGATGCTCTGCTCTGCGGTCACCATGGTGACCTTCTGATGGAGCTCGGTGACGGAGTGGACGCCCTCATGGCTGTTACGCCGGGACCAGTCGTTAGTGGGCGAGACTGTGGAGGGGCGATGCGAGGAGAGGTGTTTGGATCCTACACTCCGGCTGCGTTTCCATGGTGGGTATTGGGTCAGCTCAGAGTCTGAGAGCTTCTGCAGGGCAAGGGACTTGTGGAGCACCGTGGAGGTTGAGGTCGAGCGGTTGGGAGGCGGGGGGGCTACAGCTTCCAGGTGTTTCCTCTGGGGGCGAACCCCCCTCTGCTCATAGAACATGGCATGGCTCTGCATTTGGTGGCCCATAGTTAGCTCCTTGTACATGGGCGTCTCGTACCATCTGGGGAACTCCATGGGAGACATGAACCCGGAGACCTGGTCCCCATGCTGGAAGGGGAAACGGGCCTGGTTCCTCCACACCCTGAAGGGGCTAAGCTCACTGTGCATGAAGAAGTTGGATGTGGAGTTGAGCTGGGAGAACATGCTGCCCTGTTTGCTGTGGGCGGACCTCATGAAGGAGGAGCCTGAAGTGTCCATATGGGCCACAGAACCAGCCACCTCTGAGGAGTAGAGGCTGGTCTCCCTGGGGGGAAATGGGAGGGTAGCAGTGTTGGGTATTGGACCTCCAGAGAAAGGGCCAAACGGGCCAGGGGTGGGAAAGGGACCAGACAAGGAAGAGGAAGGGAATGGGCCTGTGTTAAAGTTGTTGTGGTATGCTGTTGAGAACTCTGACAGCTCTCGTTGGATACTCATCAGAGCTGATTTGTCCCAGCTGGGCTCACTGTTGTTCCAGTCCCTGAGTTTTCCCTCTGCTAACCCACCAGCATCTTTGTCTCTGTAACCCTCTGAGCTAAAGGCTTTGATGAGAGATGAGACCCTGGAGCGACTTCGACGCTGCTGTGCGCAAAGGTCTACTGGCTCCATTGCTAAGTAAGGACAGGCGTTCCTCTGTCAGAATATTCTCCTGCTGAGATATGTCTGTGGAGGTGCGCTGGAATGTGGAAGACAACCCCCCTTCCCCATAGCTCCCCCACTGCTGCAGGTCCCTCTGCAGTGTCTCAGCCCCCCCTCCCTGGACCCAGGACCCCTCCTGGCCATACTGCTCAAGGCTATGACTGAAGCTCTCCTGGGCAGCTCTCTTCAGCATCTCTCTGTCCCTCTCCTCCCTGTCCTGCCTCTCCTCCTCCCTGCCCCACTCCTGACCTGGCCTTTCCTGGCTGAATGCCTGCATTCTCTCCCTCTGAGAGGAGGGTGAGGAGGAGCAGAGGTCTGAGTCATTGTAAACTGCCTCCTCACCGATGCAGAGGCTCCTGAAGGCGCGGTCGGTCAGACTGCTGACCTCACGATCCGTCTCATCCAGGAAGGAGCTTCCGCTGGATGTGTCGCTGTAGCCACCATCGCTGTGTTTTCGGTGGCTACTGCCACGGCGACCAGAGTGACGCTTCTCCACCGTAGTCATGATGAAGGCTTGTTCACTCACACATGCCAAAAATCATGTCTTGAATTATTTTTCTCTCTTTTACACACACACACGGTCAGGAGTGTCCTGTGTTTGGGGCCCAAAAGGGCCCAGGTAGGCCGGGTGGGGGGTTGTAGGGTATTCCGCTAAAACAATGTGCATCTGAGCAGTTGTCTGTGTGAATGCCGCCTGTCAACACAAAGAGAGAAAGACAGGGGTGCTGGATTAGAATCATCTGCAGCAGAAATGCAGCCTATTTTCTAAAACCAGTTATTAGGCAGAATATTCTGTAGGGCATATATATTCATTCCTTTATGGAAACAGTAGCACTTCACATTATAGAAGTAAAATTGCTTTTTTGTCTACTCTGTAGGTAACGCCATAAAGGGCAAACTTTCACAAATCTAAAATGCTCCAAGAGTACAGCAGTGACAGTACTTGGTAGTTGTTAATGATTTGATTGATAGGTCAGCCTTTTAAAGAGACTACTTTTCCCTGAATGAAGCAGTGATGTTCTGTATGCGGAGCTGAAAACAGCACTGTAAATCCTCCCAGTCAATCGCTCTGACCTTCACAGCCATGTGGTGACCCGAGCCACCCAGTTGCTAGGCACAGCAGAGAGAGAGAGAGAGAGAGAGAGAGAGAGACAGACCCTGAGGCTCACGTGAGTTATTTTAGGAAAGGAGGACGACGTTTCCCTTACAAACCCTGATGATCTGGCCGCTCCACCCAACCCCCCTCCCCGTCACCACCAGTTCTGTAGTGACCAATACTCCCTACTGTCAAGTGGGTGCCTAAAATGGAGTCCCACAGTATCCCATAGACCATCAGCAGGTGGTCATCATTAGTAAGCACTGAGCTACAGCTTACATTTGACATCATGTCCTCGCTTTAGCAGTGTTTATAATTAACGGTGGACAGAATATGCTGTGTGCTGATATGCTACTGCTTTTAGGTGAGGGTAAACCATGGTAAAGCAAACACTTGTTAGAACACTGAGAGGACAGCCTGGGTGAACTCAGTGGAAAGGAGTTGGGTAAAACTGTGTGTGTATGTCAGTATGTACACAGTATGTCAACAGAAGTCAACTGTAGAGGAAAGATAGAGCATGAAGGATGGAATATGCATGTGTGTATGTGTGTGTGTGTATGTGTGTGTGTGTGTATGTGTGTGTGTGGTTAATTTTACTACAGCTGCCAGGCAGTCTTTACCCAGCCCGGAATATCTGGTGGCCCATTAATACCTCATGACTTGGGGAACAGTACCTACATACGCAAAACACACACACGTACACATGCATACTCCATCCTTCATGCTCTATCTTTCCTCTACAGTTGACTTATACGTATCATCAACACTGGTGTGATGACTGTTTGTGTGCTCAGTACAGGCAGAGTCACATCCACTGAAGAGCCGCAACAATGTGGGACTGATGCCAGGAAAAATGAGTTTATTGGGCTTTCCACTGGTAACAATCAAGGAATTGCTTGATAACCCTGGAGGAGAGGTGTATATGCCAGTGTGCATAATGAGAAAGACTGACAGACACTTGGGTTAAAACCCTGGTTGCAGATGTCTTATATAGACACTCAGGGTGGCCTGGGTAGATTCCTGCCTTAATCCCAGGCAGTTTGTTTTAGTTTGAGTATTTATATATCTACGGTACACTAATGGTATTTACTTCATGGGATTGGTATTGCACAGTGGTAGAGTATTTGACAGATTAAGAAGTTGTAGATTTGAATCCCCTGTACAGTTGAATAAAAGTGTCTGCTAAATACAACCTTCTTACTATAATGACAACACACTAGGAATAAAGACACTCACATGAACATTTAGCATCAAACAAAAGAAAGGATGAAGGTTTATGTGCGTAGTGTAATACTGTATGTGAGTCTTACAGTATGTAAGAGTACAGTGTGTAGACATTGACAACACTTGTGTTGGTACTAGGGAATGAGTGTGATTACCATGGATGTATATCTGTCTCCTTGTAAATATAGACGTCGCTTGATGTCAGCTCTCCAATCTCCAATCCATCATTATAGCTACACGTGACGACAGAGATTACAGCAATGCCTTTTAGCCCTATCGTTTTAGCAACATCTTTTTCTTCTGGTGCCAATAATCTGATATCTCTTGCTCTCATTCTGTCTCTCCACACTGTCTCTTGCTCTTTACCTGACACATGTTCTCTTTCTGTCTCTCCCTATCTCTCCTCTCCCTATCTCTCTTTTTCTCTCTCCCCCCTCATCTTTCTCTCACTTTTTTACACACACAAAATCTTCTCTCTCCTTTGGTCAGTGAGATTTCTGTTCATCATTGCATGTGGCAGGTTTATTTTTACCCAATGAGGGGCCTCTGAAAACTACAACTTGACACCAGGGAGGCCTCAGTGATGAGCTATGTGTTATGTAGAAGCCATACTGCTGTTCAACAGGGATGGCACCATCACAGGATAGAAAATGCAAAAAAGTGGTGCTGCTAAGTTGTGCTTATGAATGCCAGTGCCAGTCAGCTATCTGGAATGTGAAACAGGCAAGTGCAACTATCTTGCTTGTCTGTGATAAATGTGCCAGTGTGTCCATGTTCACACAGAAGTATGTTGCGCAGCTGTAGTTTTTCATTATTTATTTAACACAATGCACTTTTGAGGGTACCCTGTCCACATGGGCTTGCTAAACACTCTACACATTGCAATAGAGCACATGACACACAACACAAGATCTTATCAGAACCTTACCTTCCATTCCTGGAATCCATATTTGTGTTGTTCAGTAAATCCTCCAAGATCTCTTCCAGTACAGAGGGGCCTCGGCTTTGCAGCCTCTAATCACTGAAGACAGAGTTCTTTGTCCCTCTGACAGAAATCCTCCCTCACAGGCCTCACACAAGCAGCTCTGTCTGTCTTGCTCTCTGTGTGTCTCTGTTTTTCTCTTCCGGTGTCTGTCTCTCTCACTCTCTTTGTTTCTCTTTTATTGGGGATCAGCATCAGACACATCCATATAGTAGGTCCACCTCCAGGCCTCTGAGCTCACGGTAAGACAGCCTCAGCTCCCTGCACAACCCCAGGTCAGAGACCAGACAAAAACGAAGGTGTCGTTCAAGAGAGAGTGACCAGCGACCGTGCTGGGGATTGGGGGCTAAGAGAGACGCGCAAATGTGAGCAGCAGCAGTCAGAGCGGTGTCGTGTGTCAGACAGATGAAACAAACAGACCCCTCCACTATTTTTAAATCTGGAATGGCTATCTGCTAACAACTAGTGACCGACAGTAACTATCAGCACTTTGAAACCAGTTGCTGAGACCCCTGCATGAAATTTGGAGGGGGACGCTATTTCCTATAGACCTATTGTTGTGGTGTGTGTGTGCGTGTGTGTGTGTTTGTGTGTGTGTGTAGGGCTTGGGGGTGGGGGGTTTGGGGCGCATGTGCCCCTCAGGGAGACATAAATAGCCTACTGCCTCACACAGTACAGGACCCTCCTCTTCACATGGCAGCACAGAGACAAGCACTTCTACCAAGTGTCAACAAATGGTCTCTCATTCCCAACAGATTAGATAAAAAAGATTTAGAGTTTGCATCATTTTAGATTATTCTGGATTATCAAGGAATTTTTTGTTGCTGGATGAACAGTGGGCGGAACAGTTTTGCTCTACCAAAGCATTGCTCTATGACCTCTGAACTATGAACCATCCACGGTGTACAGGGAGATGTAAAGGTGGTGTAATGTTAGTTTAGGGGTGGTTTAAAATAAAGTATATAGGGATGTGTAGAGGTGGTGTATGGGTGGTTTAAATAAAGTCTTCAGGTGATGTAGGGGTGTTGTAGAGGTGGTGTTGATAAAGTGTAGAGGTGTAGAGGGAGGTGTTGACATGGTTTAGAGGAGGTGTAGAGGTGGTGTAGAGGTGGTGTGCAGGTGGTGTATAGCAAATGTAGAGGGAGGTGTGTTAGAGGCCTCTGAGCTCAACCCAGTCTGAGCTGAGGGGATATTCCGAACCCCTTTCAGACCTGTGGGGAAGTTCTGCAGTCCAGTCAGAACTGTGGGGAAGTTCTGCACCCCAGTCAGAACTGTGGGGAAGTTCTGCACCCCAGTCAGAACTGTAAGAAGGTTCTGCAGGTCAGTCAGAACTGTGGGAAGGTTCTGTAGCTCAGTCAAAACTGTAGAAAGGTTCTGCAGGTCATTCAGTGTGCAATCTGACTGTAGCCTCTGAAGAAGGTGAGAGGGAGTTTTCTGAGCCCTCCCCCTTTCACCCATGTTAAGCTCCTACCTTTCGTCACCATCTTCTATCCCCTCCTCCTTGCCTCCCTTGCCCTCTGCCCCCTTTTTCCACCCATGTCTCCCCCATCCCCCACCCCACCCCCACCCCCCTCCCCTCAAGCTCACTGCTATAATAGGAGATGGCTACAGTGGATCGTTTCCCAGGAGTCTTGGCGGGTGCAGGGCTGGCTTGTTCAAATGATGGACACACACACATGGGCTGGGCTCTAATTGGCTCTCTCTCTCTCTGTAACACACACACATATTATGCTCAGTAATGGACACTCACACATGGACTGAGTTCTGTCAACCAGTGAAACATGAGGCCTGTCATTGCTATACTGCCCAGTTACTGGGCCTAGGAAACTCTGAGATACACACACATATTCACACACATACACATGACAGACACTAATACACATACACAGACACACATATACTCACACACATACATATACACACACGCATTTACACATACAGACTCAAACACAGCTACAAATATGCACACACAGACAAATGCGCATCACATACATTTAGTCATTTAGCAGACGCTCTTATCCAGAGCGACATACACACACAACCCTCTAACTGCCCCCACCCTGACCACCCTTCCTCCCCTTTCACCTGCCTACTGTCTCCCCCAACTTGACCTTTCACAGATTAACTTCATACCACAGACCTCTCAATTGGCCTCCTTCCTCTCCCTTTTACTTTCTTCCTATATTGCTTTTGAGTGTGCACTGCATATAAAGCTCCATATAAAGATGTTGTGTAAAATACACATTCCGCTTTAAATCTTAAAATTGTATGAAAGTCTTATTTAAATCATTTCAGTTTATTTTTTAAATGGAGAGATGAGGAAAATGCATCATGTTGACTGAAACAAGAGGCAATACTTTTTCTGAGCCTGGCAGTGATTTATTCTTCCACTCTGCTCACTAGGACCCTCTAGTGGACAGGATCAACACTTCCCTCTATGGACCTCTTTCTTGAACTAATCTGGCCATGTGGGTGTGCGCGTGTATGTGTGTGTGTGTTTGTGTAATTGTTTGTGAGGCAGTCAATCCATTCAGAACTCCTAGCATTGATCAGAATGTGTGTAGATGGTCTCTGTTCATGCTGAGTAAGGCAGAGCCAGTCTGTGGGTTTGGGGCCAGACAGCAGACTGCTGCATTACAATATGCTGGTCTCTTACCAGAACCATCACAGAACCTAACCCTTGTGTTGTCTTAGGGATCAAAAATGACCTGTCATTATGTTTATCAGCAGAGAAAACCCCCTAAATGTTATTTTTTTAACTTGAAAATGTATGACTTTTCCTAAGTGACCCCAACATTAGAAAAAGTGAAACATTGTCTTTGTTCACATTTCCATGAAAGCTGTACCATTACACACACCACAAAAACAACTAAGAGACACACATAGACACACACACATACATACACACACATACATACAATAAGATATTTAGATTATTTGTGATACTGATTGAACTCAGACAAAACTAAAACTTCCGTGTGCAGGTGCAGAATCTCCCCTCCACGATTCCATACATGCCTCAAGTTCACAGACAAAATAAAAATGTCAGACAAACTAAACCAAATTTCAGACAAAATAAAAATGTCTTCAAAGCATTGTTTACTAATGGGGAATGCAGTCAGAAGCTACAAAGGTCCTGCAAATGACAGTACCCCCAGTATTCTTTGCTGAAGCCATGACTGCACATTTCAGTGCCCAACAGGGTTAGGGTCTCAGCTCTCAGATCTACAGGTTGTAGATCTGATATTTCCAGATGTCCAGAAGGAACAAGAGAACAATGATTTAGAAGAGGAGGTATCTGAAGAAGAAAATGGAATAATACAACCCAGAGTATGACGCAATAATACACCTCTACTTTAGTAAAGAAAACAGTTATGACAGGTCTGCTGTAACAAAAACGAATGGTTGTCCACTGATTAAAT
Organism: Thaleichthys pacificus; assembly: GCA_023658055.1. Classification (NCBI taxonomy): domain Eukaryota; kingdom Metazoa; phylum Chordata; class Actinopteri; order Osmeriformes; family Osmeridae; genus Thaleichthys; species Thaleichthys pacificus. The sequence continues at coordinate 16,400,755 of CM042857.1, read as the reverse complement.
GCAGTCTTTCTGCAATGTGAAGAGGTAAAACCTGCATATTCACAAAGTTTGTGATGAATGACAGGTTGTTTCTTCATGCAAAATAGATTAGGGGTTTAAAATTCAATTAAGCTGCTTTATTTTAGTTTTTTTTTGAAGGTGGGTCATTTTTTACCCTTAAGACAAGGGGAGTATACAGAATGTTAAGACAACACAAGGGCTAATTGATTCAAATTGATTGGACTATTGATCGTTTTAGATGCAGGAATTAAAATGAGCAGTGATGATGCCTATGGATGTTCCGACTTCTTTCTGGCTCCAGGCAGAAGTGTCATACCTACAAACAAACTGCCTACATGCATATGTGTCTATCCTATGTGTGTATGTTTGTGTGTTTATGCAACTTGTGTGTGTGTGTGTGTTTGTGTGTGTGTGTGCGTGTGTGCGTGTGAATGTGTGTGTGTATCAGGCCTTCCTACAGAACTTCCTGGTTCTGGTTCAGGTCATGTCCTTCCACAGGCTTCTATACAACTTCATTACTGCAACAAAAGAAGTCCATTAACTTTTCCTGGGAGAACTGAGTTGAGCACTGCTTCTCCATATTCACCGACACTGTTTGTCTGTGTCTCTGGCGCCTCTCCAGCTAATTTAATACAACAATGCAGCTCCAAACTGCCTCAGGACTTTTTTTAGGTGACAGAGAATTATCAATGATGCCACATGCCCACGCTGAATGTCCCCAACAACTTGACTTGTTTATGAAATATTAAAGCTGTAAATGATGGGGCGCCGTCATGCAAAATGCATAATGATGATCGGAGTCATTACAACCACTGCATCTTTTGTTTTTACTAATGATTAAATTCCTAAACTACTGTATTCAATTTGGAGGAATTGAATGTGCTGTCAACCGCCTTTGTGTGATTTGAGTGAATGTCAATGTCAGCCATATTGGTGCATTGTTCCGTTTTTGGGACATGGAGTATATTTGGTATAAGTATACACAGTGTTATCACTATCTGCCATGTCACTGGGTGTTTAGCTACTTTTCTTATGAGCTCTTCATACACTTGCTGTAAATATGACCCTTTACAAATTAGGTTTAAATGAGCAGAAACACTTTATGAAACTCAATGCAAACATTGAAAAGACAACTTGAGTTTTTAAAGTCGAGATCCCTCAGGACGGCTAAAGGGAAGTAGCCGTCTATTAGAAGTAGATGAGCAGAACCATTTTTAAAATAGATCATCAAAAAGGAATCAAAAGTTTCTGACGCAATGAAATGTCTTTTTATTAATGGAGTATTTACAACATGCACAAAGCATCTTTATTAACGCATAGAGAGGGGGAGAGAGAGAGAGAGAGAGAGAGAGAGAGGGAGGGAGAGGGAGAGAGAGAGAGAGAGAGAGAGAGAGAGAGAGAGAGAGAGAGAGAGAGAGAGAGAGAGAGGGGGGGGGGGAGGGAGGGAGGGAGGGAGGGAGGGAGGGAGGGAGGGAAGGGAGGGAAAAGGGGAAAAGGAGAGAGCAAGAGAATGAGAGAAAAACATGAAAAAGGGGTGGAGGATGGGGGTTCTAGGTATCATAAGGCAGGACTTCTGACTTTCTCTCTCTCCTCTGTGTCACCAGGGTGTCGCCTCATCTATAATTGAGGCAGTACTTCGTGGTAATACATAATTTCTGATCAATTATTCATGCTAATGTGTGTGTAGTTTACTTAATTGTGTTATTGACTATCAAAAGTAATTTCCTGAAAATCCTCAAGGGAGCAAATTGAATCAGACTAACTCTGGGGCTGTGTGCTCTGCTGTTAAGTATTCTACAGATGGGCCTGAAGTCAAAGGCCTAGCTAGGCAAGACTACAGAGAAGGAGATATTCTGAGACAAATGAATTAATAAATTAATAAATATTTAACCTCTAATGAACAGTGAAGCTGCCTCCAGGTGTGAATGAACATGTATTATTTTGTAAATTCGAACATTTTTAAACAGTGACCTGGCAATGCTTTCGAAGGGGGAGAGTGAGACACATAGAGCGTAGAAAGAGAGAGCAAGGACAAGAGGGAATAAGAGAGATAAAGAGAGAGAGAGATTGAGAGATTGAGAGATTGAGACAGGAGCGTTCCTAAAAAGTAAATAAATGATAAGCTCAACGATTGCTCTCCTCTCCTCTCTTCTCCCGGCAGGCTCTGAGGGAAGCTGATTAATAATGTAGAGCAGCAGATGGCTGGAGATCCAGGCAACAGCAGAGGTACATGAGTGACTACATCTTTAATTGTTTTAAAGAACGTGTCACAACAGGACTTGAATGTTCAGTGTCCGTTCACACTTCAGACGCGCTAACAGACTGATGCTGATGGAGTGCGGCACCGCTGCTCTGTCACTGTCTCAGCCTCAGCTCACTATGACTAACACACACACACACACACACTGGCTCATGTATCAGTAACACAGTACACACTTGTATACCGACGTTCAGAACTGGAGGGTTAACTTGACTAATAACAAAGTGCATCGTCATTGTCAAATAAAAAAGTAAATCCAATTTCATTGTAGATAAAGAATTATTGAGATGGTCTTAATATTGAGTCTCCATCTTTTAAAAGAAAAAGTTGAAATGTTACACTTCCAATGTTATATTTTACAGTTAAGCATGCCTTAATAAACAGATGAACGTGACCTGTAAAGTTCTATAACACAACATCAAATCTCTGAGCATCAGTTCACAAGGAAACAGCAGGAAAACATTTCAAATTCACATCATCAGTCAGGTTGAAAGTCTTTGCTTCACATATATGACACAAGTCTTTATCCATGACAAAGTCCATGAGTTAGAGTCCAATAGCAACAATACAGTGCTGGGACAATACGTCAGCTAATAAAGGGGTCCATAACCCCACAACATTCAATATTTCTCATAGCAACCATAAATTACAATCAAATTAATAACAATGAAAGAAATATCTTAGAAAGTTTGATCCAAACACTGGGATGTCTGGTTGGATGCCTCTCCTCTCTGCTTCCACAGGAGCACACAACAGTACTGTCAAAGTATTGTGAGAGTACTGTGGAAGTACTGTCAAAGCACAGTAGAAGTATTGAAGCAGTATTGTGGGAGTATAGTAGGAGCACAGCAGGAGCATTGTGGGAGTAGCGGTATTGAGGGAGTCTTGCGGAGTACAGAAGAAGTATTTTTGGGAGTACTGTCGGAGCACACTAGCAGTATTGTGGGAGCACTGTCAGAGTGCGGTATGAGTACAGTAGGAGTATTGTGGGAGTGATATAGCTGCATTGTGGGAGTATTGTCAAAAAGTAGAAATATTTTTGGGAGTACTGTCAGAGTCCCGTAGAAGTGTTGTGGGAGTCCATCTGTGCTTCAAGAGAGCAGGTGGGAGAGAGTAGTCATTACAATCTCAGTATTTCCGTTCCTGTCCAATACACCCTTAGTGTCTGTCTGTCTACACGTTCACTTCTTCTCCAGGGGCTCCTTGGGACAGTGAGGGTGTTTCTCCGGGCTGCTGCCCAGCGTCGGGGCCTTGGTAGCAGGGCTTGGACTCGAGCTGCCCCCTCCTCCGCCTCCTCTCCCTGAGGCTCCAGAAGTAACCCCCATGCCAGAGCCCACCGTGGGCCTGCCGACCCCAGCCCCCACCACCCCGACCCCGGTCAGGGCTCCAACTCCAGCCCCAGGTCCGGGTGAGGCCCCCAGCAGATTGGCAGACTGCAGAACAGCCTCAGAGTGCTCCCGGGCCTTCATACGTAGGGCGGCCACGCTAGCAGTGCGGTTGCCCTGACAACCGTACGGAGGTAAGAAGGAGAGACCCATGGGGTCAGGAACGCAGCAGGAGCACAGGCCTCCACCTTAAAGACACAACCAAATCACTGAATGAGCAGTGTTTAAAAATCAACATATCCTCATTCGTATTGTCTTCATCACCATTTTCTTTAATCACTCAAATTAAATTATTAATTTGTGTCATGGACAGTTTGCTCCTTGTGGTTGACATAACTTTTCTTATCATCCTCATAAACATTTTATAATGTCTTCATTTATCAGACGCTTATATACAAAGTGTCCTAAAAATAGCTCATATAGAAAGTACAGCAGAAAATTACATCAGAAATGTATAGTTCTAACAGAGTTTCAGTGGTCTGAATCAAATAACAGTCTATCATTACCAGGCACTGTGCAAACAAAACAAACAAACCAAAAAAAATCCACTAGCAGGCACAGTGCAACAATAATAGGATCTCAACTACAGTGCAGCAATGATGATCATGATGATCATACTGGTCCTCTTACCTTTAAGGGTGGCGACTTGAGACAGTGCCTGTGCGTAGGTAGCAGAGTTGAGGAGAGTCCCTGGCAAACAGGATGGAAAGAACGGACCACCAGGACCCACCGGACGGTTCATACTGAAAGAGTGAAAGGGAGGGAAGAGAGAGAGAGGGAAGAGAGAGAGAGCGAGAGAGAGAGAGAGAGAGAGAGAGAGAGAGAGAGAGAGAGAGAGAGAGAGAGAGAGAGAGAGAGAGAGAGAGAGAATTATGGAAATATGCTTTTGTGTGTTTTGCATCTGTTGGTGGATAACTTAACACAACTTAATAAAAAGTACAAAGTATATATAAAAAAAGGTATAAAGAATAAAGCTAAATCTATGTTGGTACTATCTATGTTGAGCTCTGGCCCCTGACCCCACCTCTGCTGCATTTCCATTGGCTCTTTGTGCTTTCTGTTGTGGTCCACTGGAGACTGGGAGTTCAGACTGCGGGATGGAGGAGTGCCTCCCTCGTTCATCTGCTCTTTTCCTCCATCAGGGTCTCCACTCCCTCGCTCTGTCTTTCTCCACTTAGCTCTGCGGTTCTGGAACCACACCTGGAGAGGAGAGAAGAGGAGGAGAAGGAGCAAACTTTATATCATATTGTAGACCAGGATATAACATATTGGAACTTGATATTCGCCAAAATAAAAGTCTTGTTAGAAAAGAAAGATGGCCCTGTGCGTGAAACAGACTGAAAAAAATCAGTTTCAATGACTTTCCACTGTGACTTCTCCCGAACTTCACCAAACATACAGCTGAACACATAAGGCCAAGTTCTAGTATCTTAATTGAATGAAGGTCGTTGCCTATAACAACATTTAATTGAGCAATTTTTCATTATCATATTTTAATGACTTCCCACTGACAGTTGCGCTGCCTGAGAGAGAGCGAGCTGTGATGAAGTCGTTTATTTCCCTATTTAGTGATTGTTTGACAACATCAGATTCGATTAAGACTGCGCTCGCGCACGCATTAATCACGACGTGTGAATGGAGGTTGGAATCAGGACGTCTGCATGCGCGCCTGGGCGGTGCGCGCGGGATGTTGGGTGCTCGCAGCGAGCAGCCGTCCTATTGTGCGCGAGGTACAATGATGTCAACAGCCAAACAAAATGCTGGCATTCATTCGACATAAAGAAAGGACAACAGTTTAATGGCAGGACAACAATATAGAGAAGGGACTTATCTCACCCTTGCACCTTCTAGCTAGAAGTCACGCCCCGCCTTTCTGAATGGTCTATAATTGCTCCATTAATCTCAATTTGCTGCGTGCTCTTAATGCAGGGAGGCCCATTGACACAAAAAAAGGAGAAGGGGGGGCAACAACTCCACAACAGAAAAGAACATTTATTTTCTAATAATTATGTAAGTTTAATATCCCTGCATACAGCGACCGATTCATGTTCAGATTTAATAATAGGAATGTTGTAATCGGATTAGATGGGAATAATTTGTTTACAATCCCTAATTTACAGCGCTGGATTCCATTATCACGCCCCGCCAAGCGATAGTAAGATGACCCAGGGGAACAAAAGGCAAACTATTATATTTCCCACAATTAGATCTGCTCTCACAACAAAACCCAAAAGCAAATGTAGAATGTGAAATTGCATACAGGACACATAGAATTTAATTACATCTGGCCCAAGTTTATAACCGGGCGTATGCAGGGCAGGAGAGGAATATAAATTGCTAAATTTAAGGTGTGTGTGTGTGTGTGTGTGTGTGTAAGAGAGAGAGAGAGAGAGAGAGAGAGAGAGAGAGAGAGAGAGGAGAGAGAGAGAGAGAGAGAGAGAGAGAGAGAGAGAGAGAGAGAGAGAGAGAGAGAGAGAGAGAGAGAGAGAGAGAGAGAGATTGTGTGTGACTTAAACATTCTCTTCCTTCTCTAAAAGCATCCTCTATACCCTCTTTGACCGGCGGAAATGGATCCGCGCGGATTTTTTCTACCTTTGAGACGCGGACAAATTAGTGAAGAACATTATCGCTGGTTAATTATGGATGACCGATTAATCAAGCTAATCTAATATTCACCATTATGTTGATGTTATTAAAGTGCATCGCTAGAATGACAGAGTGGCTTAATTTACCCTGGTCAAACGTGCTCAGAAGGCTTTATGATGCCTCAGATGAATTGATAGGTGGAAGAACTGCAGTCTCGCGCGGGTTCTCACCTGCACACGCGCCTCTGTCAGGTTGATCTTCATGGCTAGCTCCTCGCGCGTGAACACGTCCGGATAGTGGGTCTGGGCAAAGACGGCCTCCAAAGCTTCCAACTGAAACAAGAATATTATTAGGCTACCTATTCCTATCGAAAACGAAAGACTTTGTCATATAGGCTAGCCGAAGTGTAAAGGTGCTCTTTACAATAGGATTGGTTAACGTCAGGGGTCGACACATAGACTAGGCCTATATTTGAAATATGAACCTTTTTTGTTAGTCCTATCTGTAAGGAATGCATAGCCCTATCCTCTGTCAAATCTTAGAATTAACAAAATATTTTTACAGTAGGCATATGTCTTTCTCATGTAAAAGTTGCCTATATATTAACTATTATCGATAAAATGAGAGGATGTGAATCTTCAGAGAATTGTCTCATTCTCGGCCGAAGGGTTAACAAATGGCCTAAATCGGTAACCAATCAAATAGGAGTTAATGACAAGGTGTAGCCTACAAGCAATTCATTTACAATTGGAGACATTGCAAACATATTTACAAATCAAATCATTTTCTCCATATAATTTTACACTGACACACACTACTAGGGAAAGATTTTTAGACTTTTTTGTTTGCTTGTAATTAAGACAAGTTAAAGTTCACCTGTTGTAAAGTGAATGTTGTTCTATTTCTGCGTTGCTTTCTCCGTAGAAAGCCGTCGTCGAAATCCCCAGCAGAGTGATTGGCAAACCCGCTGGAATTCACTGAGAATTAAATTGAAAGAACTTAACACAATCTATTATAGGCCTACATAAGAGTTGCTAAAATGGTATAGCCTACAGCCTACATTGAGAACGCATTGCTTTAAAATGCACGATAACGGTATTTATTGTAGGCCTAGGCCAGAGCACAAACAGAAAAAAATAATAGGCTAATAATACAATTAAAATTGAATCAGTTGACCCAAGGAGTTTATGCCTATTTTTAAATACACGTAGGCTATAAGTAAATTATTTGTGGACCTTTGAGAGCAGGTGTAATCCGTTATATTTCAATAAAGCATGACACATCGATGTTGCAGGTCTGAGAAGAACCGTGACCGTCTAAAAGGCATGACACCGAACATCTGTGCCCGCAGACGGGACAACACCCGGCCGCCACTGGCCCGAGGGCTTAACCGCTTTAAGTCCTCATGAACCATGCAGATACCATGTTGTAAAACAAACCGTTCAAGTTTTTTGTCCATAATAAAGTAGATATCTTGCCAATGTCTGAAAAAGGTAAATCACTAGTTCGCATAGGTTTTTAGTTTACAAATTCAAGACAAACAAATGTGACCTTTTTAAATAAATTTTTTAAACTAGGCTATAGGCTATAAAACATCGCCATATGACTTAGCATTTTCAACTATGCTCGCAGGACTTTTCATTTCATGGTAGCACACGCTTTTTATATTTTGCTACAAAAATAATCGTAACATCAACACATTGTCAAGTCATAGCCTACTTACACGTGTTAGTGCGACAGCACTCCCCATCCAGTTGAGGGGGACAGTGGAAGTAAAACATGCTGGTAGTCTTGATGACACGAATCTAAAATTAATACCAAACAAGTTTACTTCAACAGCATGAATAGCTTACTTTAAAAAAACAATAAAGAAGTAATATAGAGTGTTTTCAAATGCTAAAATTCCATCTACATAATGTCTTAACTTATAGAAACATTTAAATAAGAAAAGGTAATTCTTGTAACGAACCAATTTTAGGAAACGCTAGATCCAGTGTAGATTTAGTTAATTCGGCGAAATCACTGAAATGTAGCTCGTAAAAAACAAGGGGTATCCGCTCTTCTGCGTGTTCAGTTTGAGTTGTCTGCTCGCCTAGATGATGCTGCGATGAGGAGGGAGGACAACCTGCTACAGTATGGCACAACCGGCATTTGCGATCTCTCTCTCTCTCTCTCTCTCTCTCTCTCTCTCTCTCTCTCTCTCTCTCTCTCTCTCTCTCTCTCTCTCTCTCTCTCTCTCTCTCTCTCTCTCTTCTCTCTCTCTCTCTCTCTCTCTCTCTCTCTCTCTCTCTCTCTCTCTCTCTCTCTCTCTCTCTCTCCCCCCTCTCTCGCTCTCTGTCTCTCTCTCTTGGGGAGTGTCCAGATGTCTCTATAACTGTGTAACTGTCTACATCATGTTCAAGCTTTCAGCTCCTGCTAGTGCCTTTAGAATCTCACGCCTAATTGGTCCTAATCGGATTATCGTGGCTTTGTCTCCCCACTGTGTGGTGTGTGTACTATGTGTGCGTCCGTGCGTTGGGAGGATATACGACCATGGTAGGTTACTCCCGATGAGGAAACAATAACTTTGCAACGTTTCCTCCATATGCATCCCAAGTGATTAGTCCTGAGTTATTCCCAAAACATAAACAAATGCATACACATAACCGGTGCACTTTTTTGTTTGGTGCTTTCCTATATTAAAAAAGGAAGATTACTGCTTTTGGGTTTTAGATTGACTGTCGGGCCGGATAATTGCTCGTTTGGTGGTTTAGTGGGTCCACTTTACAAGGGTCTGTGCGTGCGGAGCTATCACAAGGCCAAATTTTTGATTTTGTTCACAGCGAGGGGTCCTGCGATTTATTTCTCTGCTTCGGATAAATGATCTACAGCGGGACCCTTTCAATTAGTTTTAAAGCGCACGGGGGACAACACAGCGCAGACGCACGCGTCTCTGAGGTGAGAGCGAAATGAGCACGCGAGTAACAGCTGAAATTTGGAGGAGGAGAGCGGGATTGGATCACACCACATAAAGCGCAGAAAAGCCCCTCTAATGGCGCGTAATTGGTTCTGTAATATCATTACAAGCGGATAATGGCCAGTTACGGGGCCCGCCGCTATTATGGGGCTTCCCTGGCGTACGGCGTTTACGATATTAAAGGGGGAATATAATGATATTTTGGTTATTAAATGCGCGTAATTAATTTATGCACTGCTGAAAATAAAGTTGTTATTGTGACCTCGGCGAGATGCGTGGAGAAAATTGAAATCAAGTAAGTGTTGATAACTTTATCCTATGTCATGAGTGAAACGGCCCATTAATGGCAATTAGACACAGCCCTGCTTATGATAAGAGAAGTGTCCCCCAAAGCTGCGTTGTCAAAGTGATGGATTGATGCAGGACGCTGTATGATAAGACCCAACTGTATTTCTGTCCGTTAGAGTAGTATTATCTAACATAACCTCATTCTGACAAGAATGATCAATACCAGTCCTACATAGGCCTACTACTTTATCAGACAACTCTTGACCTGAGCGCGTGGCTGTGTCAGCGTCACAAAAGCATACTTGTCTGGGGGTGGGGGTAAAGGAAGGAGAAAGAAAACCAATAACAGACTATTTTCAATTAAAGATTTATTCCATCATTACAAAACGTACAAATAAATGTATTTGTTGTTCCTTCCATCTCCTGGAAATTGGCATCTACACTTCTCTACAACTACTGGCTAAAGAGGTAGCACTTCTTTTATTTGTACTTTCAGAAACTTTGGAAATAACTTTGAAATACTTCAATGTTTTTGTTTTGTGTTAAGATGTTTGGAAAAGGTGCAACCAGGCTTGGAGAATGAGACTCAATTTAAGAACAAATACATGTTTGTACAAAAATATAACATAATTCAGACAGCAATAATAATTTCACAGTATAGCAACATCAATATGAGGCACACTACAGCATTATCGTGAGCAGATACTGCAAAGTAATGTTTAAATGATGTTAAACATTATTCTGTTCAATGGAAAACTCCCATTTAACTGCAGCAATAGTGTTCAAGTAGATCCCAGGAACAAAAACCATTACTAACATAAACAAGTGATATCAGTGTCATATAAATAGCAAATCTCGCAATTCAGACCAGTCCCTCCTCTTGTTCTGTCCTGTCCTCTCCTCATCTCTCCCTTCCCCTCACCCCTTCCCAAAACCCCTTACTCCTCCCCTCCTCAGCGGTAGTTCTCCTTCAGCCTCCAGGTGCCCTCCTGTCCGGGTGTCCTGTGGAAGTCACAGATGTTGCGTAAAAGCTCTCTGAACACGGGGGTCTGCTGCTGGGTCAGCCTGGGGGTGAAGTACTCCAGGACCTCTTGGGTGCTGGCTTGCCCGTCCACAGTTGCCTGGAAGGCCACAAAGTTACGCAGGTCCACCAGCAGCTCGTCGTGCTCCGTGGGGGGAGCGGGGGGGGCGCTGTGTGCACCCCCTTCACCCCCCCCCTCCCTCCTCACCACCCCCATCTCCCTCTTGGCCGGCGGGCAGACTGAGGTGGTTGCGGGCCTTCATCTTGGCCAGCAAGGAGGATGAGGAGAGGGGGGAGGAGGTAGACTCTCCTCTCTCCCCACTGAAGAGGGAGCCTGGAGTGGTCTTCCTGAGGATGGACTTCTTTATGATGGCAGCATCCTGTATTAGGGGAGAGACATAGATTAGATGGAGACAGTGTGGCAGAGAAAGCGGAAAGGATAAGAGAGAGAAAGGGGAGAGCAAAACAGAGAGAAAGTGAGAGGAAGATTTAAAAGAGAGAAAAGAGAGAGAGGAACAGATAAGACAAATGGGGAGAGAGCAGTGTGCGAATTACGGGGGGGTTTGGGGGGGTCTGACCCCCCCAAACTATAAATTTATAGGCTATCTCGTTCTTACCTGTAATCGTAAATATTACAATATAGTATTTACCATATTCATTCAGTAACAGGTTGGCGATACACAGAAACGTTGACTTTATGGCAGGGAATATCACACACAGTATTACACTGACTGCCATCTAGTCAAAATTCACTCAATAAACACAGCGCGAGTGACATGCCCAATACAACTTCAAGAAACAGCGCGAGTGACCAGTAGTTCAATCACCTCAGTGTAGCTACGTAGCGGTACGTTCCGCGTCGTGAGAAACTTCAAGAAAGGCAAGTTAGCTATCTAGTAACCCCCCAAAATAGAATGTATTTGTAATGGCAATTAGCTGTAGAATATTCACAAGAATGTTAATGATAGAAACATGGTTAACCACCCACCAACTTAAAAGATTGCTATCGCTAGCTCTGTATCAAGCAAGATAGCTTAATTTATCTGTCTCATTGTTTGTCAGAATCTGGAGAGATTTCCAACTACCGTATTTTGTGATGAACAGTCAGATATGTTCCTCTGGTAGTTTTGTAAAGATCAACTTTTCTATTTCAGAAAGAAATGACAACAATAGTGTTTGTAGTTAGTGCGTTTGTGTGTGCCATTGTCGTGCCTATTACTTGGTTGGGGCGGCGGCAGGGGTGAACTTCGTTCCGGGAGGGGGGGGGGGGGGGCAGGGGGGCACTGAGGCACTGAGTTGACCCCCCGATTGTCATTGTATAATTCGCACACTGGGAGAGAGTAAGGTTTGAGCAAGGGAATATGGAACACGTTGAAGGTGCAGGCCAGCAGAAGGTAGAAGTCTAGCAAGTGATGGTGTTTTACCTTGCACTTGTCAGGAGCTGGAGCAGCTACAGCAGGATGCTCAGACAGGAGAGAGTTCTTCTTCTGACCAAAACGCTTCCTGCAAGAGAGACCCCCCACACAGACACACACACACTTTACCATAATGCAAATTAAACATCTGAATGAATTGTTCTGTGCGTATGTGTCTGTGGAATTGAGGTGCTTTCTGTGTGTGTGTAAATAAAATGTTATGCACGTGCGTGCCTGCATGTGTGCGTGTTAGTGTGTAAATGAGATGCCTTGCACCCGTGTGCGTGTGTGTGTGTACCTGGCAGGTGGTGGAGGTCTGTTGTAAGGCAGCCTGCACTGTTGCCGTGACACCTTGAGGGCCCTGAGAGCGTCCCTGGCCACCCTGTTAGCCTCCGCCTCCACCAGGACAAAGTCTGGGTTGGATGCCTCCATGATCGAGTCATGCTGCATCACACTGTGGATGCCTGGGGGGGATGGAGAAGTGGGAAGGGGGGACAGTAGTGATGGTGGGGGCAAGATGGGGATGAAAAAGGGATGAGGGAAAAGGGGAGAGACAGAAGGGAGAGAAGGAAGAAAAAGGGAAGAGAGGATACACTTAGGATATTATGAGCTCTCTGTTGCTAGAGGCGTTTTGTGTTGCGTGCGTAGACGCACCTGACTTCCTGAAGAGCTTAGCCAGGACGTAGTCGTCACTCTTCCTCTGGTCCTCTGTCTCCGCCTGTCCCTCCTCCTCCTTCTGGAAGGTTCTCCTCTTCACCAGATGAGGGATGCGGTGACCTTCGAACTTGGCGTCCCGCTGGCGCCTGTGCTTCCCATGTCTGCGTCCGTCAGAGTCGGCCTGGTCACAGTGCTTCCTCTTCTCTCTGCGCTTCTGAGAGCTGACCAGAGTGTGGTCCCTGGGCCTCTGTTTATCCCTGAGTGTGTGTGTGTCAGGACTAGCACCGTGGTCTAAGCCTGTATGTTTTGGTCCATGTTTCTGCGCCAGGTCCGGATGTGTGTGTGCGTGCTGTGTGTTTTGTACATCCGTTGACACAGCCCCATTCTGATTGGGGCTTTGGCTGTCAATCAACCTTTTTGTTTGGTTCTGAGAGTCAATACTGTGGAGAGGGGTGGAACCATCTTCAGGAATGTGGTTGGCAGAGGAGTGTTCTTGCTGCATCCTAGCAGATGCAGCCAGGTGACTGGCTGGAGAATTTTTGTGAGCGTGGCTGGAGTGGTTGGACTTGTGTGAGGATGACCTCACAGGCTTCTTTGGAGCTTGAACATCGGAACCCGTACCTGCACAGGGTAGTCCATCAAAGGAAGTTAATCTAAACCAGCCTTTCTCAGCCCTGCATGTTTTTAGATGTTTCCCTGTTCCAACAAAAGCCTGGTATCAACCAGTTAGTTTGAATGAGGTGCTTTGGAAGATGCAGTTCTAAACAGAAGTTGTATTATCAACATCTGCAGCTCGGTGGTTATTTTACACTGTGCCTGGTAATACAAACCGTTTTTTGAATTAGAATACTGTCAGAACCATGCACTTCTGACTACTTTCTATATGCACTATTTGCATGTTACTCTGGAGTTGGCCCTGCTAATGAAGGTGAGTTAGAGGTGTCTCACCTGCGAAGATGGCGCTGGTCTCTGTTCCTTGTGACCCGTCTGGGTTAGACAAGGTGAAGAGCTCATAGATGTCGTTAGACTTGAAGAAGCGCCTCTGTTTGGGATCTTTTAGGACCCGATTGGTCAGGAACTGTTTGAAGATTTGCCTGACGGAAAAGGAGAAAAAGCAAATAGTGTTAGGTTATCCCCTCTCCTTTCTTCTCCCTTCTCCACTCCCTCCCTCCTCCTCATTTCCTTCTCTCCCTCCTCCTCCTCACCTGTGGTAGATCTTTTCCTCGATGGTCCCAGCAGTAAGCAGTCTGTAGACAGTCACCTGCAGCTTCTGACCAATCCTCCACGCACGCTCTCTAGCCTACACACACACACACATGCACACGCACAAACTCAGTTAAAGGTCCCATGACATGAAATGTTCACTTTAGGAGGTTATTTAACATTAATATGAGTTCCCCTAGCCTGCCTTTGGTCCCTCAGTGGCTAGACATGTTGATAGGTGTAAACCAAGCCCTGGGTATTCTTCTCCGCCTTTGAGAAAATGAAAGCTGAAACGCTCGGTTTTGAAAATGCTGGTTTTATGATGTCATAAGAGCGAAGGTTACCTCCCCATTCTCTGCTTTGCCCGCACAGAGAATTTAGCCCACCAATGAGAAAATTAGCTACGACTGTGTGAGCGCGATATTGGTTTTCCTCGAGACATCATGTCTTGCAAACGACCGAAGCAGGGCATTTAGCCCCGCCTCTTTCTTCCTCATAGCATTTAAAGCTACAGACACAGAAACAGCACGTCCTGAGGAAAGCTCATTGTGGGACTGCTCGTAGTGGCTGTAATTCTGCGCCAAGGCTGAACACTTCAGATACAGTATTAGGGGACCACTAAGGCCTATATAAAAGCATCCAAAAACAGCATGTCATGGGATCTATAAGAAGACCTGTGTCTGCATATGTGTCTTTGTGCGTCTTTGTGAGTATGTATGCGTGTGTGCCTACCTGGGTGTCGGTGCTGGGATTCCAGTCAGGATCATAGATGATGACTCTGTTAGCTCCAGTCAGGTTGACGCCCAGCCCCCCCACTCTAGTGGTCAACAGGAAGACGAAAATCGACTTGTCCTGGAGGAGAAGAGAGAAGGATGACGAGAGTATAGAGAGAAGGGGGAAGAAACAGGAGAAACAGGAAAAAGAGGCGAGACAAGACAAGGAGCAAGGGATGAACAAAATCCATCTTTAGCTGTTAGAAAATGAAATGGTTTCAGAAGCCCTTTCAACAGAGAATTTCCTTAACAACATTGTTTGTGTGGCACTCCTTCTTCAAAGTTATTTCAGTTCAAGTTTGACTGACTTTTGGTTGACAGAGAAAGATGGACAGGTATGGAGAGAGGAGGGGAAAGAGAGAGAGAGACACAGGGAGAGAGAGAGAGGGTAGAAAGAGAGAGAGACAGATCAACAGAAAGACCGGGAAAGGAGGGGAAAGGAAATAAGGAGAGGGGGAGAGAGAGAGGGAGAGAGACAGAAAGATAGAGACAGACAAGGACGGAGAGAGGAGGGGAGAAAGAGAGGAGGAGGTCACCTGGTTGTATCGGGCGATAAGAGGCTGTCGGGACGCTATTGTGGTGGTACCATCCATCTTCAGGTAGGTGTAGCTGTTCTCCCTTAGGAACACCTCCAAAATCTCCAACATCTGAACAGTGGAAAGACAGAGGGAGGGAGAGATGGAAATAGGAGGGAGGGAAAAATGAGTAGGTGAGAAAAAGAGAGAGAGAGGAGCCTGGGGTCGTGGATTATGTCTAACAGGATTAGAGCAGATTAATATTACATGGACAAAGATACGGACTGCGTGGCTCTCAGGTTCCCCCTCCATCGCTAATCTCATTGGTATTGACTAGACAGCTGGGCCTAGACACACCGTCTCATCTGTCTCTCTCTCTCTTCTCTTTCCTCGCTTTTTCCTTCTGTCTCTTTCTCTGCTCCATTTGACTCTCTCAATCTGACTCTTTTTGTCTTTCAGACTCAGCATTTTTCAGTGTGTTTGAGGTATTCCAGTAGCTAATGGAAACATTCATAAATGCAGTGCGTGTGTTCGTGTGTGAGGTCATTAGTGTGTTTATGGGTGTGTTTGTGTATTTGTACATGAGTGGGTCTGTGTGTGTGTAGGTGTGTGTGCGCACGCGCATGTGTGTAGGTGTGTGTTCCTGACCTGTCTGGACTGGGTGAAGAGCAGCACACGGTGGCCCTGTTTGAACCACAGCCTGAGGAGAGACTCCACCACCATCAGCTTGCCCGAGCGTTTCCAGTAGCCGAAGTGCTCCTCTTCCGTCAGCTGGTCTTCCGGAATGTTCCTCAGCATGCAGGGGCCTCCGGAGAACAGGTCTGGGTGGTTACAGATCTTACGCATGGCGATGAGGCCCGAGAATACCTGCGCAACACAGTCACACAGCATAATGTACCACAATACAACATCACCACAGCACACAGGTGCAAAGTAAAGTAACACAATGCAGCCACAATACAACACCACCAGAACACACAGTCACAAGGAAACACAACACAATCACTTTGTAACCCAACACAACCACAACACCTAGACACGTAACACCACAGTGCCACAACACAGTAACACAACACAGTCACAACACACAATCATACTGTAACACCACACTCCACGTAACATAAAACCACATTTTACTGTATGATGTGCTGGCTGTGTT
Organism: Thaleichthys pacificus; assembly: GCA_023658055.1. Classification (NCBI taxonomy): domain Eukaryota; kingdom Metazoa; phylum Chordata; class Actinopteri; order Osmeriformes; family Osmeridae; genus Thaleichthys; species Thaleichthys pacificus. Next base: position 16,384,537 of record CM042857.1, on the reverse strand, counting down.
TCAGACGTTATGTATCTACCCATTGATATATAGTTTTGATAGAGAAAAATGACAATTCTCTAGTCAAATAGATCAAACGTTTTACTGTACATAGGTAACTTGATATGAATGGATCTATCTTGCTACTGGATTCTGAGGTTGCTCAAAACTCAAGACTTCCCTCAGCAACTGTCTCAGAGAGAGGATCACCAAGAGATGGAGAAAACAGTCCTTTACTTGAGACGCTAACATGCTGCAGTCTGCATGGCTGTAGTGACGTTAAACAAACACATTTGCTTCAGTGGGTATTAATGAGATGCCCTTGTATAACTGCATCTGTGAGGAAGGTAAAGGTTGGGTTGTGCTTCTGCTGAAGGCTCAGTGGTCACTGCATTAGTAATGGGGGTTAATGGACTAAGAGTGACCGTTCAAGCTGTGTGTATGTGTGTGTGAGAGCAAGAAGAAGAGAGAGGTGTGTGCGTAACAGAGAGGAAGAGAAACTGATTAAGTGGGTGCGTGCGTGTGGCCATTTGGACCAGTGGTGATGAATGCGGTGAAGGGATAGAGAGCTTCTCCTGGGTTAATGCGAGAGGACATGGGAACTACAGCTCCTTATCCACACACACACACACACACACACACACACACACACACACACACGCGCGCAATCTACTGAGAGATAACTAAAGATAGGTAAGTAAATTAGCAATTTATGTCTTTAGGTGATTGGAACCTAACTGTAGTAAACAAGCTCAATTTAATAATGACTCCTGACAGAGTGAAAAAGAAAAGAGAGATAAAAGAGTCAGGTGGAGGGGGGATAGAAGGGTAGATGATAGCCTCTGTTTAATAATGAATGTTATGCAGTGTTCCAGGAAGTCCACTACTGACCTCACCATCTTCTCAGAGAGCTTTCTGACCTCACTTGAAGGTCCAGGTCACTCTCTGGCACAAGGCCGTAGGACAGTTACTGTCCTGGTCTTACCCACCAGTAGGATAGTTACTGTCCTACCTACTGTACTAGTCTTACCCACCAGCATAAATTACTATACTACCTACTGTACTAGTCTAACCCACTAGCAGGAGTTACTGAACTACCTACTGTACTGGTAGAGATGTTCTACTGTAAGTCAGGGAGACAATCACCTGCATGTCTCCATTCAGCATCTGGTAGACCTCTTTGGAGTCCAGGAAGTTCTGATACACGTGGCGCTGGTCCTCGGTCAGCCTGCAGAACAGAACCTAGAACACACACACACAAGCAAGCGCAAGCACACACACCCACAGCACCATCAGAGTATTGAGAACAGAGCATGTTCTTTAAAAGCCCTCAAATGAAATAAGAATGTGTGGCGACTAGTGGAGATTAGCTGTCTGCTTCTGCTGCACAGTACTCTGGGAAACAGCTAATGAGCTGGCGAAAGCAGCCAGCTAGTCAGTTAACTAACCAACAAACCAGCATCAGCCATCTTGTCAACCAAAGTCAACTAATCAACTAGTCAGCTACACATCCAGACAGTCAACCAAACAGCTCATCAGCCAGTCAGTCAACAAAAGCTAAGCAGTGAGTGAGTTAGCTTTCTTTCTAGGCAGTCAACAAAGCTACAAATGTTATCTAAACAGTCTGTCTGTCCATCCAGCCAGTCAGCCGGTCAGTCAGCCAGCTAGCCAGTTTAACATGGTTTAAAGAAAATAATAGAAATGAAAAAACAGGAGGCTAGGCGAGGTGGACACACTACAGCCTCCTGGTTACAGACACATGATATGAAACATGCAAAAGAGGAAGTGAAGCGCACCTGTTCGTTCTTGTCGGGCAGGTTGAGGTTTGCCTTGACGTCTGCCTTCATGCGTCTGAGCAGGTAAGGGTTAATGGTGTCCCTTAGAACGCACGCACACTTGTAGGCTGTCTGGACCTGGGCGCCAACAACAACAAGGAATCACAATAACAGAACAACAAACAAATAACCAACAGAACAACACAAAGGCGCTGACCTGACCATCTGTCCATTGTTCTGACACCTGTCAGTCAGCAGTTACCCCCGGGGCAAGTTTGTCGATTAATCTCTCTGTCTCTCTCTCTCTCTCTCTCTCTCTCCTCCCTCCATCCCACCATTCTCTCTCTGTCTCAGCAGAGTAAGTCATGAAAGATTGATCTGAGTGTAGTTGTTCTCAAGGGACAGAGATAGAGAGACATGGAGGATGGAGGGATGGTCTCTCTTTCATCACTGCTGCTGGTTTGATTCAGCCCACACAGCAGGGGTGTAGAAGGGTTGGTCTCACCCAACCTGAGTTAGGGGAGGTCTCTAGATGGTATGCCCCAGAGCCCTGTCAGTGAGTTAGCTCTGATGGTTGTCTATGGAGGCTTCAACTGCCCTTTAAACTTCCTGGAACTGCTTCTGTCAACAGGCCACATTGCCCATTTTTTGAACATTCTATCAGGAAACTATAGTGGTTGATTATCAATAGAACACTCCATAAACCACACACAGGTGCACACATGTACCGGGGCTCGCAAATCTCTAGCCTAATGTCCCGGGGCTATTATGTTTTACAGTCGGGCTCCCAAAATGCATCACCGGCCAACAGGCTATCTGAAATAGCGTAATTAAATTCCTACCTTGATTGGTTATTTTAAGGAAAAATACAATCGCGGAAGTTTTTGATCATGCTGATTTGTCCACAGTGAAGATTAGCTTAAACACGTGTATCGAGTACGCAGCGCAATGTCTTATAAATCTCTGTGTCGGAGCTATTGTTTTAAGAGAAACACGTGATCACTTTCACGTGAATGCTTCACTTTGCCTGTCAGAATGTTTGAATCCATGTGCTAACACACACACTACCATACACTCTGCTCGCTATCATATACAGCAAAACAATTATTAGAGCAACATTTACTTGCCTCAAAAAAACTCTGGTATTATTATTGAATTTATTGCCACACTAAGATGTGAATGATTCCATCAGAAAATGAACACATTGTCAGGCTGTTATTTGTGCTTAATGGATAAAATCGTCAAATTTACTATTGGTTAAACTCATTTTGGGCTACCAAAATCTGAAGAGTGCCTGCCCGAAGGGCTACCAGAGATTTCGAAATCTTGCGAGCCCTGTGCGCACACACATAGACGGACACACTCTAACACACACACACAGAGTCATACACACACACACAGGTTGACCTGAGCCAGGGCTGAAAGCTGTTCATCCCCCCCAGCCCCCAGGATCAAAGAGTAAACCTGCAGAGGGTCAACACAGCTGGGGGTGGGGGGGGGTAATAACACACTCGTAATACAGCCCTCTGGAGAACACTGGGCAGGGGGGGGGGGGCTATTGGGGCGTCCTGTGATCTATTAGGAAGATGCTGAGTGGATTCACAGGAGGGGGTGGGGGGCGGGGGTACATACATATGCTTCAGTAATGGATCCCACAGGCACTTTGTGGACACACACGTGCCAAATTCCTATCTAACACAGCATCGTCTTAGGGCATCCTCCTGGCATGCATTGCCAGGAGAGAGAGAGACAGGGGAAGAGAGGAAAAGATAGTCAAAGAAAGACATAGAGAAAGGGAAGAGAGAGGTGGAGAAAAAGAACGAGAGAATAAGAGATAAATAGTAAAACAGAGAGAAAGCGTAAAAGAGAAAGGGGGCACGAGAGGTAAAAAGGGCAAGAGGATAAGACTGCACAGCTTAGCTCTCTTCAGCCATTTAATAACATCAATAATTAGTAAAGGTTTTTATTATCGACAGTGGAAGCTGAATCGATAGCCATCTTAAATAATTAACTCTATACAGTCAGTCAGTGGGTTATTAACGACTGGACACTAATGACACGGCGAGAAACTACCTCTCTCTCTTCTCTGCTTCGTTCCCCTCCCTCTTTGCTTCTTTCCCCTCTCTCTCACACAAGTTTTCACTTCTCTCTTACTACTCTCTTGCTTTATCCATCCCTCTTCTCTCCTTCCCAGGGTCCATACCCACAACTCTGAATATGATAGATAACATTAATGTAGTGTGTGTGTGTGTGTGTGAGCCTGACAGTGTGTGTGTGTGAGACAGCGTGTGTTTGCGTGAGAGTGTGTTTGACTTTGTGTTTTGCAGTCTTAGGCATTCAAAAGCTCTCGATTCCATTCAATTTCTGCATTTATTAATTTGGATGTCATTATACTGTATCATACAAATTATGTGACAATGTCAATTTTGCCAAACTAGAAGACTCAGGTTCTACATCAACCTTCACTCAAGCAGACATCTGCCCAGTCCACCATAAAAGTGAACAACACCACTCTTGAAAACATTGATCACTTCCCCTACCTCGGCAGACTTCTTCCCTCAAAAGCTGACATTGACTCTGAGGTCCACCATCGTCTGAGCTGTGCGAGAGGAGCCCACACCAGAAAAGAGTGTTGAAAATACTGAAACAAAGATCTTCACAAAGACTGAGGACCAGCTGAGAGGACATCAGCATTCTGGAGAAGGTCAACATGACCGGTATCATCCCCGCAATAATTCAGCCCCAACTCGGATGGACAGGACATGTCTGTCGCATGTCCAACACACAGAACTGTTCCAACACATCTGGCTTTAGCCTTGACGGTGCTGGCATCAGAGGGGGAGGATCCGCCATTGTTTATAATTTATCTAACTAAAAAGGCAAGAATCTGTGCGTGTGTATGTCTGTGGCTCTATTATCTCGAGAGCCGTGCTCTGTAAGTAGAAATTTGCCAGGTGCATTAGTCAGGATCCAAGGACGTGCAGTGTCAACTGTTAAGTGTTGCACTCACACACAATTGTGTTGTTTGGATGAGCGGTTCACAACAAATACATGTAATCGCATTTGTCGCCCAAAGCATGTTGAGCCCAAAGCATTAGAGCCATGGATCTCGTGAGAAATGCATGTAGACAGATGTTTGCTTCTAAACAGCACTGTACTAGTTAGTTTACTTTTAGTGCATTTGGTAAATTGAGTACATTTGCTCAGTAGAACTCTGCAACATCTGCAGAAGTTGAGGGGGAACTACAAATAATGTTCAGCTCATCTTTTTCGCATGTCTGCTAAAAAATTAAGCCTGGGTTAAAAGATCAATCTTGGGATTTTAAGAAGTTATACTGGACTGTTCAACTGAAGGTCGCATTCCACCTGAAAATGTATATTGTCACCCAGCCCTGTGTGTGTTTGCATGCGTACCTGCACAGGTGAGGCATTACTGTAGCCCCCCATGGTGATGGGGACAGAGAACTGCTCCATGAAGATGGGCAGCGTTCCCAGCTTTCCAGGGAAGACAAAGTCGAACAGGGACCAGAGTTCCTTCAGGTTGTTCTGCATGGGGGAGCCGGACAGGATGTACCTGTGGGGAGTCCGGAACTGGGGGGGATGAATAGACAGAGAGGGAAAGCAGTTAAGTTCAACTGACTTACTGCACCTCGTTTCCTCACCAGCCTCCCTGGCTACAAAAGCAGAGCCAAGGCAGAACTCAGAAGGAGAGTCCCGACCAGTGAAGGTGACGGGTGAGAGCCAAACTCCGGCATACAAAGTGCCTCATAACCTAAAGTGTTCTAAACCTAAAGGGAGTATTCATCCTGACTCAGAGAACTGGGAACAACAGAACGACAAAAGCCACGCTAGTTCTTTTCTCAGGAGCTTTTCAAATTTTTCTGCCTTTTACATTAAAACTCGATCACATGCTCAACTTGCTCCCTGTGTCTGACTCCTCGGACTACACTTACGGGTCTCAGTGAGATTGTCACAGTGTGTGTGTGTGTGTACCTGCTTGACAGCAGTGGTGACCCCAGCATTGGGGTTGCGTATCTTGTGTCCCTCATCCAGGATGACATAGTGCCAGTCGTGGCGCTGCAGCCTCTCCTGCATCATCCGCACAGCTGAGTAGGAAGTGATGAGGACGCCGTGACACTCTGCGATCTCTGGGATCAGCTTCTCCTGCACGACATGCACACACAGACACATGCACACACACACACATTCATACAGACGCATAAACACACGCGCGCACAAAACCACACACGCATACAAAACCACAAACACGAGAAGCATTAGTGGTAACTGACAACTTCGGAGCACAGTAACATTTGTTAACCAGTCGATGTTAATTCTCCCTTTCACGAACGCAGACCATATCACAGTTTTTTTTCGATTGCTTAGATGCTTTGGTCAAAACTGAAACCACGTTTTCAAAACTCTTCACACAGTCTGCATTAGCAACATGCAGGTGGGCCAAACAGTTCACTCAAACCACCAAAACATTTTATACGTCTCAAAATAACTTGCTTGTTACACCATAACACTGGCAACAATTCTCACTCAGAAGCATACATTGTCGCTCACAACACACTGACTTAAAAAACACTACCACCAGGGAGCATTACAAAAATTATTCAGTATTTCATCATAGAACAAAAATAACACTTTTTCACTTTGACTACAAAAGTCTGTACAAGAATGAATCAGAAATGCAGCAATTTGCTTCAGTATCCTTTATGTTTTCCATATCTTATTGTATGTAATTTACGGACTTTAGAAAAATATAAAATTGAAACAAAAACAAATTATCAATGATAATAATGTCCATCTTCTTTCCCCACCAACCTGTCTTCCTTGATCCATGTTTCTAAACTGTGAATCATTCCAAAGCTGTCCCCTTTTGTCTGTTTGATTATGAGACAAACAACTGCTGAAATTGCAATCAGCTGTGTTTCAAATGATTCAATATTGTTCAATTATTATTACAATAAAGTAAATATATAGATTTTTTATATATTTCAATCTGGTTACTGCAGAAATGCACAACATTAGCAATTATTAGATGTTTGAATGTGTTGTTAAGAGTTTTGAAAACAGTGTGTTAGCATTTGAAAAATGTGCTGCAAATAAATTGTGTGTTTTGCAGTTGGTGGAGAATGAATGAGAAACGAGTTTATGGATTTTGGAGAATGTGGTAATTGAATCCATTGTGTGAAAGCAATGAAAAATGATTCAGAGTTTGGTTCACGTACACTTCTGTTTTGCAAATGTGGCTTCAGTTTTGACCAATGCATATAAGCAATAAAAAAAAGTATTCACCCTTTCATAGGAAGGGACAAACACTCAGAGCCAGCTCTCAGACCAGCTGACATGATCAGCACCCTGCATGCACACATTTGGTCCCTAGCGACTGGCAATTAAAAGTGTGTGTGTATAGGGGGGAGGGAAGTCTATGTGCCAACATTGCACAAACAGATCTCTGGTGCCCCCCAGAGGAAGCCCATCATCTCTTTTAGGAAAACCCCTCACTCACACACACAAGCCAGCTAATTAATCACCACGCCAAAGACAGGGGTGGGGGCACTGGGTAGGGCAACATACACACACACACTCACACACACAGGTACCTTGTTGCTGGTGAAGGAGCCGGTGTCGTGCAGGACAGCCACCCGGAAGGGGGGCCACCAGGTATGGAACTCCCTGACCCACTGGTGCATGACCGTAGCTGGGCACACGATGACAGTAGGACCCAGGCCCGTGTACCTGGGACACACAAGGTCAACTCCATATAACACCTTCACGTAAACTGTAGACATAGACAGGTGTAGCAACAACACACACATACTGTACATACTACTGTACAAATATGTGCAGCTACAACACACACAGACACACTAAGGGCCAATCCCAATACTCCCCCTTACCCCTTACCCCTAGCCCTTAGTTTACCCCTAGCCCTTAGCCCTCGAAACTGAGGGGTAAGGGCTACATATCCCTAAGAAATGGGACACCACTTGGTTACGGGTACGTCATCTAGCACGTATCGATATCTCCAAAGAAAGTAGTGTTATGCACTGATATCAAACTAAATTCGCTGCTAATGGAGTTTACTTAAAACTGTAGACATGCTAGTGAGAGAAATGCGGGACTGTTGTGCAAATCAGCACTGTAACATTAGCATAGCAAACTAGCGATTTTTAGAAACATTTCAATTAGGAAAATGGTTGCAAATGTACAGGACTGTGTATAGCACAAAACAAGACTGTCATAATTTTTTTATCAATTAATTAAGCCGAAAATATTACATTTATCGGACTCTCTGGATGATCTGGCCGCCATTGTTGCTGGTCGCGCAGTATTCACATAGCCCTACGTTTCAAGTAAGCTCCCGATCTTACTTGGTTTTAAGGGGTGTATACCCCTTCGTCTTAGCCCTACCCCTCGATCAAAAAGAGTATTGGGACACCACTAGCTCTCACGTGAACGCGCAAAAGTAAGGGCTAGGGGAAAGGGGAAGGGGGAGTATTGGGATTGGCCCTAAATCTACCTACAGGTACAAAGAAAGTAACACTCACTCCTCAATATGAATACCACCCACCCAAGAGCTTGCTTTGCGTTGTTTAAAGGGTTGGTCATTGAGTTTGTAAGTCAGAGGACCCAAGTTCAAAACCAGAAGTGGTCAGATCAGGAAGAAAGGTATACTGAACAGCGACGCAATGCCACAGGGTTACATAAACAGACACCCATTTCCTTCTACCCCCGCCCTCCCCCCGGCCACCCAGACGGGGTCCTGTTTAGCCCAGTTTGGCCACCAGGCCTCAGGTAGTCTCTGACAGTCTCTGACAGTTATCCTCCTGTAAAATATTTTAGGATTTAAAGAGTGTGATGTTGAGTCAGGACCTCTGTTCTTTCAAAATTGTCTGAAGAGTCTTTAGGCTACTTAAGAAAATACTATGAACATTTATGTGTGTGTGTCCTAAACTGCTTTGAGAGCATTTGCCCAGAATCACACACAGCATTAATATGGTGATTTGAAGCTTTGCTGGTGAAAGCTATTGATACTTGCCTATAATTGAGTTTACAAACAATCAATTTGTGGATGTTGACTGCAGACAGAGTATTGACCATCCCCCTGAGTGTGTGTGTGTTTTCAAAACAAGAAGGCCCTGGCCCTAACACGTGTTTACTGCTGGGTTTCATGTACAATCCCCTCTATCCTCCCCTTTGATGTGTCCTTTCAGACACACTCATACATCTCTCTCTCCCTCTCTCTCTCTCTCCCTCCCTCTCTCTCTCCCTCTCTCTCTCTCTCCCTCTCCCTCCCTCCCTCTCCCTCCCTCTCTCTCTCTCTCTCTCTCCCTCTGACTCCCTCTGACTCCCCCTCTTTCTTATGCGCACAAACACACACACACTCTCTTAGACACACACACGCACACACACTTGCCCTGGGTGTGGGCGGAGACTGTGTGTCTGTGTTGTATGAATATTTGATCAGGGTGATTTCTGCTGGAGAGTTTTTGTCTGAATTATTAAACATGTTTCAATTATCAGACTCATCTCACTTTTACTGCAGACATCACAGGGAAACACTAACTTGGCACACAGTGTGTGTGTGTGTGTGTGTGTGTGTGTGTGTGTGTGTGTGTGTGTGTGTGTGTGTGCGTGTGTGTGTGTCTGTGCGAGTGTTATGTGTATGCATTGGTTTCTGTGTATGACTGTGCGTGCGTGCATGTGTATGAGAGTGTGTGTGTAGGTGTGTTTGTTTCTGTTTGTGTGTTTGCGTATGTGTGTGTGTGTCTGTATGTGAAAGAGAGTGCGTGTACCTGTAGTTGCACCCTCGTGTTCTGAGCTTGCTATAGCTCAGCGCAGCGAGGAAAACGATGGCCTGGATGGTTTTACCCAATCCCATCTCATCACCCAGAATCCCTCCAGCCTGCTGACAGTGCAGCTCCCACATCCAACGCACACCTGTCTGCTGATACCTGAAACAAAAAAACACACAAACATCTGCTGCTCTAGGATGTTCACGCAAACACCAAAGCCCCTCCCTCCACGCCAATCCCTCCCTCTACCTGCCTCCCTCCCTTCCTCTCTTCCCCCTCCCTCCCTCCCTCTATCTCCATCCCACTTCCTCCATCCCCCTATCTCCCTTTCACAGTGTGTTGTGATGAATTAATCATAAAGCCATTATCACTATTGATTCGATGTAAAGGGCCTTAAGTGGTGTGGGAGTGGCATACAGCACAGCACAGTACAGAACACACACACACAGACACAGAAACTCACACACACCTGAAAATCAACCATCCTATTGTGCTACAGTGCAAAGGTAGCACTGTTATCTGACCAGATATGGATTATTTATGACTTATTCACAACACTAACCTTGTAGGTGAATGGGAAACATTAATGGCTCTAAATAAAGTTTTGTACACGTTCCTTCAGCTCAGAAAACTTTGTGTTTATGATTATGACTGGAGTGTGTGTGTGGTGTGTGTGTTGCTTACTTGAAGAGTTTTTTCCAGAGAAAACCAGGTACTTTGAACCCCTCATCAAACTCTGCATCACTGTCCTCCTCCTCCTCCTCTCCTCTCTCTCTCCTCTCCTCCCTCTCTCTCAGCCGCTGCCTCTTCCATTTCCTGTACAAAAACACAACCCAATCAGTACACACAACTGGCAGACCAGGAGTAGACAGGTAGAACAGCTATAAACTAGTAGATTTGCTCTAGTTTGGTAGCCTTGTAGACTGGTAAATGTAACTATAGACTGGTAGAGCAGCTATTGAATGGTAGACTGAAATAGACTGGTAGAGCGGTCGACAGGTATATCGATAGACCGGTAGAGTGGTTGACAGGTGGACCAGCCATCGACTGGTAGACTGGAAGAGTAGCTATAGACTGCTGAGTTACAGACTGGTAGAGCAGACTGGTAGAGCAGCTTTAGACTAGTCGAGGGGAAGAGTAACTATAGACAGGTTGAGTGCTCTCTGAGAGCAGTTGGAGATATAGGGCAGAGTGTGTTTGATAGGAGTGGGATCGAAGAGCAGTTTTAATGGAGAGGGGTAGAGAGGGCAGTTAGAAACAACGTCGTCACACAGCAAATGAAGATTGATACAGACAATTAGTCGTGTGAGCTCCCAGGAAAGGTGTGGAGAGGAACGGATAAGAATCCATCTTCATTTGGGGCCGGTCCTGTCACCCTGTGCTGAAACTAGTCCTCCGGAAGGCCTGGGAGACCACTGCCTCTAATTAAGTCAAGACTAAGCATTGGTTCAGTTAATTACGCTTTTCTGCCCACCTCCCCCCGCCCCTCCCCTTTTTCTCCACACACGCGCACACACACGCGCGCACACACGCACACACGCACACGCACACACACACACACACTCTCTCTCTCTCTCTTTCTCTACTTCTTTCCCTGTCCACTATCCACCTCCACTTATTTTCCTCCCCCCTCAACGTTCTCTCTTCTCATACAGTCTTCTCCATCTTCTCATTCTCAGTCTTTTTCTTCTCATTCACAGACTTCATCTGCCATCTCCCTGTGTAGGTCTACTTAGGGCAGAAGAATATCCCCCCCCCCCCGACTGCCCGTTCTCTCTCGACCCACTTCTGTCTGTCCCCTCTCTCCCTTTCATTCTTCAGCCCAGTGCTGGGCTGTTGATCAGAGAAATTGCCTAGTCAGGACTACAAGTTACCAATGAGTACTAGAAAAAGGACAGAGAGAGACAGACAGAGAGAGGGACAGATGCAGAGAAGGCCAAACGGAGAGAGGGACAGACATACAGATGGACAGAGACAGAAAGCGAGATGGTAGAGAGAAGCCAGTATGTTACCGTATCCTCTGTTTGTAGAACTCTATATCACCGTCATCTTTGAATTTCTTCTCCTGTCCCTTTTTCCCATTTTCTTCCTCTTCCTCTGAGCTGCTGGGGCAATACTCCTCCTCACTCTCCTCCTTCTTATTCTTGCCCTTCTTACTCCCTTTTCCATCGCTCTTTGTCCTGTAGGGCTTCAGGCTGTACCCCTCCTCATCCTCCTCTCCCCAACCTTCCTCCGCGGCCTCCCTCTCCTCTTTCTCAAGGTCCATCCCCTCATCACTGGGCAGGTACTCAGACCCCTCGCTGTCCGTCTCCTCTCCTCCGACACGCTGCTTCCTCCTGGGCTTGGGCGCCAGGGGCTCCCCCTTGGTCCTGGCCTTAGGGTGGGCCCTTAACGCACTTTTCTGGAGCTTGCGCATGCGGTTCTGAAGCTTGTCCTTTAGCGAAGAGGAAGAGGAGGACACCGACTGCCCGCTGGTCTTCCTACCGCCGCGCTCAACTGCCATCTTCTTCCTCTTCAGAGGTGTGGGTCTCTTCCTGTGCTCGGCCAGCTGAGCTTGGTCAGCCAGGTAGAGGTCGAACCCGGTGTTCTCGGACAGCATCAGCTTCCTGGGTTCCTTCTTCTTCTCCTCCTTTGGAGGGATCCTTGTCCCGAACGGGGTCATGTGACCGGTCCGGATAAGCTCCTCCCACTCGGTCTCCTGGGAGGGCATCAGCATGCTTCCCAGGGTGGAGGGGCCCGGCTCTGGAAGGACAAGCAAGCACACACACGCACAACAGGTTTACTCTAAGTTCACTAATTGAAACCCAGGTCTTTGTCTTCCGTCACAACTAAACCCATGCTTGTCTATGTACACACACGCACTTCTATGTACACACACACACACACACTTCTATGTATACACACACACTTTTATGTACACACACACACACTGTCACCTTCCTCCCCATCGTCCTCGGCCAGTAGCTCAGCCTCCACCCGGAGGGCATCCTCTCCTCCCAGCACCGCCTGCAGCCTCCGCTGCTTGGCCCTGATCTTCCTCAGCTGCTTCTCCTACAGCGGGGAAGACGTGTTCTCTTCATCATGATCATCATCATCCCATCATGGTCATTACCATCAATATTATCACTACCAACATCATTATCACTACCACTATCATCAACATCATTATCTTCATTATCGCTGTTATTAACATCCTCCTTACAGTATCTCTGTAACAACTATTTGTCTACAAAGACGGGGCTTGAAATGTACTTTTTTACTTGGTGGCACTGGTGCTCCCAACTTTAAAATGTTAGGAGCACCAGCAAATCATTTGGAGCACCCGCCAAATATTAAGGAACAGCACAAATAAAAATGTTATGTTATTGATTTATTTTGCGCGCTAGTCAGCTCCTTGTCACGTGACAACGGGGCGTAGTGACAAGTAGTGACTGACAGCTAATATTAACCAATCTAAAATCTGCATTCAAGTTTAGTTATGTAACGGTGGACCGGTCACTTATCAGCTCACAGCAAGCACGTGTATTGGCTAATTAGCAAGCATTTTGTAAAGAAAATAAAACAGGTTGCACCATAACGATTATTTGCCCTAGCACAAATGCTCCCAAATATATTTGAGGTTGCACAGACACAATTTCGGGAGCATATGCAACCAAAATGGTTGCAATTTCAATCCCTGCATATATAGACAACAACGTTGACAAGACATTTATTTAACCAGCACTTTTACTATCAGTCTATAACTATGTGATTCTCCTCTGACCTTGTTCTCTTTCTGGCGTCTGACGGACTCCACCTTCCTGCTGATGTCCTTGCTGGAGGCAGCGAAGGGAGTCAGCTGGTCTATGATCTTGTTGATGTGCTTTAGAGCGGCAGTGCATGACCTGAGAAACACAAACCAGGCAGCAAGAGAGGCAGAAGTTATAAGCATGTTATAAACCATATCTAACCTTGTACCATAAGGATATTGATTTAATCCATGCTGTACACGGATTAACCTAAAACATGTAAAGTGAAGCCAAAACCTTTATGAGACCATTTGTGTCCATCTCAACACTGCTTTGTTCCTACTGTCAGCACCACCCACCAGCCCCAGACTCGTGTCCAGGGGGGTATTCCAGAAAGCGGGATTAGTGAAAACCCTGAGTTGGATTAACCTAAAATTAGGCAAACTGGGTTTTCCGTTCGAGAAAGAGAGGTAACGAAAACTTTTGGTAAGTGTCCATGGTAACTTACTCTGTGAAACTAACCTACTAGCTAGCATGTTTTCCATAACAAACTCTGCATTTCTACCTATCCCCTCTCACTTTCTGAGCCTGATACAGTTGACAGACATGGAGTGTCCTTTCCTGGTTCAGCCGTCTGATCGCGAACAAAATTTAATTCGCTTAGTTATACGTCGGGAGAGGATTATAAAACCGCAATTTGATGTGCTTTAATTCACTGATGAATACCTAAGTTAACGTTTCCCGTCACACTCCGTAATTTATTTTAGCAACATTGTCAGCCCTTACATAGGGTGACCAGATTTTAGTTTGTGAAAAAGGAGGACCCTTCGACGCGGCGGCGGGACATCCAAAAGAGGACATGTCCGGGTAAAAGAGGACGTCTGGTCGCTACCTTACATCGCTAACGTACACTCAGAACCCACCAAATGCTTTTTGGCACTGAAATAAAAACAAATCATTGAAATTTCATTTGGTCTTCTTCATTGCCTACAAATAGAAAATCAACAACAAGTATTTATATTGGCTATTGTTCCTACAATTAACATTATTTACCTGTAACCATGCACCTTCCTGTAACTGTTGTTCCAGCAAATCTATTTCAAGATTAGCCTTTATTCTTCTGCCCTAAGTAGACCTACACAATCTCTTGGTCAGTTTTTGGCACTTGCTTCATGAGATACAGTTTGTACAACTAATTTACTGGTAACTGGGAATACATGAGATTACATTAAATTCCACAGTTCCACATGCAGAATTCACCTGCCATGAAATTAACATCTCACTGCGTACAGCATCCATGCTCTGTTCAACAGGATCAGAATGTGCAAATTGTTTCTCTATTCATTATTCTCTTTATGTCAGTGTAACTGACAATTACAAAAAAAGCCTGTAAATAAAAGTACATGGGGAGAAAACTACCAGTAGCTACCATACATAGGCTTCTTTGCATCGATTTCTGCAGCAGCAGTCAACGTCTCTTCGCCATCTTAATCATCATCATCATACTGTGATGAAAAGCATTCTGTTAGGGGTTACTGCTTCTACAAGTTGAAATAGGCACCCACTGATATTTACTTTGTATCATGTCAAATATGATTAAAACCAAGGTGACGTATAGGCTACAATCACAGGCCTAAGCAAAATATGCCTTACCTGTTCGTAATATGTTTTTATATTTAATATAACATTGAACATGCTATTTTATTCAGTCCACCACTATAATATTAACGGAAAGTGTGGTTAAATGTTCAATGTATGGACTGGCTACAGCATTCGAATGTATGCATTGACTCGGCCAGCAATTGTCTCCCACGCCATACGCTGCTACAGCCGTATTGCTTTTTTCCGGAATATGTGCTCAGATTCACCATAAACACGTATTAACACTTCCATCTGAAGTGTGGTGAAGTAAGACAATGTTTTTTTGTCGCCAGGTGCCATGGTGAATCCTAGTATCAGAGCTCCATTGATGTTGGCTTTCAATAGTTTTCATGCCCACGCTTAACTCAGAGTGGACAACAAATTAAAATCAGCTTTTCTGGAACCGAAAAGTCTGAGTTTTCTATTTTAGGGTAAATCAACTCAGAGTTCAGGGTTAGGTTCACTTTTTGTTGAACCCGCTTTCTGGAATACCCCCCATTTCAAGTTCAAGCCTCAGTTCTCAGCCCCCTGGCCTCCGCCCCCTGGCCTCCACCCTCAGGCTCCCACCTTCTCCTCCTCACCTGACATCATCCAGGACTGACTGGTACTCCTTCTCGGCCTCTGCCTTGGCTGCAGCCTGACCAGCCTCCTGGATGGCCTGGTCCACTTGCTGCAGCACGCCCTGCTCCAGAACATCCTGGTCGTACACCGCCACACCAAGGCCCTGCAGTTCCGCAGCCCCAGAACTGGCACTTGCCGCCTGGATACACTGACGGTTAATCTGGAGCAGGGCCTTGGATCTTTTACAACCTGAGGATCAAAGAAAGAGGGTTTACACACTGATTGAGATCATGATTAATACAAACAATGAATAGCGAATCAACAGTACTATTTAATAATGCCACTCTCAAACTATTGTTTGTTAAACATTTATTATGTAAGGGTGTCATTTTTCCACAGTGGCATCAGCACCAGATGTCTAACGTTAGCTAGCCCTTCATACCAGAAACATACCACTGCTGCTATCGCTCGGTCCAGTGTCGTTTGGGCAGGCTTCTGAAGGCTCAGAGTCCCCGCTGGTACCCTGGATGGAGACCTGGGCAGCCCCATCCTCCTTTGCATCTCCCCGGGTGAATGCAGCGCTGTATTTGGATGGGGGCGCCTGATCATCGCTACCATCTATGGGCATGCTAGCTAGTATAGCTAGCGACGCGACAGTTTGACATACAGACACACAGAAGACAAATCACGCGAGGCAAAATAGAATATAAACGTACATTATTACAGGCTTCATTGGAAAAGCATAGCTTGCAATGCTTGAGACTATGTAGGCTATGATTGTGTATGTTTGTACTGTCTGTAGCTATCTGGGCTAGCAGTAGCATCATTCTAACTCTCAAGCCACCGTTGGTCATTGTGTTTATTAAGCTTTCTAGCGTGCTAGCTAATGCTACTACGATTCTGACACAAATGTAACAGAAAACTACGTTTTTGTCAGGAATTTACAGTGGCATAGAAACACCAGCAAAGCTTCACAAACAGTTCCTACACTTGTCGTTTGTATCTCTGAAATACAGTAATACTAGCTACGTGGCAAGATGCTTACCAAAATCTCAGTTACAAAACATGTCAGGACAGACTCCATCCATTTCTGTACTACCGTGTTTCGGAGACAACCAAAGAAGACAGACGCGGTCCACTCTGCACAGTGTTTGCATGGCTCCTCCTAGTGGAACCAATGTGTAAATACATTGCACAGTTAATGAAATATTTTGTCCACTAGACGCCACTAGAGTACAACTAATTACAGGTTTCTGTGGAAAACCACCTCCTGCACTACATCTGCTCAGCACATGTGAGCAGATCCATCTGTCATTCAAATACGTTTAGGTGTTAAATCAATGTATCAGTTGATTTTAGATTAATTTCAGATTAACTTCTGAATTAACACAGATGGAGGGAAGGGAATTCAGACTAGACAATGAAGTTTGAGGCCCAAAACACTTTTAATGTCAAACAAAGAATAGTTCACACACAAGCTCAAATTACATTGGAACCATAAGAAAGTGTGTCATTGCAAAAAACTTCTCAAGATTTGGCAAACTTAGTACCTAAAACTGCTTAGTTGACCACTTTTGGAATGTCAGAAACAAAATGTGTCTCCCTCTCCAATTATGTTTTCTATAATTTAAGAGGAAAATAAACTGTGGCTTTAATTTAAAAAAAATACCTCCACGTTTCACAGATTTGACAGTGCAAAAGGCTGTGGCCTTTCCAAACACTGTAAGTTCCCCAAATATACAAATCTATATTGAGATATTGCACTGTGACGCCCTCATGTAAACTTGTGGAAACTAGACTCTCCATATTTACTGATTGTGGCCCACATTTTTCCAGAACTGAGCAGTCATCTAAACATCCATAGTCAGATCATTGCTTCAACACCAGTGTGTTTGTGTCCTCGGTTGAAGCCCTGAATTATGGACTGAGTAAAGGGTAGTCATAGCTCAGTGGTGGAGCATTTGTCTGTAGATCAAGAGCTGTAGATTTGAATCCTCCCAGTACTTTGTTTGGATAAAAATGTTTACTAATTGAATACATTATTATTACGTTATTGTAAGGGTCGTTGCACAGTCTCTATAACACCTCCCAGGGACAGCTCTGCTTTACCCTGCTGGACACTGACCTTGTCACTGAACACCTCACCCTGCCTTCCACATACACAATCACACATCCTACACCAATCCCAACATCCAAACCTCACCTTTCCACCACATCCCCTTAGATCTGTCTTTCTCTCCTTTCCCTCCCTCTCCACCTTTCTCCCATCTGCCCTTACTCTCCTCCCTTTACTACTGTCTTTCTTTTCCCCCTCTACCTATTATCGTCCTTTTCATCCCCTCTTTTTTCTCTCCTATTGCTGTCATCTTTACTCCTGTCCTTTCTTTATCTCTCTACTTCCCCCACCCTTTCCCCCAGCCCCACCCTTTCCCATGCCCTTCCTTGCCGTGCCCAGTTTTAAGGAGGGGCAGATGTTCCTTGTGCCCCCTCTTCCAAAATTAAGGGAAAAAATCAGTTTCCTTCATTTTTTTTGCACTGTATTTTGTCTATTTCAGCTCAGCCAATCATAAAAATGTCTTATTAAAAAGAATGCTTTTTGCTAAATGCTGATTGGTTAGTTGAGTGGTATAAAAGTCGAGGACAGCAGCAAGAGAGGTGCGCTGCGATGTTTCTGGACAGTTGTCAGCCTCCTGTCACGTATGGTGGTTAGCTAGCAAAATTGTGTTTTGAGTCTGTGAGCGAAACAAGGAGAAAAGAGTTATTGCATTTGACATTCTTTGTTTGAAAATTAATTTGCATTCCGATTTGTTTTAGTTTTTTTCTATTGATTTTTGGGAGAGGGGGCGGTTAGTGTTGTTGGATTGTAGGCTGTTGGATGTGAAGAGGTCTGTCCTTAAACCATTGATCAGTTAACAACACTTAAAGATAATGATTACTTTATTATTTCTATACTGTTTGAAATGTTCTGAATATAATAAACAATGTTTGATCTATACCACGCAATATTAAGCTCATGAGCACACAACCCTTGGTTATGTCCAGGAGAGAAATATACCTATCTATTACGTAATTATGTTTCTTGTATCATTGATAAACTGTTATTATTCTGTTTTATTATGCCTGCCATAAGTTGGGTCTTTGTAAGGTGTGACTATGAAAGTTGCCTTTTTCAATGTTAATCATATTGTATCCTCCCATATTGTGATACTATTTAACTCCCTTTATTTACTGTATTCATTGTCCAGTCTTCTGTGATACTCAACTTAAGTGTAACAGACACCTGCACCTTACATTTGTGTAATAAATACATTGATTTTGTCTTGAACTTGTCTTGAACTCTCAACTATTCCTTTTATTGACTTGGCACTTTCAAAGCAATTGGGTATTATTTACATGTAATACGTCTTCAGATGTGAGGAGCAATTTGCTTCCGTATCACATCCTGCTAACACACACAGCTGCAGCAGCACTCGTGTCAGGTTTGCTAGCTTGATCTGTTCACCTCGCTGGTTTTAGTAAATCAAAGTTTCTCTCAGATCGCACTAAATTGAAGCCTTAAACTGCTAAAATGTAACCCCCCCCCCAAATGTCTCATTGCCCCCCCTACTAAAGTGGGCTAGAATCGGGCCTGTTCTTGCCCTCCTTTACTCTTGTCTTATATGTCTCTACCTCCCCATCTCGCGTTCCTCCCTGAAAGGGCTGGAAGTACAGGGTGAATGAGGGAGACTGAGGGGAAGGGAGGAGGCATGTAGATGCTGGAGAGATGGTAAGGTGAGATGATTGGGGGGGTTTTTGGAGGTGTGGGTACACTGGGAAATAGCCATGTCGTCTGTAGGTCATTATTCAGGAGCCCAGCGCTGAAAGCCTGTCCAGGGACTTCAGGATTTATAGAGTGACAGAAAGGGGGTTTCTTTGATGCCGCATGGAGGTGTGTGTGCATGTGTATGTGTGGTGTTGTGTGTGTGTGCATGTGTGTGTGTGTGGAGCGTGGATGTATGTGTGGAGGTGTGTGCGCACGTGTCAGTGTGGAGGTGTGTGTGTATCTGTGTACATGTGCTTGTGTGTGTGTTGTATGTCTGTGTGTGGACCGTAGATGTATGTGTATGCATGTGTATGTGTGGAGGTGTGTGTACATGTGTGTCTATGTGCATGTGTTTGTGTGGAGGTGTGTGTGCATCTGTGTACATGTGTTTGTGTGTGTTTTAGAGGTGTGTGCACCTGTGTGTGTGTACACGTGTATGTGTGTCTGTATTCTCCTGCTTGTGGTGTGTGTGATGATGAATCCAATCTCTGTGCAGACAGGGGTGTAGCTGTGAATTTACTGCGTGCTGGGGTACAGTGTTAGCTTCACCGTGGAGAAGTGGCAGTATTTCCCCTACCATTATATTAGGGGGGCGCCCCGCCCCCCCAACGGCACCCACCGCCCCCCCTGAAAGGTCAAGTTAATAATAAAATAAAATAAACAATCTTTTTTTTAAATATATATTATGTATTTTTTATATATAGCGCTAGATCACAAAATAAGTAATTTAAGGTTACCTTTCCTATAAAACAGGTCTATAGCTTGCTCTTTTATTAAACAAACTAAATGGCCTCATGTTATTTATCTTATTTACACGACGGCATGTCATTTCTGTCTCTACATGGTTGGGCGACCATGTCTCTACATGGTCACCCCCCCCCCCCTCCCACTGACCCTGAAATCTGGGGCAGTGGGATCCTCTATGTCCCTGACACTGGAACAACAACGGGAAGTAGATTTATGGAGAGGAAATGAGAGCTATAGGTCTACACACACTTCGGGCTCCGAAGATTTCCCTCACACACTCACACAAATACACATTCAGTCATTCATTCACTCACACACACTTTATGGTGACATGTGGCTGGTAAAAATACATTTTAAATACAATTATTAGTGATTTTTTGAAACAACTTAATTAGCATTTAAGAAAAGTTTGTTTAAATGTATGTCTTGTGAGCAGAAACATAAAGAAGACATTCAAATGTCTCATGTCACATCATCTTCTTTGTTAACAAAATATAATCTGCTAACTCTCTCCTTACGATCATGATTCCACCCACTGTCTGCCTGGCAGGGAAGGCGTTGTTAGAATAATATATGATGTGAATATGTGAGTTGGTGGACTGAGAGTTGACAGAATTCTGGTTATATCATTACAGTGTGTCTCTTAGCAACTTATATTAAAATGGGCTTGGTCTGTGTGAGCTATGAGGTCATACGGAGTAGTACAGTAATGCGTCACGTGTGTGTTTCTCTGGTCAGACTCACAATGTGTGTGTGTGTGTGTCTGATAGTTATTACAGGGGTGGATTAGATTTTCATCCGAGTGCATCAGACCACTACCGTATAACATGTATGACGCATCTGGCAGTGATTTAGTCAAACAGCAGGTGTGTGTGTGTGTTTGTGTGGGTGTGTGGGTGTGGGTGTGGGTGTGTGTGTGGGTGTGTGTTCTCACTATCTGAAACAGAGCCTTGAACTCAGTGAGGATTCTACTGTGAAGTCTAGACCTTAATGGCCCAGATCCTGGCCCTGGAACTGTATAGCTACTCTGTGAATGAGTTATGATTTTTTACAGCGTACCAGCCCTTTACTGGAACAGAGATAGAGACTCTGAGCAGCCTGCAGTAATTCACACAGCAAGGCTCAGTTTCATCGTGGGTTCTGTGGCTGGATTCTGTGTCTGTGGATCTGTATGTGTGTAAGTCTGCTTCTGATCAGACTCGTCAACATGACTGGGTCAGCTCCACTCATCCCAGCTGCTTACACACAGCTGACCCGACATACAGTACATACCTGTCTGCACACACACATACACACACAAACACACACATTCGCACACACACACACATGCACAAGCATGCAGACACACAAGCACACACAGAAGCACCCTCAGACAAAACCACATCATAGAGAATCAACACTTTGCTCATCTTGGACAGTGACATTTTTCAAACAATGCAGAAACCCTAAATTGGTGTGTAAGTGTGTGCATGTGTTTGTTTGTGTGTGTCTGTGTGTATGTATGTGTGTGGCTCTGAGTCTGACTGATGAATGTGTTTTGTTTGCAGACATGGCTTATTAGACCCCACTCCTGTTTAGCTAGAAACCACACCAGTGGGATCAGGACTGAATCTTTGATACATGTTGGCGGCCATGACACCCAGACAACACTGGGGGAGAAAGTTAATATGGTGCTGTCTGTAGCCAGACATACTGGAGGGCAGGGATAGGGAGAGGGAGAGAGAAAGAAAGAGAGAGCGTGAACAATAGCGGAGAAAGGGCAATTAGCGAGAGATGGAGTAAAAGAGAGAGCAATAGAGATGGAGAAGGAGAGAAAACAAAAAGAAAGAGAGAATGTCAGTCCCTCATCTGAACCAGTTGTTGGAGAGCTGTGTTATTCTGTGTGTTCCTAGTGAGGAGTGAGAGCTGCAGGATCAGAGTGTGTCTGCCAAGGTCCCTGCTTCCTCCCAGGGGGGCAAGGCTACTGACTTATGATCTGTCTCTGCCCGGCCGCCTCTCTGGCCCAGAGGTGAACAGCTCTCAGGCAGCTTTCATATTCTCTCAGTTGATATACAACTGATTGCAGGCTGTATGTGGGGACAAGCACAGTGAACAGCACCCCAAGGACCACGAAACGGGACAGAAGAGAGCGAAAGAGGTTGCATGTGTGTCCATGTCCGTGTGTGTGTATGTGCTTGTATGTATTTTTGTGTGTGCATGCAAATTTGTGTGTGAGTGATGATAATGATGTCTGTACAGCTGTGTGGTCCCTGAATCAGCGTATATCAGCTCTGATAATTCCTCTCATTGAGCTCTATCACTCAGCTTTACTGGAAACATGTAATTATCCCCATAAACCTAATGTGTGTGCCCTGGTGAGCAGTAGTCTGCACGCGTGTGTGTGTGTGTGTGTGTGTGTGTGTGTGTGTGTGAGAGAGAGTGTGTGCATCTATGAGTGTATGTTTGTGTGCATGTGTGTGCGGGTGTGTGTGTAGCTCTCTTTCCAGGATGGCCCACATGGTCCTCATTATGCTCAGGACAAACACACAGCCAGACACACATTACTCTTGTTTCCGAACCAGAACTCTGTACACAAGACAAACAGGGATTGTACATGACAAGGAGGGGGGGGGGTCTACTGTGTGTCTACTGCAATGGATGAGGTACAGGTGATGCTAAAGTCCCATTGTAAACCTCAGTACTCAATTTTCCCCCATGGTGTTGGAAGGTTACAAGGCTGCTTTAGGATGGTGCATCCTCTTAACATCACATTGTCCTCTAACCCAGCAAAACCAAATACACTCAATTGTGTAATGCACCAGTGAAGTAATGGTTGTTACTGTAAAACAGCACAGGAATCTTTCCTTTGAATTCTTTAGAAATTAAGATGGTTCATCTCAGGAGGGCCCATCCTGAGACAGTAAACCATGAGCAGACGAGACTAAATGGCTCCCCTGATGTCCCTGGTTGGACTGGGAACAGGAAGTGTTGGTTCAGTCTTAATAAGTTATGTTGAAAACCCTGTATGCTTCAGCTGAGATCTTCAGCTGCACAGTGACCCTATTCTTCTGGTACATGGAAGTCTAGGGTGTACACCAGACAAAGGCGAAACATATGGTAAACCAGTAGCAGAAGCTGGGTAACCAGAAATATTTTGTAAGCAGACAGACTGATAGACAAGTAAATAGATAGATAGATCAATAGGCAGGCAGGCAGAGAGACAAACAGACAGGCAGGCAGGCAGGCGGCGGGCTGCTGAGGTCATTTTTATCTGTATAGTGGCTGTTATTGTCAGTGCCCACTGTCTGTCCATGACATCCTGGATTTGATTGATTGTATGTCTGCAGTGTCTCTGGGCCTGACTGTATGGCTGTGTGCCCCTAGAGAGCTGAGATCATATTGAGGATGTGAAGCAGTCATTTATGTCTTTTAAGACCTTACTCTAAAGGAACCCTTTGTCTTTCTCTCTCTCTTTCTCTCACTCTCTTTCTGTGCCAATGTGACAGCCAGCCTGATCTGGACCAGTCCACCAGGGTTGGAAGAGATTGTATGTGTCTCATGTAGGAGTGGGTGATTTATGCCAGGCCAGGATCAGAGGGTGGAGAGCCCAGGGCAGAGCCCCTGTCATTGGGTAAGAGCTGGGACAGGGCCTCCTTCTGCTCTGGGAATTCATACATTTGTTTGGGTTCATGTATCGTATTTTTCGGAAATAAAGCGGCGGTTTATGCCCCGATTTTACCCAATTTTTCTTGTGGTGGTTACCAATTGGGTTGGTTCACCAAGTCCAACTGGCTATTTTTCCCTCCCCAGCATATATTATACAGTGCAATTAAAACAGAAAGATGAAAAGAGGGTTGAGCGTGTTCTCTCGTGCATCAGGGAGTTGTTCTTGCCGACGCATCCCACCTCATCGGGTGCTGTCTCAGCCCGGTTTCAAGGTTGCTTCTGAAATGGAGAGATTAAGACACAAAGTACAGCCTGCTTCCCACACCCTGTGTGAGACACAATGTTTAAGCCTGAGCACATAAAGTCATACGAACATTGTTCCTGTTGCTATATTCACTAGTGCACAGTGCCCGTGATGCATTCGGTGATAAGATGCCACAAATATTAATAACTGGGATTATAGATAGTGCCGTGCCTGTGATGCAGCTGGTGATGTATTATACATTCTTTAGTAACTAGTAATGTGTAATCTATTACTTTTTTTGAGTAACTACCCCAACACTGGCACAGACACAGACCGCCCAGACCCCACTACACCTTCTCCTCTCTACCCAGACCCCCCACAACACCTCCTCCGCTCTCACCCAGACCCCCCTGCACCTCTTCTCTCCTCCAGACCCCCTACACCTCCTCCTCTCTCATGTCTTTAAGGACGCACACAGGTCATTCACACAAAATATTCTGCATTAGCCTTGGATCACTGCTAAAGCTCTGAAGATAACATTTAAATATTGTAAACAAATGAAGATTTTAGGCTGATATATGAACTGATACTGCCTGGTACACATCATTCATGCCTCTGTGAGGTGAGCTGGACCTTGGCAAAGAAACTGTAAACCACAGTGAAGACTGAATATCTCCTGCTACTGCTGTCCACTTGGCTGCCAAGAGGAGCCATGGAGACAGACAGAGAACATTTACCTGGTTTAGGATTACAAAATGTCTTCATTTACCTCAATGAGTGAAATCTTATGGAAATCTGATGGGAATCTGATGGAAGATGGTTTGTATTCTGCAGCTCCAGCATAGTTGTGGGATAGTGTGGGGGTGGACATTTTATGGAAGATTCTCTCCTACTGGTCTTCTGAGTATGTTCGATGAGGGGAGGTTATGTAGAGGTTGTTCTGCTCAACATCAGGTTCAGTTTTCTCCAGTTTATAATAATGAGAATACTAAATCTGTTTCTCATTATATCCCATAACCCAGTCTCTTTCTTTTCCTCTCTGTCTCTCTGTCTCTCGTTCTGTCTCTCTTTCTCTGTCTGTCTGTGTTTCCACCTCTCTCTCTCTCTCTCTGGGGCCTGTTACATCTGGCCTGTGTGCCCCATAAATGTGTAAACGTACATTAAATTGTGAAATCGCAAACACAGAGGAGGTATCTTCTGGGCAGGACTTGGGGGATTGTGTGTGGCCATTGACCTGACTTGGAGCCTGCTCTGTTACTGTACAGAACTGTACAGAGAAACACCAGACCCCAAAAGTTTAATGTTGGATTGATCAAAAAACGTTTACATAATTTAAAAGCATTTGATGTAATAATATGCACTCATTGGCACTCAATTGTTTTGTTTTCAAATGAGCTAACACAGCTGTGTAAAACCACTTGACATTACAGTAAGTTTTTACAGTTTTTCACAATTGTTAACACACGTTTCTCAAAACAATAACGCCTTTCTCAAAACTGCACACACATCTGAAAACCTCACACACAAAATGCTAAACCTGACACTCCCTTTGCAAGATGACTCTTTGCCATCAAATCTCTTACCTGTTCACAAAATGGAACTCGTGTTCTCATTTGGTACACACAGCCATATTTTCAAATGATACACACATAACATTCATAACAGTACACAACTACATTTACATTTATTCATTTAGCAGATGCTTTTATCCAAAGCGACTTCCAAGAGAGAGCTTTACAAAGTGCATAGGTCACTGATAATAACAACAAGATAGCCACACAAACATTGCGAGTACCCAAAACATGAAGCACACATTGTGAACAACCAAGGTAAGTGCCAAAGGGAAGAACCACAAGAGCATGTAGTTAAACATGTAGTTAAACAACTAACTAAGCAGTTGCTGCATACTACCAAGCATTCACAGCACACTGTAGTGCAAAATTGAAAACAATTATTGAAATGGAACACACCATATGAATGACAATGACTCTGGAGAATGAGCCATTTCTCCTTTTGTAAAATGTCTCAGTGTAGGCCTACTTTCTTTTAATAGTCAAACAAAAAACAGCACACAAATATGCAGCAAAAAAAGTTTTATTTCGGTACACACAGAGAACAGGATGACGGTCTGGACGTTCCTGAAAGTAGCATGATCAGCCAGGATCCTAGTTTGTATTTGTCGGAGTGTGATAGCGTTGTTCTCAGGAACCATATTTACAATTTCAGTCTCCTGTTCGGCTGTGAAAGTGTGTGTTCTTCCTCCACGGTGTGGTTCTCTTTCAGTCCTGCAAAATAGAAATACTGTGAGCACACTGTATTCTATTGATATGCAGTATTACAGCACACAAGGCAAATAGATTTCGTACCTGTTCTCCATCCTGAAGATTCTAATGATGGCAGCAACTGTGAAGCGGCTGAGATTAGATTGGACCCTCTGGCCAGCCTCCCTCATGCTCAAACCATGGTTGAGCACATGGTTTGACCTTCTTGTCCTCCTCCTCCTCTCACTCTTACCCCTCTCCTTATCTGGTTGTCAATATGTTCTAAGCCAAACAAAACAGAGGTCCAAGGCACTTTTTATGCTGCAGTCCTGATTGCAAATTGCTCACCAGACCTGAGTGTTTAGAGACTTGAATAGTTGTGTGTTGTAGGTTGATACTTTGAGATTTTACTTGAGAAGTGTGTGCAACAACTGAACATTGTGTGTAGTGTTTTGTATTTGTAATTGACATCAGTGTGTAAACGAGGAAAGTCAGAGTCTAATGTAGATAAGGGAGTGTGAAGTAGTGCAAAATTGGGTCGAGCAATTGGTACATGAAGTGAAGGTTGTGAACATTTTGCCAAATTTTTGCTTTTTGTGTGTTAACAATTGTGAAAAACTGTAAGTAAATCGAACATTTCATTTTTTGAATTTACACCGCAACATTGTGGATAGAGAATTACTGTGATCCTGGATCCGGAAGAGAAAGGAGTTTGATGGATCTTATTAGCATTAGATACAATCTGACTATGGATCAGAGTTGGAGAAGGCCGGGTATGATGGCTAGGGTCCTATCATCCCCATACATAACCTGATTTGACCCAAACTCTGGAACACACATGGCACATCTCACTGTCACTACGTCACCATCCCGTCCATCCTCTACCCCCAAACCTCCTTCCTTCCTGACTCTTCTCACTCATGTTTTGTGATTTCCTGTATCAGCCTCTGTTGTGATTGGCTCAGAGTGGGTGGGCGAGACTTCCTCAGTATAAACATCCCCAACCAGGTGTTGACAGACAGACAGGTGATCCCCCCCCCCCCCCCCCCCGCAATCCCCCACCTTCCAGGGGTCACCATTGTATACAATACCCTCACACAGCCTCAGGCACATGATCACACAAGAAACGAATCAAGTTTTCTGGATCATTTTCGGGTGTTTAACATTTGTGAACTCACTGTAATCTAAAACCAGTTCAACAGAAGTAGCGTGAAAGACACAGCAGCTGTTTGGTCATAAACAAAACGAAGTGTCCTCCTGCCTCCGGAAGACTGATCTCGAACATCATGGCTGACATAAGGTTGTTGTGTAACTACTGTACTTCTTTAACCTCTTTTCAAATTTGAACTGCGTTGATTAACCTCTGATTTGAAAACAACTGTTGTTTCTTGTTGTCTTTCTTGTTTGTTTACCATCTCCATGGCACTCTTCATTCTTGATGTAACTGTACTCTGACCTTCCACAAGAAAAAGGGACCCCAGAGTCTGTTACCCCCTAATACATCAGTATGCCCCAGAATACAAGGTCACACAGTATTTACTGTCACTCTCTCTCATTCTCTCTCTTTCTTCCAGCTCAATCTCTTCCTTTGTCTTTTTTTCTCATTCTCTTCTCACTTTCTCTCTCTTCCTCTCTCATCATCTTCCTCACTCTCTCTCGCTCTCTCATGCGCTCTCTCTCCCTCTCTCTCTCTTTTCATGCTCTGTCAACACACAGGTTAAGTTATTGTGTTTCCTGGAATGTGTTAAAACTATTTTTCCCCTGACACAGACACTGTCACCCTTAGGGTTATGCTACTGACACAAGGGGAAAATGACACGATTGGTGTTTAAAGCGTGTTTTGAGTTGAATTGAGTTTTTATTATGTTTTGCTTCAGTGAGAAAGAAACCCCCTCATCATTCACTAGTAGAGAACTGTCGCAGTGTCAAAGTTGTCCAGGGGATGAACTAGACCCCACTGACTCTCAGTTTGGAGCTACAGGAAGCAGCCTCTGGACCTGACGGGAACACCCTTCATGTGAGGTGAATGAAAGGAGCAGGAGCAGAGATCAGAACCGAGCTCCAAGAAAAGTATCATAATGATAAGACACTGGTACGACAGAGGAAGGAAATGAAACAACAAAAAAGTCACATTCAAACATTTTAATACAGAATCATTACACAACCTTTGCACAGTTTTATCTGTTGCTCTTTGCAAGGTTGAACATATGCGTGTTGGTAGATTATATGTTTAGATAGTTTTCTTTTTCTTCTGCAAATGGAAACAGAAAATGTAGCTAAATTATGTATTTCTCAGCACAGTGCCAACATGGGGTGGCACCTCGTTGATTGATCCCAATCCGGAGACTGATGGACGGAAATGAGACAATGAGGGTGACCGTGAAAACAGGATATGTTTGTGTCCTCCTGAATTTATTAATTCTGCAAGGGCAGCTTGTTTTTATATCAACATTTTCCTAGAGTCATCGGGACATTCTGCGGTGGCGTGCTGCTTTCATCAGGTGGTCTAAAACAGGAAAACCGGGGTTCTGTGGTTCCACAGTGAAGCACCCAGAGGAACACACCTCATCCCACAAACAGCTGCCATCACCAGGACAAAGGCAGTTAAATATAACTGAACTATGCTTATGAAGTCATGCTGATACCTATTAAAGTTCCATGCTACTGGTGACTTCCAATCCTGCTTGTTTGATGTCCCACCTGCCCAGCATCCCTGAACATATGGTTCCACCAGGGAGAGCTCTGTCACTATGGCCAGTGAGAGGCATTTGATTTCACATGTAGCATCTGTGGATGAGAGATTAAGTATTTTCTGAGTGTGCAATGGTATTTTCAGTGAGAGAAATATTTAAGTTTCTCTTATTCTTTCTGCTTGTCAGATTATTTGACTCAATGAGTTTGGAGGCTTGTAAAGTCTGGAACATCTCTTGGAATCTGCATATAATCAGACAATGGAAGGATTTATTTTATAATACTGTTGTATGTAAAAGAATGTCAGAAGGGAATGATTGAACAACGCAGAGAATATCTACAACATGCTAAGATTTTACCCTCTCCACCCCTCCCTCCCTCCCTGCCTCCCTGCCTCCCTCCCTCCCTCCCTAAAGGGCAGCAGTGTCCCTCGATAACTCCCTCGATCTCTGAATGAGAAGCTGAAATGCTATAGTGTCTATTCAACCGAGGCTTTGTTAGTGGGAACAAAGACACAGTACATGTTAGGCAGTGATAAGTGATATAACAACAACACATGCAAAATTGTGAAACTCAATACAGGTGTTGTCATTGGAATTGCAGGTGCACATACTCTATGAGGGGACTGATGATGTGGTACATGGTCAGACGACACGGTGACACTAAGAAGAGCTACACAAGAATGACAAAACACCAACAATAACAATCATAGTATAAGTTATAATAATACTAATAAAAACATGATTGATTGATTAGAATAATAATAATCCTAATAACAACAACAAAAATACTACTGCTACCACACTACTATTTTCTTGATCTGCCGTCAATGCTCTATCCGAATCCCTATTATACTGTAATAATATTAAGAAGAAGAAGAATATAAAAATTAATTATATAAATGATCATCATTAAGATGCATTTGGACTCGTTTATTTACTGTCTTCTAGCCATCAGTCCATGACTGTGGGATGTTGGGTGTATGGACTGTGTCTAGGTTTCTCAGCCAACACACATAATCCAAAACTTCACATAAAGTTTATTACAACAGATTTATACACACGATAAGAAGGCAAAGCTGTTAGTTTGACATGCATTTAGACATGCTGTTATATACACAGCTTGTGTATGAGCGTGTGTGTGCATGCGTTGGTGTGTGTGGGTGTTTGTGTGTCTGTGCTACCAGGCGGTGCACATCATAGCTATCTGATGAGCTTCATTGGAATGAACCCAAGTCAGCAGAGCAGCGTCCTTAGTTGTTGGATAAAAATAAATGAGGACATACTTCCTGTGTGAAGGAGATTTACTCTGGTTTACCGCAGACAGAGAAGAGGAGGATGGTGAGAATATACTGTCTCCATGATAGCCTCACTCTCATGTGTACTAAGTCATTCCAGGGGAGACATAAAACATTATAAGTGTTCTGGAAAGTACAAGTATGTCTAGTCTATCCTCTCCTCTCCCAGGTATCTAGCATAATCCCACCCTGATGTTGTTGACTCAGCTGGTGTCAGTGTTGCTGTTAGAGAGGAACTCTCATTAGTCCTGCTGTTTACCAGCGACAGCTACTAAACCCTACTAAGCTCCGCTTTATTATTTTTAACACCTAGCAGAGACTGTGTCTCCTCCTCTCTCCCATGTTCTCTCACGGCCCTTACACTGTCTCTCTCACTCTCTCTTCATCTCTCTCTCTCTCTCTCTCTCTCTCTCTCTCTCTCTCTCTCTCTCTCTCTGTGTGTCTCCTTGTTTCTCTGTGTCTCATTATCTCTGTGTCTCACTATGTCTGTGTCTCTTTATCTTTCTGTCTCTCTCTCTCTCTTCACCTCCATCATCCTGTTTGAGTGTATGTGAAATCCCTGAGCAGCAGTGTTTTCAGAGCCTCTCTGTGAGGTCAGGGGTCAGGGGGTGCACTGGGGGTTCCTCAGGCCTGATGGCCCCCATGGGGTTTTAAGGTTCGGGAAAGGAGTCTAAACATCCTCTCAGTTTCTATCTGTGAGTGTGTGTGTGTGTGTGTGTCTGAGTGTGTGTGTGTGCTATTGTCAATATGCGATAAGTTGCTTGCCCTACCAAGCTGAGATGCAGATATTACAATTTCATGGTGTGTTTTTTCACTGTACATTGCGGTCCTCCTAGGCTTGGGGGATCTGACTATTGCTCTCCACAGGAGCTGTTTGGGTGGCCGGTTGTGACTGATCACCTCTCATTGATTTTCACAGTGGAAAGTTGAAGAAGCAGAGAAAACTGTTTCCTTCTGATCTGAGAGGCTGAGATGAATAATACCCCCAGTTGTCCCTGTTTGAGAAACACACAGTCCCACCTCCCTGTCTCTCATCCTCTCCTCCCTGTCTTTTCTCTCCCTCTATGTCCCACTTTTTCTCTCCTCTCCTCAGAGGTAATAAAAACCCTGTCCTTCTAGGAGACACATTGCGTTCATAGCCAGTGGGGGATTACCTTGTGGAAAAACATTTGGTCAGTATTAACTACATTGTGTCCAGGCTCGCACTGTATCACGGTATGTGTTTCACAGCATATTTACCAGTGTAGTTCACAGTGCTCACATTAAAGACTGGAAGAACTGCATGGACAGTTGCTGCTGCTTTGGTAACATTTTGTTAGGCTTTGAAGTTGGACAGGTCATTATCAGAGCTGTGATGTATGTTTCCAGAGCTTGCTGTCTATGTGTGTGTGTGTGTGTGGTGTGTGTGTGTGTGTATGTTTGTGTGTGCATGTGTTTGTGAATCTGTGTGTGTTTGTGTGTGCATGTGTGCACGTGTGTTTGTGTGTGTGTGTGTTTGAATGTGCATAATCCACCAAATCTTTATCTTCCTACTTGGGCTCGGTGACAAAGCACACAAATGAGAGTGGACTCAACGTCCAATTTCCCCGAACAACAGGAATTTAAACAGGTTTTGGTTCCTTCATCTGGAGCTAGTCTGTCTCTGTGGAGCGATCGCTCCATTTAGCATTTCCTTTTCAGATACTTCTGATATTTCAAACACAAAGTCTCTATATTATCCCCAGACACTGCAGCATTATGTACAACAATAATATATGTTTAACATGAGAGTACAGTACATCTACAAAGGCCATGAGAGTATTGGTTTAATTGTTATTTATGTATATTTTTTCGTAAGCATGAAAGCTTTAACATGCTCTGTTTAAATCGGGTCAACAATGAGCCTTTCACAAGCACTACTATCCATTACTGCTGCTCTGATAAAACTCCACATGCTTGCCCCTGTTGACATTTTGATTCCCAAGTCCTCAGGTCTCAAAATGTCAACTCAGTGTCTCTGTTTGTTATATTAGCTCACCTTGTAGTGTGTGTGGGTCTTATACTTAGACTGAGTACCTCCACAGCTCTGCATGCTAACAGCTAGGTAGGTAGGGTCAGGTCTGACATGATTCATCAGACAGACGAATCATATCAAGAAATGTTAGTCTTGACATTTATATCTCTGTGCAATTATATATAAAAAAATATTCATCCATTTTATTCATTGAATATTCATCCAAAGTGACATACAAACAATGCATAAAGTACAGCAGAAGATCAAGGATCGGAAGTGTATGGTTCTACAGTATTTTGGTGGTCAGTCAAGCTGTATTTACTGGCCACATCACAAAGTAAACACATCTCGGCTACCTGGCCACAGTAAACAAAAAAGAATGTTACACTGTTACGATAACTCAATTACTCAAAGTTGCAATAGGTAAATTTAGGTAACAATAGGTAGGTAAAATTGATTTAAGTATGATATATTACTGATCACAAAATAGGCCAAGGAAGACGGCACGCCTCGCCAACACCGATTGGCTGGAACAGATTGCTGGAGCATAATTGGCTGGAAAGTAGCAGGACGCTTCAAAAAATTATAACTTGACATTCCAGCCACTGAAGTGTCTGTGATGTTAAGCCCTCATTAGCTTCAACAACATGTTCATAGGACAAAGCTTTTTTTTAATCCAACCTATTGTACCTTTAAACACAGTCGAACAAGATCTTGATTACAGTAGCTAGCTAATTACCATAATGTATGGTGAACGAAGAATACGGGTGCAATAAGATCTCAATTCCTCATTCTATCTAGTCTTGCATTAATGTTTCAATTACAGCAGTGCACAGTACAGAGCATCACAATCATGTTTTTGAAACTGTTATACATTATATAGACTTTTAAACAGTTGTATGGATGTAAATAGATGTTTATACAAACTATACTTTTACAATAGTTACATAAATGTAATTTGACTTTTGTATATAAACTTTTTTAACAGTTCCATACACAAAATATGACTTTTATGACAGTTATATACCTATAATTAGACTTTTGAATCTAAACTTTCACAACAGATATTTATGCCAATGACTTTCTGAGAGAAGATGTCTGAGCATGTTTATATAAGGTGTGTCCTTTCTGGAAACACATCCGAGTGTTTATTTAAACTGCCCTGACTGTTCTGAATATCATTACTATTGTTTATCTAAAACCCATGAATGAGATCTCATATTCATGAGTACATCACAGCAGAGCTGCTCATTCCCCTGCCTGAAACCCCTCACCTCTCCTTGGACAGCCAGGGTCAGAGGGTACCATCTTGCAGCATCCTAGTACCAGGACAGAGTGATTAAGAGAGAACATTAGTGTGTGTGTTTGTGCCTGTGTGTTTGCACATGTACACCTGTTTGTGTAACAGGGCCGAAAATGTTTGTATTGTAATGTGTGAATATTGACTTGGGTTGGATAATTGTATGTGGTTACGTTGGAGTGTGGGGATGGCTTGTTGCGTTCCCTAAACAGGTGTGCCGAATAACCCTGATGAGACCGATGTGATTGGTGGGTGGAAGAATTAAATGCCAAGGGCGGCATTCAACGGAAGGAGTTCTTGGTTAGAAGCAGGCGCCCGTGAAGGACACTACGTTTGAACCTACAGGGAGCAAGTCAACAGCAACGTACGATCGAACGAGAACAATTGATACACCGCTCTCAACGAGATAACGCCAAGGAGGCCCTGGAGATACAACTATTACTATTCTTACTAAAAAAGGAAATACTCTCGCCTATCCCGCAGTGCTGTGAGATGGTGATTTACCTCCGCTACCAGTGCGCGCCCTGATCATACTGTTCTCTTCCACAGTTCTGGGGGAAGCGCGTACGAGCCACTTCGGGGACAGGACTATCCCGGTGGAGCAGCAAGACGGTCGCGACTACGGTGCACTTGACAACTGTTGCGGTGCTGTTACTTGTAAGGCATAGGTCCAACTTCACAATAGTCCCCTGGGGGTTAGCCCACCCTAGTCATTGGCACCGGAAGTAACGTTGTGTAGTGCTTACAATTGAATATTCTGTTTTTAGAACTGTAGTAATAAAGTCATATTGTTTTTATAAATTACCTCACCGTGCTGGTTGTGTGCCTCAAGGATCAAAGTTCAACCTGCTATCCGTTACAAATTGGCGTAGTCGGCAGGATCCTTGACGCACACAGCATCATGAGTGATGATGAGGAACAACTGGCAGCCCAGCCTCAAGTAGTGAATGCTTTTATGCCATGGTTTATGGGTGTACCGTGGGTCCCAAAGTTTAGTGGAGATGGGGAGTCAGACAGGTTTAGTGAATGGAAATTTCAAATGGAAGCCTTGATTAGGGCCCAGGGGCTGAATACAGAACAACGGGTTGACTTTATTCTGAGTGCATTAGAGGGAAACGCTAAAAGAGAAGTGGCACTGTTAGAACCGGCTAAACGTAACACCGATGTCGCAATTCTGAAAGAACTAGCACTCTTGTATGGAAACCAGCAGCCAGTGGCTAAACTGCGCCTCAAATCTTTCAATGTCAAACAGGAACCAGGGGAGGATGTACGGGCCTTTACCCTCCGCTTACGTGAACTGCACCACAAATGGAGAGCAAGAGAACCCCTTGCAGATGGGACTGATGATGAACTTCTTCGCACGCAATTTTCCATGGGCCTGAGGTCTGGCCCAATTGGCCAAGAGATACAGAGACAACTCCGCAGGACCCCCACAATCACCTTCGCAGAGGCCTTTGACGAAGCTAAAGCACTAGAACGGGAACAGGGCCACGCCGAAGGCGCCCAAGTCTGCCCAACCTTTGCTAAGACAACAAGGACATCTGCGCCTGAGCCCCCAGGTAATGCAGATTGGCAACGGATAAAGGAGGCTTTGCGGGCTGAGTTGCGTGAAGAGTT
Source organism: Thaleichthys pacificus (assembly GCA_023658055.1). Taxonomy (NCBI): domain Eukaryota; kingdom Metazoa; phylum Chordata; class Actinopteri; order Osmeriformes; family Osmeridae; genus Thaleichthys; species Thaleichthys pacificus. The sequence goes on along the minus strand of CM042857.1, from coordinate 16,349,448 downwards.
ACAAGAACAGGTTACTCTGCTAGGACGGTCTATCGTGGATGAACTGCAGGGACGCTTGAACATCAGCCCAGCGGCACCCTCACCACTAATTCCAACTCATTCTCACCCAACTGGGCGACCACAAACTAGCGGCATGGCCACTCAACCCTCCTGGCCCCCACAGTCAAATGCCCCCCGACGTCAACGACTGGGGTCAGCTCCCCCAGGGCAGTCACCTTACCAGTGGGATGCTCAAGGTAGAGCTATCTGCAGAGACTGCGGGGAAAGTGGCCACATCCAGCGCTTCTGCCCCCGGCGACATCCAAACCAGACGGGTTTTCGGTTCTCCCGGTCACAACAGGGCGAGTGAACCGGGAGGGGCCCCCCACTGCACCCCCACAAAAGCCCTCGATAGTGGGCAGATGCCCTGAGATTGAGGTGTTCGTTCAACAACAACGAATACCATGCATACTCGATACTGGCTCACAAGTAACCCTCTTTAGTGAAGCACTATTCCAGCGCCACTTTGGTGAAGACAGTATGCTTGACCCTAGTAGTATATCATGGCTGGCCCTGAAAGCAGCCAATGGGCTAAACATTCCTTATGTGGGGTATGCGGTTTTAGATTTCCAGATAGGGGGTATAGATGTGAAAGGGAAAGGGGTACTGGTTGTGCGAGATGACTGCATCAACACGGAATATGGACTCTTGGGCATGAACGTTATAGCGGACTGCTGGACAAGTATTTTCAGTAGTGGGCATCCTGGGGTGGCTGCATTTAAATCTGTGTTCCCTCCGGCTGCAGAAAAAGCTTGGGATGCTGCCTTTGTCGCCTGCCAAAGGACTAAAGTCTCTGTGACCTGCATGGAGCTACAAGGTGTAGCTAGGCTTCCACGGCAGCCCCAAGTGGTGATTCCACCATCGACCGAGATGATCATCTGGGCTCAGGTACCACAGGCTGTCGGCCAGCCTGACTGCCCCGTTTTGATTGAAGACCTAGAGAACCGTGGCCAAAAATGGAAGAGTAGCTAGATCCGTGAGTTGGACCCGAGGGGGTAGGGTTCCCCTGCGCCTGTGTAACCCCAATCCGTTTCCCCTTGAACTCCCCCAGAGGTGCCCCCTGGCTTTAGTTGTCCAGATTGACCAACAGGACATCCAAGGGAAGTCAAGATTGGTGTTGCGCAACACTGGACCCCAAGTCATTGAAGTCGACATATGGCATGCGGAGGAAAGCCCAGTCAATGACCACCCAGCCCTGTCCCTGGGTGGCGAGGGACTGAACAGCGACCAACAGGCCCAATTGCAAGCCCTGCTGCGCAAGTGGTCCCATGTCTTTGCAGCTAACGACGAGGATTTTGGCAGAACTGCCATTGTCACCCATCAGATTCCCACCGGCACAGCACCGCCAACTCGAGAGCGATACCGCCCAATTCCTCCAAAACTCTACACAGAACTGAGGGTCTTGTTGCAAGGGATGCTGGACAGTGGGGTGGTTAAAGAAAGCGCCAGCCCGTGGGCTGCTCCGGTGGTCCTTGTAAAAAAAAAAGATGGCTCCTTAAGGTTCTGTGTGGATTACCGTAAACTCAACGCGGTAACACACAAGGACTCCTTCCCGCTGCCCAGGATTGAAGAATCCCTCACCAGCCTGGGGAAGTCGGAATGGTATTCTACCCTTGACCTCGCTAGCGGTTATTGGCAGGTGGAAGTCGCCCCAGAAGACCAGGAGAAAACTGCTTTCGCCACGCCCTTTGGACTCTACCAATTAGAACGTATGCCTTTCGGCCTCTGTAATGCTCCCGCCACATTTCAGAGGTTAATGCAACGCTGCTTAGGAGCCCAGGTGTATGATTATCTTCTCATCTACCTTGATGATGTCATAGTGTACTCATCAACCTTCCATGCCCATTTGAAGCATCTTGAGCAGGTCTTCACCCGCCTCCAGGGGCATGGCCTCAAATTACAGCCTCGCAAGTGCCGCCTCTTTCAACGCAGCGTAACCTACCTCGGACACGTCGTCAGCAAGCAAGGCGTTGCTACTGACCCTGACAAAACTGCGGTAGTCCAGGACTGGGCCACACCATCAACTGTCAAGCAAGTACGTTCATTCCTTGGCTTTGCCGGCTACTACCGCAGGTTTATTCCAGCCTTCGCCAAGGTAGCAGCCCCACTACACCAACTTCTACATGGTCAGGCCAATCGACCCTCTGCCTGCATCCAATGGACAACGGATTGCCAGGCTGCATTCGACCATCTGAAGCAAGCCCTCCTCACTGCCCCCATCCTTGCCTACGCCGATTTCCAACTGCCTTTCCGACTATACACGGATGCTAGTCTGAGCGGGCTGGGTGCAGTCCTGGCTCAAGTTCAAGATGGGAGGGAGAGGGTTATTGCCTATGCCAGTCGTAGCCTCCATGCTGGTGAGCGCAACGACCAAAACTACAGTTCCTTTAAGCTAGAACTGCTAGCATTGAAATGGGCCATTACAGAGAAATTTAAAGACTACTTGTGGGGGGCATAATTTACCGTCTTCACAGATAACAACCCGTTGGTCCATCTTGATACGGCGAACCTTGGCGCAACCGAACAGAGGTGGGTAGCCCAACTTGCAAACTTCTCCTATGACATCCGTTATAGACCGGGGACAGCAAACCGCAATGCTGATGTTCTATCTCGGCTCCCAGGGGAAGCTACCAACCTGTTGGTGCATGTGACAGGGTGCACCACTTCCCTGGAACAGCCTGTCGAGCCCAAGGGTTGGGGTGACCAACAGAAAGAAGACTCAGACCTCCGACTTCTGCATTCTTGGAAAGTGAATAAAGACCTCCATCGGACTGCTCTTCACTGTCCCCTCGGCTTCGCTGCCTCCTCAGAGAGTGGAATCGACTAGAGCTGCGAAATGATGTATTGGTGAGGTGTGTCGCGGAACCAGACACCGGCGAACCAGTAGAGCAAGTCCTTGTCCCAGAACAACATGCCCGCCGTCTCTGGGAGGACTACCATAAGGCCGGGGGCCATGCAAGTGGCGACAAGATGGTGTCTCTCTTGAGGAGAAGATTCTACTGGGTAGGAATGAGCACAAGTGCACGGATATGGGCAACAGAATGTACCACTTGCATAGTGGGAAAATTGGGTGCGCAGCCAAAAGCCCTGTTATGTTCTATCCCCTCTAGCTACCCATTTGAGACCGTGGCATTGGATTTTCTGTCCCTTGGGCGACCTTCAGACACCTACCAGTACATCCTTGTCATTACTGACCTCTTCTCCCGCTATGGCTGTAAGAAGGTACACGCAAGCATATAATAACACCACACATGCGAGTACGGGCATACCCCCTCATTACGTTGTCTTTGGGCGCCATGCCAGACTACCCGTAGACATGCTCCATGATGTTGCACCCCCCCAGCGTAGAGAGGACCTGGAGGGATGGGTCCGAAGCCATCACCAAACACTCCTGCAGGCTTATGCCACTGTCAAGGGAAATGTAGAACGACGAACCCAATGGAACCAAGACCGCTACAATCGCAATGCACGGACCATGCCACTGTTGCCTGGGGAGCGGGTGCTCATGAAGAACTTTCGACGTCGAGCCCAGGGGAAGCTGGCACCCCATTGGCTACCTACACCCTTTATCGTAGTCACCCAACCCTACCAAGATAGCCCAGTCTTCACGATACGCCCCGAGGGGAAGGAAGGACCCCTTCGAACGATTCATCGCAACAACCTCCGCCCATGCCCAGGTGATGCACCCTTGACAAACGACAACAATCCACCAAATGAACGACTCGAGACCCCTTGGTCACGTGGCCCCCTCGCTCTGTTCCCTCCAGCTCAACCGCTGCAGCTCGAACCTTGGGTAGCAATGCCAGGGCCAGCTGAAAGACCACCCAGCTCTGAAGCACAGCTAATTCCCTCTCTTGCCTCAGTCAACCCGTCTCAGGAAGCCCCTGGCCCAGAATCACTACCGACCGTAACTGCATGTGATCAAACATTTCCACCTTATGTAACACCAGCTCACGACCCAACCCCAACACACCAGGGGACGGAACCAACCACTGCTAGGCGGTACCCAAACCGCTCTACTCGTGGTATGCCTCCTGCACGATACGAACCGTGAGTCAGACCGGACACTGTTGGTCAGTGCAACCCAGAACACTGAACATTGACCATGGTAGTAGTCGAGGACGACCACCATTAAAGAGGGGGGAAAATGTAACAGGGCCGAAAATGTTTGTATTGTAATGTGTGAATATTGACTTGGGTTGGATAATTATATGTGGTTACGTTGGAGTGTGGGGATGGCTTGTTGCGTTCCCTAAACAGGTGTGCCGAATAACCCTGATGAGACCGATGTGATTGGTGGCTGGAAGAATTAAATGCCAAGGGCGGCATTCAACGTAAGGAGTTCTTGGTTAGAAGCAGGCGCCCGTGAAGGACACTACGTTTGAACCTACAGGGAGCAAGTCAACAGCAACGTACGATCGAACGAGAACAATTGATACACCGCTCTCAACGAGATAACGCCAAGGAGGCCCTGGAGATACAACGCCCCCTATTCTTACTAAAAAAGGAAATACTCTCTCCTATCCCGCAGTGCTGTGAGATGGTGATTTACCTCCGCTACCAGTGCGCGCCCTGATCATACTGTTCTCTTCCACAGTTCTGGGGTAAGCGCTGTACGAGCCACTTCGGGGACAGGACTATCCCGGTGGAGCAGCAAGACGGTCGCGACTACGGTGCACTGGAACTTTGGGTCATCGTTCGGGTCGTGGTTGGTGTATGGACTGCCGGTGTATCTAATTGATAAAACCTTTTATAGAAGTGTTACACTTTATTATTCCTCGGTTCCAAGTGTGGTCTTAGGGGGCTAATTCTTATTTGTGACAATCGTATTTAGACTATTCCATGGGAGGCTGTAATTTGTGAGCCTATTGCCGGTTTGCTGTGTATGTGCACGATTGCTATTTCTTTGCTGTGGATTTGCTGTGGATTTGCTGTGCTGTGGATTTGACAACTGTTGCGGTGCTGTTACTTGTAAGGCATAGGTCCAACTTCACAATAGTCCCCTGGGGGTTAGCCCACCCTAGTCATTGGCACCGGAAGTAACGTTGTGTAGTGCTTACAATTGAATATTCTGTTTTTAGAACTGTAGTAATAAAGTCATATTGTTTTTATAAATTACCTCACCGTGCTGGTTGTGTGCCTCAAGGATCAAAGTTCAACCTGCTATCCGTTACATTTGCACATGTAAAGATGACGTGTGTAGGCTATGTATGTGTATTTGTGTATGTGGAGAGAATTGTTTGTGTGTATGTTTGTGTATACAGTAAGCAAAAATAATGACACTGTCAATCACATCATGGGTGAACAGTAAACATTTGTCTATATATTAACATATACCTTATTTTCCAAACTATAAGTTGCGTTTATTTCATATGAATCATTTTGTGGTACCGGTCCAAAATGACAGCTCCAATATAGCTGATTAGAAATACATAATAATAGTAATAATAATAATCATAGTAATGGTAACACTTTATTTTGATGGTCCGTCTGTTGACACGCTATAGGTTATCAGTAACTACTCAGTAGCATGTCAACAATGTATCTGTTCATCTGTTCAATTCAACAAAACGTTTTCAACAGATATGTAGTTGTGCATTCAACTAACTGTCTGTAGATTATCAGGTGCATTTCAAGTGTTGATCTGAATGTGTCTGCTAACTTTCAAAGCTTGTTTTCAACAGGTCATTCAACTAACTTTGATTGTGTGTTGCATTTTGATAGTCCATCTGTTGGCACACTATAAGCTGTAAGCAGCTACTCAGTATCATGTCTACAATGTATCAGTTGACATTCACCAGACAAGTACCATACATCCAACTAACTGTCTGTAGACTATCAGATGCATTTCAAGGGTTGATCTACAGACTTTACAAAATGTCAAGGTTTTTTAACCAGCATTCAACTAATTGTCAGTTAACTGATACGTCTACTATCTGTTGATAATGTATTGATTCTCAACTAAAGATAATGTGTTTCTCTTTTTGATTATTTACAAACTATTAGTAGGCATTCTCCACTAAATGTTTGTCGATGTGTTTTAGGACCATCCAATTGAAGTGAAAAACCGGTGTAGTAGAATGCCTATAAACTATCAACAGAACCCAACACAACTTACATTGTACATAAAGAGGAAAGTTTTGCCAAACTGATCACTAACACTGGTTAACTAAAGTCAATACCAGGCTATAGAGTACAGTAAAACAAAAATGATAGGCAGCAAATGAAAGAAAAAAAGCTATTTTATTCTTACAATTTTTGGTCAGGTGGTCAATACCTGACCAAAAATAAAACATAAATACAATCACTACACTGGCAACGTTTCTTTTTTGTACAGTACAGTAACAATTTACAGAAGAACAGAACAGAAGAACAGAACTGCTGAGGCTAACATCAACTGTTAGAAACACTACATCTCCCCCTAAGCTTGTTCATGAACTTGAAGCATGTTACAAGAATGTAATATTTTACAGTAAAGGGGATGAGCTCTTTGTTGCTTTTCATCTTGATTAACTTTTCTGCTAATTCGCCAACTATTTACCACTTTTGTGTAATAAATCCTCACCTTCCGTATCCCCCCCTCCGTGCTTTTGCTCTGGTGAAATGAGTGGTACCCTACCACCCTTGCGAGGCAAGGGGCGTTGAGTCGAATGGAACACTCGTACCAGCTCAAATATATTTTGTTGATGCTGAAAAAAAGTTTTGTAAAAATATTGGTTCACATACAAGTAACAAGGACTGCTTAAAAAAAGAATATTTCCCCAAAAAGTTACACTTACCATCTCGACTAACAAAAGTTCAGCGCGCAATGAGGTTTTACAAATCAAACGGTAGTGCTTGTTGAATTTGTAATGTATTCATGTGTCAACTATGCTCAAGGGATATGAACCATAGTGATCCAGAGCCATCTCTGTGTCTCGTGATATCGTCAACCAATTAAATGAATTTTATTTAAAATTTGGGGGTTGTCCGGTAGGCTAAAGCTAGCCTGCCCTCCTACGTACTTCCGCTCAATTTTGATTTTGCTTCTTTACTAGGTCTGGGAATTCGGCACCTAAGTCGGTTTTCTCAAATACATTTTTTGTAGGGCCAATCAGCGAACAGAGGAAGTGGCTGAGAACGATGACGTTGATGTTGTGCGCTAGTTTGTGTTGTAGTTCCGTAATGGCGGCGGAGAAAGATGCGAGCGAAGCCATTCGGTCCGTTGTGGCAACGCTGCCGAATATCCAGAAGTTAAAGCCAGAGCAAGAACAATCTTTGATCCCCACGGGGTTCATTTGATTTTCCAGCTAGCTCTGTTAATCGTGAAGGAGTTGGCTAAGGCGAATGCTAGCGATTGGTTAAGGCAGATCCAGAGTGGCTCTGGGCAGATCCAATAGTTTTAAACTTCAACAGAGTACCCGCCTTCAAGGAAGTTAACGCTTGTCAATGGAGCGAGCCCAGACTCTCTGTACAAATGAAATGTACGAGAGTCTGGTTAGGACCAGGCTAGGATTCCAACTCATAATAGAGTTTATTTTAATGTTGTCTCTCTGAAAAAACAGTATTTGTTTTAGTGAATAATTAGTTAAGAATTAGTGAATGTATCATTATGTTATGACTTTACTTGGGGTGGCACATTACTATTAACAAATGATTAAGTATTGTCTCAATCCATGGATGCCGCCATTGTGGTAATTTACACATGAATTAATGCATTACCATTAGTTTACCCTGTTAACTCAGGGTCTTAGTTCACACAGTTAACTAACAGTATTATTTCGCACGTTTAACTTAAGTAGTTAACTCACCTATCAGTTAATGTGTTAATATCGATAGGAATTGATACATGATTCCGGTTTTAATTAATAGTAAATCACATGTGACTCCCTATTAACAAATGATGTGTTCATGATCAGTGCATAATTAAGTACTTTCTGAGTTATGTGTGACGGGTAGGAGTAGGATAAGTCAGGGAGTCACCTGGTTCACGTGACCAAGCCTAATGAGTCACCTGATACGCCCATTTCAATTATATGCAGGTCTTTTGTTTGCAATGGGAGCGAGACAAACGCAGTGGTGAGAGCACTGTTTGCATTGGAATTTGGCCGGTGGTGATTAGCGTAAAGCGGTGCGCCGTGCTAAAACTACTTCGTTCCGGTCCGGTCTACAGTCTATGACACAGCACAGACGTACAGGAGTCAGTAGCCACTGTTTTCCCCTACCTTACATTTAGTACGAAATGAGATAGCCTATTTGAACTATTCGCTGTTCCCGTGCAACTAGTATAAGCCAGCAGCTCAAGGCTTGCGGTTATGCTTTGTTACAATGTGTGCCTTTTGATGTACGTGTGTGAAACCACCTCCAAGTTGTGTTTTGTTTTTCACCTATTTTGTTTGGCAGGACCTACTTCTGTCCTTTTGTTTCTTTGCTGTGAGAGTGCCCTCTTTTGGGGTGAATAATTATGATAATTTGATATTGGTTATTTTGTAGCAGGCATAATAGCAAAATCGCAGCTTTGGTGCAGCACTTTGTATTAGTGGCTCGTGTGAGCACTTTATGGGATTGTGCAATATTGTAAATAAAGTGCATTATTTTCGTACGCCGCCTCCTCCCTCCATCATTTAATTGAGTAACCCATAGTGGGGAATACCATCCTAGCTACCACTGATTCTTAGCCAAGATTCAGTCTGGTGGAGGTTACATAATGTATTAACTGATGATGATTCATGCATTAGTTAAAGCATTAATGAACGCTCATTAATGCACCGTTATTGTAAAGTGTTACCCTTCTGTGGAACATTATCATGTAGCCTGTGTGTCAGGAGCAATGCTCTTAGTCTATGGACAGTACTGTATCCACAGGTATTCTCTGATACCGTGCCCACATCTCTGGGTGGCATCTCACAGAAAGTGAGGTATGGTTTCAACTCATGTTCTGGTTATGCTTCAAACTTTCACAGATTCAATGAGTTTAGAGTTTTCTAAAATCATAACATTTACTTCAAATCGACATCCAGTCGCCATACAGTCGTCCATTTAAAATTTACAAAAATAATGTTCTTTGGGGTTTAAAGTTGTGACCTACTCAACATCACTGCACTTTTGAACTTTCCAACAGTTATTTTTCTGCCATGTTGTCCAGACTCCACTAACCAATGAATATGGAGACTGACATCAAAGGGAAGTGTCTTTGTTTTAAGGAGTCTTATTTCTGTACATTCTTGGTCAGCAGACATTGACCCTTGACAGTTAACAGTGAATTACTGTATCCTGCTTCCCGTGGTGCCAAATACAGAGCAGAGACAGGGCAGAGAGGGTCAGTCCCTCCATCCATCCCTATTTCCCTCTCCATCTCCCTCCATTGGTTCTTCCATCTCCCTCCCTCTCTCCTCTTCTGCCAGCCTCTTACTTCCATCCCTCCCTTCACCCCTTCTTTCCTCCATCCCTGTCTTCACACCTTCCTTCAAATCATCCATCCCTCTCTCCCTCCATATTTGCCTCCCTCCTTCTGAGCCAGTCAGACCAGGTTGAGATGTCAGAAGCATGCTGGAGCCTTATATGTCAGTCTAAGCCGTCACTCCAGATACTGAGAGACAGGCTCCATATGCCAGAACAATTACTTGAGGTTGTTGTCTAACAGCTAAATATATAGTTCTCTTCCATTCTGGTACATTGTGTGACGTTGGTTTAAATGAAAGTTTTATTGGAGTTGGCTACAAATTGTGCAATGGAGGCTTAATGAATGTTTCCCATATCTTCTCTGTTTCTTCATTCCTGCTTATTGGAAGCAAATGTAGATCAGCCTGGATCTTTATATAACTGTTGTGCTGAAGGTGTTGTGCTTCCTGCAATTGTCCCATGTGATAGACAGATGGAGGGTTTACAAGCTTGTTGTTGGTTCTGCCGATGCATGTAGGGTCAGCAGAGGGAAGGAATGAGAGGGAGAGAGAGAGAGAGATGGGTGGAGCAAAAGATGTCTCAGGTCAGAGACAGGAAGAAAGCTATTATCTTACAGAGTACCCACATGTTGTAGTGTAGAGTGGAGGAGGTTTGTCTCTCTCTCCTTCTGAGGGGGTTCCAAATCTCCCTCCCTCCATCTCTGCTGCCTTCCATCTATTCTTTGCATCTCTACCATAACGGAGAGTGTGACTTGGCCAGGGAACCAAACAAATCTGCCAGCTCATGTTTTACTTTCTAACAGATTTCCCTCCAACCAACCAGAATCTGGTTGTGTCAATCACAACCCTTTATCTAATAGGGGGTGGGTTTGATACAATGACTGTACAGAGGAGCACTGTTGAGGCATTTTTGTAAACAACCAAGATGTTGTTGCTCTGATTGCTAGTGATTTAATGATCTGGTCAAAGAAAACAACTTAGACTGCACCTGTCTAACAGAAACCTGGCTAAACAATGACACGGCAACAGCAACTTTGATACAAGCATGTCCGCCCGATTACAGCTTTCACCAAGTTTCTAGGAAATCAAAAAAAGGTGGAGGAGTCGCAGCTATTTTCTCATCTAAACTGTTGTTCAAAATCACTGAGCTAGGTGAATTTACGTCAATTGAATATCTTGCTATGGAGCTCAAAACCGAATCAATACTTTTTGTTATTATATATCGGCCACCCAAGCACTTGCCAATATTCATACAATAATTATATTCTATTATCACTATGTGTCACTAGATATGACAAAGTAGTTTTAAACGGAGACTTAAATATCCAAGTAAATAAAAAAGCAGACCCAAGAACTATTGAGCTCTTAAATCTCCTTGACAGTCTCGATCTAACTCAACACATAACAGACCGAACATACCGGCACGGAAACACACTAGATCTAGTAATAACAACTGGACTAAACATCAATAATATTTAAATAACTGATCTACCCCCTTCAGACCATCATTGTATACTTTTTAATGTGGAAATTATCCTAACAAAAACCACAAAATAATTCTTAGTCCAAAGAAGACATCTAGACGATAGAGCTATGATTACATTTTCTGAACAATTTGCTCTATATGAGCCAACTAATCATGAATGCTCTCTGAATGAAACGGTAGAGAACCTCAATGATGCACTATTATCTGTGTTAGACTCTGTTGCACCACTGAAAACCAAAAAGAAGTCCACAAGCAGAACCTCCCCATGGCTGAGAAATAAAAATGTTAGTGAAACAAAAAGAAAATACCGTGCAGCAGAGAGAAAATGGAGGAAAACAAAGATCACTATCCACTACAATATCTACAAATATACACTAACCACCTATAACAAAACCATCCGTCTAGCAAGGAGAGAATATTTCTCCAACATTATTACAGAAAATGCCAGAAATTCCAGAGTTCTTTTCTCCACCATTGACCAGCTGCTAAACACTGTCCCTGCCCCCCCTCCATCCTCAGCAGTTAAATGTGAAGAGCTTGCTTTGTTCTTCAAGAACAAAATAACTTTGACCAGAGCTAGTATTATTAATAGTGGGGTTGAAACTGACATCAGTAGATTCTGTAACATAACCATGAGCACATTTACATGTATCACACTAAGTGAACTTTCCAAAATCGTCAGCGGATCTAACTACACAACCTCAGATATTGATCCTATACCCACAACATTCTTTAAGCGAGTGTTTGATAGTGTCTCAGGTCCGGTGCTGGAGATTATAAACACATCCCTTAGAACTGGCGTCTTCCCAGATGCCTTCGAAACAGCTGTTGTAAAGCCCCTATTGAAGAAATCCAAATTGGATAACAGTCTACTTGCAAATTACAGACCAATATCAAACCATCCATTTATTAGTAAAGTACTGGAAAAGATAGTATTAGTCCAATTCTTTTCTTGAAGAAAATAACATCCTGGAAGTCTCACAGTCAGGTTTCAGGAAATATCACAGTACTGAAACTGCTCTCACCAAAATAATTAGCGACCTCAGACAACTCTGATGCAAATAAAGTCTCTATCCTTATCCTGTTCGATCTCAGTGCAGCATTTGATACCATTGATCACGACATCCTAATCAATAGACTGGAAAAGCTTATTGGGTTCACGGATAGTGTATTGAACTGGATGAAATCATATATCACAGGAAGGAAGTTTTATGTTAGTTTAGGAGACCATACGTCTAAGATACATGAGAACGGCTACGGGGTTGCTCAAGGAAGCTGCTTAGGTCCATTACTTTTTTCTCTTTATATGTTACCACTCGGCGACATAATCAGAGAACATAACATAGATTTCCATAGCTATGCGGATGACACACAACTATATATATCCATTGAACCCAACGATGCAACGGCCATCAATTCCATTACCAACTGCCTGTCGGCAATAAACAAATGGATGAATGATAACTTTCTTAAATTAAATGAAGACAAAACTGAAGTCCTACTATGTGGCCCCAAATCCAAAAGAGAGATGCTTACTAAGAATCTAGGAGGTTTAACCCCCTGGCTTAAACCAGAGGTGACAAGTCTCGGTGTAATCCTGGACTCAGATTTGAATTTCAACTCTCATATTAATAAAGTGACCAAAACAGCTTTCTTTCACCTGAGGAATATAGCAAAGGTACGACCATTCATAAACCAAAATGATGCAGAGAAGTTAATTCATGCTTTTATATCCAGCCGGCTGGACTACTGTAACGCACTTTTCACTGGTCTTCCCAAGAAAACCACTGAAAGACTAGCCTGGTCCTAACCAGACCCTCGTACATTTGATTTGTACAGAGGGTCTGGGATCGCTCCATTGACAAGCGTTAACTTCCTTGAAGGCGGGTACTCTGTTGAAGTTTAAAACTATTGGATCTGCCCAGAGCCACTCCAATCTGCCATAACCAATCACTAGCGTTCGCCTTAGCCAACTCCTTCACCATGGAGCTAGCTGCCGTAGCTGGAAAATCTAACTTTTCCCGAACCCCCGTGGGGAGGAGGGCCACAACATCATGACCACCAACAAAACTCAGCAAGGATTGTTCTTGCTCCGGCTTTAATTTATGGATATTCTGCAGCGTTGCCACAACCGCAGAATAGCTTCGCTCGCATCTTTCTCCGCCGCCATTACTGAACTTCAACTCAAACTAGTGCACAACATCGTCATCATTCTCAGCCACTCTCTCTGTTCGCTGATTGGACCTACAAAAAATTTGTTTCTGAAAACCGACTGATGCACTGAAATCCCAGACCTAGTACAGAAGCAAAATCCAAATTGAGCGGAAGTACGTAGGAGGGCAGAGCCAGGCTACTGAAAGACTACAGCTCATTCAAAATTCTGCAGCCAGATTATTAACCAAAACTAAAAGGAGAGAACACATTAGTCCTGTCCTAGCTACTTTACACTGGCTCCCTGTTACCTTCAGAATTGACTTTAAGGTCCTTTTCCTCACATACAAAGCTCTACACGGACAAGGACCTAGCTACATTGCTAACTCTCTTATAAACTACACACCAGCTAGAACACTGCGATCATCAAATGCAGGCCTATTAGAGGTCACCAGAAGCAGTCACAAGAAGATTGGTGATGCGGCCTTTGTCAATTACGCCCCAAAACTATGGAACAAATTACCCATAAATATTAGGGAAGCAAACACGCTAGACATTTTTAAAAGACAGCTTAAAACTTACCTTTTTACCAAAGCATTTAACTAATTTGATCTCAGAAGGGTTTTACTACTTTTATTAGTTATATTATTGTTTGCTATTTTAATTATTACTTTTATCACTTGTATTATTGTTTTTATTGATTCTATGTAAAGCACCTTGAGCTGCAATTCTTGTATGAAATGTGCTATATAAATAAAGTCTTATTATTAGTGTCTCTCCAAATCTATCCAATTCTAATGGTCCGCTGCCATTGATAATGCCCCTTGGAAATCGAAAATGGAACCTAAAGGTTCCAGCCTAATACACATTTGCGAAGAGGTTGGAGTTCAGATGCCACCTATCACCCACCACACCCCCCACTCCCCTTCAACTCTCCCCTCATTCTCCTGGGCAAAACAAAGTCAAAACCAAAAGGGAGACAGCTTCCACTGATACCCCTCCACCCCCGCTTTATACTACAGGAGTAGAGAGGGTTGTGTAATACATGGGAGGACCCTGTGTGGCAGCGTGGGTTTGGGGGTGGACTGGAGGGTCTGATGTCTAAGGTCTGGCTTCATAAAGTGGCTTTATGACGTACACGTTTGGATTGGACCAGTCACCAGTCAGTGTCCTTTTTTACAATTGGATCTGACTTTCAACACCGCATTTCCAAGATACGAGTTTACATACTAATCTACGGCTTGAAGTGACCAAAAACAAAAATGAGGAGAAGTTCACACACCAACTGTCCTTCAGGGAGACAATTGTAATTATATGTGATGTGGGTTATCGGTTCTGGAGAAATGTGCTGAGTGTTTGTGAATCATATGAGTGCTAGGAAGGTGTGGTGGGAAGATCCTTTCTGTCTCTTCAGGCACACAGAGCAGGAGGTTAACCAAACGCCACTGGGCCTCTCTGAACACATCTGATGAGAAAGAGGAGGAGGATTGGGGATGGTGTGATGAAATTGATGAAGACCATGGACAATGATAATGATCCTGAAGATGATCATGAGGACAGTGAGGATGAGGATGATGGTGATCGATGATGGTGAAAGGGAGGAAGAGGAGGTGGAGAGAGAGCGGAGAATATTCCAATCAGGCCTCACTCGTAACATTTTCCAGAGGGCAAAATATGTGTCCACTTAGTGGCCACTGAGTCACCTGAATCAGGTCCCCTAAAGGCCTCCAAGAGCCTGATTTATACATCAGACCACTTCCAGTGTTGGAGCACAGGAACTGAGCAATAAAGAGTGAACTTTATTTCACTTTGCTCCTCACTCTGTTGGCACGTCACCCCAGCCAGAAGTAAAATGTGTTCAACTTCTTCAAAGACGGGATCCAGAGATCCTGAAAGTGATCCCAGTCTGTCGTCTGCTCTGTTGTTCTCCTTCAGGATTCAGTCTGCTTCTGAGATTAGTCACGGCCTGCACAACTCCCTCTCTCTCTCTTTGTGTGTCATTCTGAACACAATCAACATATGGACAGACTTTAAACACACTCTTTACAGACATGCCATGCATAGACGATCCCATTAGCTGCGTGATGATCATGAAAGGAAAAAACATGGAAGGAGAGGGTGTCGGAGAGGGAAGGCTGTACATATGGAGGGGGAGGGTGGGGGAGGGTTAATGATATGTAGGGAGAAAAGAGAGATAGAATAGGGGAGGAGTGGAGAAGTGGAGGGAAAAAGAGAGTGGGAGTTACGGAGAGGTGGAAGAGTGAGGAGGAGGAGAGGGGTCTTTGCTTCAGAGCGCCCCAAAGACACAGCTCTCCCACCAACCAGGCCTTTGTCCCTGTATAGACCATCCCTCAGACCTCAACTATCACCAGCGGCCTTTCCATAGTTCACGCTCTTCTCTCTCTCTCTCTCTCTCTCTCTCTCTCTCTCTCTCTCTCTCTCTCTCTCTCTCTCTCTCTCTCTCTCTCTCATACACACACTCTCTGTGCCCACCCCCTCTTCTCCTCTAACTTTCTCTCTAAATATACAAATATACTGTATACTGTTTCTCTTCATCACTCTCTCTCCCTCTCTCTCTCTCTTGGCCTATCTCCCTCTTTTCCTTTCTCTTTCTCTATCGGTCTCTCGCACACTAACTTTCTCTCACTCCCTATTTATAAATTCAACATCTTCTCTGTCTCTCTTTTAGTCCTGTAAACAACAGTCTGAATGGCATGTGGTTGGTAGGGTGTGAGTGGGTAGTGGACCCCAAGCATGTCTGTGTCCATGCTGTGTTAGGTCTGTGTTTGCCTAATCCTTGTGTTTGGGTCTCTCAGTGTGGGCATGGATGGTCTCATAACACCTCATATTAACACATGAAAGCCCAGGAAACTGCAGGAGGGACATTTTCAACACTCTTCATGTTTAAGCGGCCCCTTCAATTTGATTGGTATACACCCTTTAGACACACTCTTTTCCTTTCTCACACATATTTATACAGACACACACAGGTCGCTCCCTTCACCTCTGTCGCACTAACAAATTCTATGAAGACATCGCTTTTCTGAGTAATTCTGTCATATTTATGATTTGTGTTCTATGGGGTCACTGGCAGTGTGAACCTCATTACCAACAATCTGTGTCCCTCTCAACTCCTCACTTGGCCATTTACAAACCATTACTACACTTTTTCAGGAGGAGATTGCGTACTCAGGGTAATGTGCTATGGGTCATCTGATATGTGGAACCCTGACTGCTAATGTTTCCCCTGGGGAAGCTGATTGTTGTGCACACGCTGGTGCCCAGGGCAGTGGTCTGGCCTGGGATGAGGGAAGGGTAAACAACAAGAGTGCAAGACCGGAACAACACAGAACTTCCTGGATAAGAGAAAGCTGTGGCCCTGGTCATGCTGTACACACGTGAATATGCACACACACACACCAAGTCCCTTTTAGAGTGCCAGGCACAGTGTTATTTTCAAACAATTATCCTGTCTATTTCTGTTTCCCTCGTTACTTTCTCACGCACATACACGCACACACTAACTCACATACACAGATACCCAACCACACACAGAGATAGGTCATCTTTGTCCCCCAAGGACACATTGTTACAAGGGTTTCCACACAGTTACCATGGTCTAGCATTAGGCTTCAGTGCATTTACACAACCATCATATCCAACAATACAATGTGATAATTTTGGATGAAGTAGTTGCCGGATGTCTGGTAAAAATATGTAATGTTCCTCGGCACCAACCACTGTAATACTGTTAGAACTATGCAATTCTGCTTCATTGTCGCTTTTTTATCAAATAATATGGACACTATAATAAGGAGCACCATACCAAGGAGGTTACAGGTCGCCCCCCAAGTTGCTTTGTATAAAAACGTGCTAAATTAATTAATTATTATCATTTAGAACTATCCAATCTGTACTCACATCTCCATCCTCTCACAGATCACAAGTGTTCCAGTCATGGTTTAGTAAAAGTCCATCATCGACTCCCTGTTAGATGTATTTTGACGCAGTGATTCACCTCGTTCTGGTTGTACCACAGTTTTTAGGGCTTGTGGGTGTTCTGAACACTGAATACACACAGAAGGGTTTGTTTGTGTGGTTTCTCGACGTTCCTCGACGGTCTGGTGGGGACCATGTGAGAGCTGCCAGTGTGCTCCTGCTGTGTTCTGCTGCCAGGCCTTGAGGAGGAACCTGGCCACACACACACACCTATACTGATGTAGACACCTACACTGATAAACACATTCACACAAAAATACACATGCATCTATGCACATTCCCACACATAAGTACACACTCTTGCACACACACACACTTAAATCACACTCAATTAAAAAAAAATCTATCCACACACTAGGCAAACTCAGACAGAGTTTGAGGATGATTTTGGTCAACTTCACACCTTATGGATGTTGTTAAAAATAATTAGACATTTGGGTTTTGAATGACACAGTATGAACTCACACACACGAATGTCCTGCACACATGTTCACACAAACACATACTTACACACAATTGATATCATTCATTTTAGACTACTCATTATAAAGAACCCCTCTGGTGGCTTTCACTGACTCACTTCACATCTGGGAGCCTTTATAAGTAAGAATGAAGGAATGGAGGGAGTGGGGGAGCTAAATGAGTGCATATGTTTCATTTGTCCTTTATTTCGGTGTCATTCCTCACATTTCACATGACAGATCTGTCTTCCTCTTTCAAGGTG
This sequence comes from Thaleichthys pacificus, assembly GCA_023658055.1. Lineage (NCBI taxonomy): Eukaryota > Metazoa > Chordata > Actinopteri > Osmeriformes > Osmeridae > Thaleichthys > Thaleichthys pacificus. Next base: position 16,331,669 of record CM042857.1, on the reverse strand, counting down.
TCACTCCTTTTGTGTGGCGCTGTGGCTGAAGCCCCGAGCCCCAGAGGAGTCGTGTGAAGCCATTGCTGGATAGATTTCATATGACTCCTGTGGCTCAGTTACATTTCCATCACACTGAGCAAGCTGTGCAGGATTCACTGCAGCAGCTGCTGGGTCTGGTTCTGAAACTGCTGGATCTGGTTCTGGAACTGTTGGGTCTGGATCTGAAACTTTTAGGCCTGGATCTGGAACTGCTCATCTGGTTCTGGAACTGCTGGACCTGAATAAGAAACCGCAGGTGGTTCTGGAACTAGTTATTTCATCTCTTCCCCCTAAAATAAAGTCTCCCACAAACCGTGTGGCCGTATAATTTACTTGTCTGACGGCATGTAATTTAATTAGGCAGGTTACACATAAAATGCCAGGCCAGGAGCTAGCTGAAGCCAGTCAATCTCATCAGTCTCATTGCACTTTGGTACCATGGTGTTAGACAATGTAGCTCAGAAGTCAGCTTTGTAGGTGACATGCTCTGTTTAGGTAGGTGAGACAGGTGTGCCAGTAGTTAGGTCAGACAGGTTCAGTTGGTGTGTTGGTACAGAAGGTGAGGCCATGTGGGGGTGTTTACCCTCAGGGCATCGTTGTTACTGAGAGAAATTAGTCACACACTCCTGCCCATCTTCATTACAGTGGTTAGATTACAAACTGAGCCAGCTTACCCGATCCTCTGCTGATTGGTTAAAACTCAGGAAACAGTCATTTTCACTCGTCCATCTGTTTGTTTGATCAGCTATATTCTTGTCAAGAACATCACTCCCACACTCAAAAATATGTATATCACCTTTAGTCACAGATTAACAGCAAAGCTTTATGTTGTCTGTGGGCATGTTCTGTTACGTCCTGTGGTTCTTGTTCCTACAACACAAGTCTTTCATATTCACACACTTTCTGCCATGCATAAGGATTGGAGTGTTTAACTGCTAGTGACAGCTTTGTATTTGTTTACCAGCCACCTTTGTTTCTAAAGCTCAACATACTTCTTTCACTTTACTGAAGTCTATCCACTTTGACCAAACATGCATTTTTGGCTTTAGACAAACTTTTCTACCAATTTTTTTTCCATTTTCCATTTACAAGGAAATATAACGTGAACATAAAAGTATAGAATTATACAAGCTTTTCAGATTCATATTTTACTGCTCATTGAGCCTCCTGGCTCTTTCACCCCCACCTGTTTAGTTTAACTGGTGTCCGTTGGCAGACATCCCATTAACACATTGATTTATGAAATAAATAAAAAAGACAGTTTCAAATCTAGAAAACACATATTGAAGTATCTCTGTCTGAACTACCGTACACTCAAACTACCAATGATGGACAGATTATACAGTGTATGAAGGGGGAGGAAATAATCGTACAAATCTTAATTATAATTCAAAATAATATATATTTTATTTGCATACACTGTAGTCAAATGAGAAAAAACTTTCCACACAGGCAGAAAACAGGAGAATTTGGTTTGTCACATGATCACAGTATGGTATGGTAAACATACTATAGTATGTTGATAATGTCACACAGAGAAGCTTTCACATTTGAAAGGAGTTTCAGAAAAGGATACACACAGTATAGTAGAGTATAGCATAGTTACAAATATTTAAGGCATATTCACTCATGTACAACCAGTACATGAGTCATTAAGACACTGCTGTTGATGTTGGACTGTAACCCTATCCGTTGTCATGAGCTAGTCACTGCTGCATCTGGGTGAGTTTATACTCCACAGTGAAACCAGATCTAAATTATAGAAGTGATTCTGCTCTGTGTCATTGACATACTACTGTATATCACTGCTGCATACGTGTCCCCACACACACAATGTGTGTGTGGGGACACGTGTATGTGTTTGTGACAACAGTCACAAACACATACACACAAGACATACACTCAAACACACCTGTGTTCCCACACAAACACTCTCTGACACACACACACACAGACATACACAACCTCCACCATCAGTTAGCACAAACATAATGGCTATTATCGCCTGTACATGGAACAACAAAGCCCATCTGTTTGGTCGTAGATAGAGAAAAAATGCTGTGTCATGTTTGGTGGCCTGCTATCAACTCTATGATAGCCTAATCATGACCCCTCTCATCACCAATAGCAACACAGTGTTTTGTATCACATACCCCTAGAGACTGCAGGGGCAGGGTCAAAGGTTGCTACTATTAACGGAATGTGTTCCTAATTTGAGATAATGGTTCACTAACAAGCAGGATTGTTTTCTAGGTCTTTCATCTGGCTTCTGTGAGTAGGTCAGGCATGTGTGCTCACATCAAAGGTCTGAGCTGGCCTCGCTGGTCTGTGTATTGTTGCAGCATGGTTCCTGTCGGGCCTATGGCCTTTCTGGTCCGTGTACATTACAGTATGGCTGCTGTCAGGCCCATGGGCGTAGATTTAGGGGGGGACGCTAGGTACTTGTCCCCACCAACATTTGAAAATGACAAAATTGTCCCCACCAATATTTTAGTGAACTCCGTTGTGCTGCAATTTGGATCGATTCCGAAAAAATATTTTGCACAATATAATTGCAAAACTCATTTCCTATTATTGTCCGATGCCCAGAAAAGTGAAAAAAGTTAACCAATGCGCCCTCGAGCCTGCGAGACAAGATGTCATTTAATTGGCTGAAGTGCCAGAGTCAGAAACACTTTGTGAATCTTGACTTGCAGAAAGAGAGTTGTCAGTAGTCTGACACGGTAAACTACTAAATACGCCAGGAAATAATGAAGCCTCATATTAGTATTTCGTTTGGTCTCAGCATTGATATTTTTGACCTTTTTGTGCTTTGTAGATAGGAAAATGTCACCCAAAAAGAAGAAATGTATCAGACGTTTTTTCACCACCCAGAGAGTAAGTAGCTAGCAAGGTCGTTGTTAGTTAGCTAGTAGGAAAACTACCCATACAGTGCAAACCTGCTAGCCTTACATTCTATCAACTCTATGATAGCCTAATCATGACCCCTCTCATCACCAATAGCAACACAGTGTTTTGTATCACATACGCCACCCATTCTACAATGGAAACATGTTTTGAAAGTTGTTAGTGTAGTAGAGCATGTAACTTTTGCTTGTATTAACTCCATCTCTAGCGTCTGCAGTCTTTCGACCAGTGTGTTAGCAGCAGCTGGTCTTGTTGAAGCCAGAAGGATAAAGCTAACCTACCCACATAATGGGACCGTGCTAGTTTAGCCTAGTACCAGCAGGCTAGCAACTCAAAAGTGATATTAACTGGTAATAAGTAGGCCTATATGATCCCTTGGATAGTAATATCCCTGTAATCTCGACCAATGTCAGCAGTCAACTAAGCATGGTTAGTGTCTGTATTAAATTGATGAATTACTGTGCAGGAAAAACAGCACTCTGAAGCTACAGATGTAGAGCAGGTTGGTGATGAATCAGCATCAAGGGTTCAGGTGAGAAGTTGAATTTGTCAATTTTGGTAAAGATTGCATTAAATTGCAGTTTTTTAAGGGATGTTTAGACAATGTTACCCATGAATGTTATCATTCACACTTATACTTGTAGGTAGTAAAAAGGTGCTATAAATTGGGATGCCCAAATATAAATCATTATTTCATTGCTCAGAAGTCCATTTCTTTTTTTTTGGGGGGGGGGGGGGGGGCGTTCAGTGTCCCTACCAAAGCTGAGACCAAACCTACGCCCTTGGTCTGGTCCCACCGCTCAAGAGCGCCCGGTCCCAACACAAGCTCTTCTCCTGTCTGGCCCCCCAATGGTGGAATCAACTCCCCACCTCCATCAGGGACACTGACTGTCTCCCCACCTTCAAGAAAAGGCTCAAGACACACTTGCACACTTGTTCCGGGAGTACAACGGCACTTAGGAATGCTTGGCTGGACCTGATGTTAATTTCCTCCAGGATCACAATGACTCGTATTGAGAGACTTGTTGCTCCTGTTGGTTAGTTGTGACGGTTTTAAATTCTTGTACTCGCTGTGAAATATTTTACTGTTGACTGTTGTTTTTGTCTTCTTCTTTACAGGTACACTCTTGCACTTTTTTGAGTTTCATGTTGTTTAATTGTAACTTGTTTAACTGCATGCTCTTATGGTTCTTCCCCTTGGCACTTATTTGGTTTTTCACAATGTATACTTCATGTTTTGGCTGCTTGCAATGTTTGGTTGCTTGCAATCTCGTTGTTATGATCAGTGACCTATGCTCTTTTGTAATGCTCTCTCTTGGAAGTCGCTTTGGATAAAAGCGTCTGCTAAATGCATAAATGTAAATGTGATTGTAGAATGATGTGTGGAATTTCATAGTGTAAATGTTGTCCTCTCTTCTATTTATAGCTATAGGAAGTCTGTACCAGTTTGCAACCTGTAACCTGGAGCTGGTAGAAGCTATCGCTATGTGCGTGAGTGTATGTGTGTGTGCGTCTGTCGGCATGTGTGTGTGTGCATGTGTGTGTTTTAATAGGTCCATGGTAATTTAGTAAATGGCAGGGGGTATAACGGACAGAGAGCGTACACACTCTGGTCTGCCTCTTTACCAGATTGTAAAACGCTTATTTTCTACAAACGTTGCGGCTACTATAAAAACATGTAAGAAGAACAACACAGTAATGAAGAGGTCATGCTTATTCCATACTGTTGGATAACAGTTTACTTACAGTTGTACATACATGTTGGCTTTAGTATGAAGTTACACCAGGGTGGAGGGATCACATTCAAAGAACAGTGAGTGATACATTCTATTTCCTTCATATGGTATCAATGCATTAGGTGTATAAAAGAGTACAAAAATAAAATATTTGCATATTATTTGTTTCACACATTAAAAGGAGGCTCAAGAACAAACAGACTACAAGATTAGAAAATATATTTGATATGAAGGTATTATCAAAAGAAAGTAGCTCAGACTGTCTCAAGTTGGATGTGATACAAAATGTACTAGCTGGAACTGTTAAACTACATGTAACATCCTATAACTATAGGATTTTTTTTATAGCACCATCCTTTTCCTGGCAATGGCTCACATAGGATGGTTGCTTTAACAAGATACATCACATGATAGCGGTGTGATGTAATTAGTGTTTATTTGCCAATGTGTGTGACATGTCTGGTGTGTGCGTGAAGTGTGTGAGGTATGTTCATGCAGGTCGCAGGGAAGTGGAATAAATCTAGAATTACGATAAAGGGTTTGCTACACACTCATTGGTCGCTTAATTGGCACTGTTTGATATCCAGATGTTCTAGATTTCCGCATGGGATCGAAAAATAATAACATTCCAATCCTGCCACATTCCCGCTCTCACATACACAGCACAAATACATACACACACAGAGATGAGATCAAAGCAGGTCTAACCTTTAGAGCATCACACATCTCCAGAGTTTTTCACCCTACACCAGACTGCCCACCCTGCTGGCTCTAAACCTTCCATGACAACAACAATCCTAATTGCATTCTAAAATGTAACTGTCTTGGAACGGTCTGCATTGCCAACATGCCACCCAGTTAAAATACTCAAAATCATGATGCCCTATTAACTCAAAACCTCAAATGTGAAAGAAGAATTTACCAGACTCGTACAAGTGCTCCTCTTGCTTTGACCAAGCATCTGGAAGAACTGGATTACAGACTTTTGTGTTATTTATGGAACACTGGACACAGACGCGATCAACTTAGACATGAATGAGCAGACAGTTGCTGTACTCTGTACATGCTATGTACTCCATGTATGCAGCTCTCCTATGTGTATGTGTGTGCGTGTTTATGTGTGTGTGCATGTGGAACCCAGGCATACACACAAGGCAGTGCCCCTCAGTAACAGCTGACAGAAACAGCGAAGGGGAAAAGTGAATCACAGATGTCATGGTGACCATTCCCTTCTTCGTAAGTCTCTACCACTCCTCCTGCTCTCTCTACCTTTCCTTTAAAACGTAGCACTTTACCGATGAAGTGAGAAGAAGACGTAGAATAATGAAGACGTATACATCACATAGATATAAAGGCATACACTTACATAGATATAACTGCACTTCTGTGTGCTAAAGGGGGTGTCTATATGGGGTTGGGGCACATGAGGGCAGCGGGGGGACGGGGAGTCCTTGGACTGAAGAGGGAGTGGTGCTGGTGTTTTGGCGGATGGGGGAAGGTGGGGGGGTAGGGGGATGGGGGGGTTGGGTCGCTTGGTGGTGGAGAGGGGGGGGGGGGGGGTTGAGGAGTGGGGGGAGTTGCGGGGGGGGGGGGGTCAGGATAAGTGCTGTTCAGCGCATCAGTGGAGCACACGTTACACACGTGTTGATAGGTGGGGTCCCTCGGTCGTCCATCCTGCAGACTCTCGCTCACTCTCTATCTCTAGTTGGCCTGTTTGGATCTCTTCATCCTGGAGGAAAAAGAGGGAAGCACGTGTGAGTTACAATCCCAGAAAGACTGGCAGGAGCCAGAACATTTTAGCATGACTCCAGCAGATCAGCAAGACACAGACACAAAGAGAGAGCGCTCGAAGAGACACAGCAGCATTAAGAGCCGATGACAGATGACCGGTGAAAATGTGAGAGAGACTCCAGGGCAGCAAGCTGATGATTTTTTTTTTTATTCAGCATTTCTTCTGGTTTTCTTCCCTGGCTGAGGGGTCAAGCACTTGCCTGGTCCATCAGTAAATAGCCTGGAGTCGTTTATTAATGAGTATTTGTTTTAGCAGGCCGAGCTTCTGCCTCTCATAGTTAGAGCTGAGAGGATCCAGGAGTGCTCTGTTCCTCTCTGTTCCAACCCCCACTGAGATGGTTATCACCACTGGATGGGCACTCAGCCAAACATGGCCACTGCAACTCGGCTTCCTCTGGACTTAACTGAACTTTGTAAGTTCAGAATTATGATAAAGCATCCGGGTTGAAAGGGTCCAGGAAATGGGTAATATTTCTGATTTGTTTTTTAAATTAATGGCTCGATCAATCTGGTTCCAGAATAAACTGTGTTTATATTTTGACCCATCACAAAGACCCATCTGGGTTCCCAGCTCCCCTTTAGTCTGTTAGTGTTTTCTACAGCCTACTAGCTACATACACTGATTAAACTATTGCAGTACAACATACATTTCCGAGACTCGTGAATCTGACTCTCTTTTATTCATTCTCTCATTTTCATTCTCTGACTTTCTGACTTATCCAAATGAGAGCCTCTCCCATTGTCCACATATATACTCCAGGCACATGGGAAATTACACAGCTTTTTACCACTCTGTTGACCCTCTGTGTTCAGATGTTTACAGACAACTGCAGGCATACAGTACAGCAATGCTACTGAAACTAGTCATTATGAAAAAATGCAATCACACGGCTGTTCAGTCTGTCAGCCTGCCTCCCTGCCTGTCTCCCAACCTGTCTATCCGCCTGTCAGTGACAGGGCTATCCACCCTCCCCTCCCCACCCATCATGCATGGAGGGTTCCTGTATTGATCCCTCCAGCCTATGGCGCCATCGTCCACCAAGATGTTTTGTTGTGCAGAGGACCCTTTCACACCTAGACAATGACGAATAAAAACTGCACAGTCAAGTCAGAGACATGCCGGCAGCCATATACAGGACATGTCTGCCTGGCTGGCATGCTGTACGTGGGTACATGGGGAGTGGGAGGTGACTTGTATGCTTGGAGCAGTCAATTTATTATCTATAGGGGTTAGTGTGTATGTGTGCACATGTGTGCAGAGGGGGACGAGGGGGGAGAGTAGTAGTCAGATAAATTCAGAATGCCCAGACATGTTAGCACAGTGCCATAGATAAACACACATTGTGTCTTGGTCCACTTAAGACACAACGATAGATGGAAATGCAGCAGAAAAAATGTCCGTCTTACTTGTTTATGGCGTTCTTCAGGTACTGCTGCAGCCACTTGGTCTCTGGGTTGATACACACTTCCTTGTTGTTCTTCAGCTTGGCTCTGAGGAAGCATGGAACAGAGATGGGGGTGAGAATGATGGAGGAAAACACACGGATCAGATCTGTCTCACAAACACACACATAAACACATACACACACACACAGCATCTGATCTTGATCTCTCTCAAACATACACACTCATATACAAGCTCAGACTCGTCTTTGTACACAGATTGCGTCACAGATTACCAATAGGTTACAGATCACAGGTTATCTTACTAAAACAAAGTAACAGCACATTGAAAAGATTTGACACTCAATTTAGATGCAACGTGTACAGATTGGGTTAGGCAGATAAAGATTTTCCATTTGGCTTAATGAGTGACAGTTGGGTGTAGCTATTGGGGTCCAGAATAAGCCTGAGGCTATTCAGAGCCGTGGGTCATGACTGGATCATGTGTCCTGCTTGACAACACGTAAAAGTGAGTCAGATGGCTGAGCGGTTAGACAATCGGGCTAATAATCAGAAGGTTGCCGGTTTGATTCCCGTTAGGGTTATGGCAAAATTAAGTTGTGTCCTTGGACAAGGCACTTCACCCTACTTGCCTCAGGGAGAATGTTCCTGTATTTAATGTAAGTCGCTCTGGATAAGAGCGTCTGCTAAATGACTAAATGTAAAACATGCTAGAATGGGTCGTCTTGGTCAGCATACAGATTCCTTGTGTGTTTGTGTGTGTGCGTGTGATCCTGATTGTGTTATAATGTGTAGTGTGTAAGGCTGCAGTAGTGTTGCTCTGTTCTGTTCCTGAGTTTCTTACCCTGATCTAATACCATTGAGTGAGACCAGACCATTGAGCTCAGCTGCTTCCGAGACAGAGGTCTGTATAAACCCACAATTATTGTTTCCTGGTGGAAACAAAACGGCATCCAATTTCCATCCCCCTCACACACAAACTTTCTCTATAACAAATACACACACATCAATCCGTTCTGCAGGATGTGCCTTATGGTGCTATACCTACAGACGATACAATAAAGTGTGTGTGTAGCAAAGCTCCTTTCACATGGCCTGTCACCTCTGGGAGATTGATGGTGTGAAATGTCCAACAAGAAGAGGACCTGTCCATCTCACCCTGTTTAAGAGTCAGGAAAGTTGGTGAATGTGTGTCTTTGGGCCTCATGTAGGCTACTAACGCTTTTGCGCCCACTTCATGCGTATTTGTTTCGCAATTTGCGCGTAAAAGCATGGCGAGGTATGTACAAACATGCCGCACTGAGGTAAAAGCGCAGACTCTATTTTGCGGTGAAAATTCTCCGCCTGTTAAAAAAAGGCGTAAACCAGGATGCGCATATGCCTCCTGGTGAAATGGCAGCCGTAACCCGAGCAAGATGAAGACATAGGACAAAGGATTTTTGCCACAAGAATCACACTTTTTGAGTTGAGTGAACACTAAATCATTACGCGTTACAGATTAAGCAGACATGCAATATTACAGTTACTGGAAGAAATCAAAGATTACATCGAATCTCCGACTCAGCGTTCACATTCCATTCCAGCAGTTGTTATACTCCTCGCTACATTACAAATATTGGCATCAGGATCATTTCTGTTGTTTTGACTTTGGTGGCTGATCCATGATAGAAAGAGATAAGGAGGCCCATTCAATTGCGCATTTAAATGCTCGCAATGTACGTATAGTGGGCGGAGAAAGGCGCTGATTACCCGATGACCTACAGGTTTCGTAAATACGACGTAAACTGAAGTAGGCCTATCACAGCGTGCGCAATCTGCGGGTTGGCCATGGCGCTAATAACGCTACGTTTGCGAATGTACGTACATGAGGCCCTTTGTGTCTGTATGCGCGCATGCATGCTTGTGTATGTGTAAGGGTCCAACAGGTACTCACATCACTTGGAAGGGGCAGTTGGGAGTGTGTAGGAACCTTAGCTCACGGATGCTGCGCTGGGGGACGGTGCTGGCTGTCGTACGACACCAGCACCTCTCCACCAGACTGAGAGGCTTGGCTGGGGGAGGACAGAGGAATGCAGAGAGGACAGTCATTAACAGCACAACGTTAGCAGTGATTTACAATACAACTGTAAGGATATTTAAATTACAAATACATCACACCTCTTTCCCAATGAGACAGCAAATGAGCATTAAATCAGTTAAATGATCAATCAAGGTGAATAAAACTAGAGACTAGAAACACAGAAAGGTATGTCCCCTCGGGACAATACAGAAAACCAGCACCAGCTATGCGGTCAGCACCAAATGCACAGTCCTTAAGTGAGACAAAGTAGATGACTCACTGCCGTTGCAAAACACTGAGCACATTTGTAATTCAATTTCAAGAAAACACTTAGCAATCAGATCTATGCAACTATGTAACTTAGTCAATCATGCATTTGTTGACATTTATTAAATGAAATAGTATAGACCCAGAAAATGTGTACCAAAATCTGAGTTGGAAGTCAGATTGCTTAATTGTATAGGTTCATAGGCCATAGGTTTAATGAGATCAGATCAAAAATCTAATCTCCGTGCAGATGGAGTCAGAATCCAAGCCCTTGCCTGTCAACATTTATTTTTCCTAATTACGGGGTGCAAAGCCACGCGCTAGGAGGTCTGATCTCATGTGGGCCCAGGTGCTTCCACGGTCAATCGGTCCGTTGAAGAGAAGTAGCCTACTGTACCTGCGGATTAAATGCTCACTGATGAATGAGAAAAAAAATGGTAATTATTTAACGCCTGATCTAACGTTATTACCATGTGAAAGCGACGGCAAAGAAGACTCATAGGCTGTTGTGACTGATGTCGCCAGTGTCTACACGGCTTTGTCTTGCGGTCTAATTTTAGGGTAATTAATGAAAACAAAGACTAGGGACAAATACACACATTAATCAGTGTTGCAACACAGGCGTGCTGTGCTTCAGCCACATGCCCGCACGAAGATAGGCAGGCGTGTTTGTTTTAGCGTCTTTACGCACAGTGCTAAACTCTTCACGGCTTTCCTAGGCAGGAATAAGCTCATAAAAAGAATACATTCACAGCCCAAGAGGATAGCAAATGGTCTTGAATAATTTGGTGTTGATGATTTGAACGTTTTGCATTTATTTTGACCAATGCACGTCTTTTTGCAGACCGTAGCCTGTGCTATATATATTTTTGGAATGTATCAAAACAAAGGCTAACGGTTTATCAAATGCGTTATACGTTATGATTAATATTTTAAAACGATAGCCAGCCAATCAGTTGTAACCAACTGATATCTTTACGCTTTGGAGAGCAGTTGGTGAATTCACAAAAATCTAATTCCTCTACAGTAAAATCTTAACATTTAGTCGATTAATTCTCCCACTCCAACTGAATTTCCATCGGAATAAAACCAACGATTCTGTTACAGATCAAAACAATACAAACAAAATTGGTAGAATTATTTGCAGTGTGCCACTAGGTCTGCACAGACTCTCAAATGCAACCCATCTAAATCACAATTGAACAACTACGAGTAGGGCTTATAAATGTTGTCATGTTCTAAAACAAGACCGTTCATGATTATCCTTACCATGTGAAACAGGCACATACATCACCACTGTTAACACAGCCATCAACGCCAATAATTTCAAATCCATGCTCAATCAACGGCACATTCACTGTCCGGTGTTTCCTTCAGTAAGTCCAAGAGAGCACTGTGACAAGGGAGAGTGTAGCGACTAGCTAGATAAACCTGGGCACACAGAGCATGAGCCCCCCTCTCCTCCCTGGCAGGGCGCTAGGTGGGAGGGTCCACGTGATAAATGACCCATTGGCATAGCTGCTTTGTTAAGTCTCTGGACCCGAATCAAAAGTATTTGAAACGTTGTATGTTGTATACACATGGAAAAACCCAAATTGGGTAACTATGACTAGACGTAAGTGATGTTTTAAGTTGTTTAATCATGGATGCCTGTGTTCCAGTTGCGCAGTGTCGCACTAGAGAAAACCGTATCAATGTGATATGCGTTATCCTCAGTGTTCGCGCAGGTTTATGCACCAGCCCTGAAATAAAGGAATAATACAATGAATGTGTTAATCTTTAGTCACGGTGCGTCTAACTCGTGTCTGAAGATGCAGCCACCATGATTTAACTTATAGTCAAAACATATAGGCTAGATTAAATTAGCGCAGGAAGATTAGAGTCTAGAGATTTATATTACGGGTTCAGGTTCCTATAATGGAATGACTGTAGGGCTTCCATAGCCCCCCACACCCACACACACGCACACACTACCATACATATGTTTGGACAGGAAAGGAAAGCGTTTCACAGTTTAAGTGAATCCCCAAACAATTGTCTTTACCTCTGGCTTGAACTTTCCAATCTTTTGACAGGAGTTGTGTATATATGTGTGTGTGTGTTTGTGTGTGTTTGTCCTCCAGTTTTGGCTTTAGGGGGATATTATTAGTGTGTTTAACGGGATGCAGATGTGAAGTAAAAAAAATCTACAATTGGCATTAGTCCACTAGAGAAAACATTTTCTCTCGCTCGCTCGCTCTCTCTCTCTCTCTCTCTCTCTCTCTCTCTCTCTCTCTCTCTCTCTCTCTCTCTCTCTCTCTCTCTCTCCTCCCTCCCTCCCTCCCTCCCTCCCTCCCTCCCTCTCTCTCTCTCTCTCTCTCTCTCTCTCTCTCTCTCTCTCTCTCTCTCTCTCTCTCTCTCTCTCTCTTGTTTGTGTCCAAGGGGAACTCAAACTGAAACCATTCTCTATTTGTATTGTTAAATACATAGGGAGGCAGAGTCCCCAACACACAACCACACACACACACAAACACTGTCACACAATCAAACACCAAACACAGTATGTGTCTTTTACAGTGTCTTTTTTACCAATAACAAATCAGTAGTATGAAAAGATTTGTTGTCAGGACAACTAGGATGGCTATCGAGGCAGTGTTTATTCCATCTTTTACTGTTAGATTCATACTCTAATAAATGACACAGTAACATGTTATGATTTATTGTAAAATGTTATCCAGTGAGTGTACATCACAGCACTATGCATCTAGTATGCATTGAATGCAGTCCACTCAGCACAGGGTTGTTCAGGGGAAGCAAATAGGCTGTCAGCAACACAGTTTATTTTGACAGGGAAAATGCAACTCAGCACTGAGCTGTGGGTATGGGTCCAAAACCAGGAGAGCACTGAATACACACTTGAAGAATTTAAACATCTGCATTGTGCATGGGTGAAGTGAACACACAGAATTTGTAAAGTTGACTAGGGATAGGTACATCCAACCATATACTGCAGGTTACAAAAGCAGGAGAATTATGTTACGAATTAAGGTTTTAGAGGAATAACTATAGTGGACATAACAAAGCATGATGTCCCTATGTCAAACATTTAGTATGTAGCAGGGATAAGAGGAGACTAGTAAGGAGAGAAAGAGGAGGAGGCAAGTATGGAGACAGGAGAGTGGAGGAGGAGGCTAGTCTGGAGCCTCAATCCTAACAGCTGAATGTATGCACACTGACAACGAGCAGACAGACACATATTGACTTCTCTCACAACCAGAGAGAGCGAGAGTTACATTTACATTTATGCATTTAGCAGAGAGTTAAAGAGTGTGTGTGGTGAGGTTGAGAGAGTTTGTGCATGTGTGAGTGAGAGAAGAAAATTAAGTTCTTCTACTTTAGAGTACAAAACAAACAGAGAGAAAGACAGCAATGGAGAAAGAGAGAGTTTGTGTGTGCCTGACAGAAAGGAAAAGCAGCTCCTGACTATAGGACAGTATTTGAGCAGTGTCTTTCAGCTGAGGGTGAAAAGGGACTTCTGAGATTCAGATCAAAGTCTCCTGATCACAGCAAGCTTATAAAACAAACTACTACCGGTTAGCGGTTTGTTCCATTTGACTTGTGAATGTCCATGTGAAATGATGTGTGTTTGTACACATGCACACACACACACTCACACACACACAGATGCACACACATGCTCACACGCACGCACATACCCACACACACACACCCACAAAAACACAGCTATGCTCGTACGATGACCCCAATGCAAACAGTCACACATAAACAAAATTACGCACCACAAATTGCAACACTGTATTCATGAATCTAAGACATTGTATGGGGCATTAACCTAAACGGTTAGGGCAAATATTTCCCCACTTTGCCCCAAGCAATAAGATCAAGTTTCATGTAGGAAGGTGAATGAACTGCTAGTAGGTTATGTAAGTAGACTTGGCAGTTTGTCTTATTACCCTGTTGTAACAAAAGCATTTTCTTGTTGTTTTAACAAGTTTGTGGTCTTAGCAAAACAGGACATTCAGATCTGAGGCCAATGCCAGGAAATCACCATGCCGTTCACTTTCACTGTGCAAGGAGACCTGTGCTCTTCTGTGAACAGTTAGGGCATGACTGTACACACATATGCACATGTACACACACACATGCACAAACTATCCTTCTCACATGCACACACATACCACACACACAGTCCAGTAGGGCATGGTTCGGGTCATTTTTAGTGTTTTGTTCACACAGCTAGTGACAGGGTTTGGCAGAGGTGGGTGCACGAGTTGGCCCAGGATACATATAGTACAATCAGTTCTGCTTCATGGATTTTAAGCCAAGTTTCACCGTTCAGAGTGTCTGTAAAAACATCTATTGAGCAAGAACTACTAAACTGGAGTGATGACAGTTAGTAAAATATTTTGTCTGTCGAACAGATCATGATCTCTCTAGAAACACACTGCGTCCGCAGAACAAAAGGACAGATTGGCTTTTCATCTTGATTGCAGAAATGTAAAAAGTTTAGTCTCTGTCTGTATGTGTGGGTGTCTGTGTAAATCTGTGTATGGTTGTGTATGTGCATTTCTTTGTCTGTGTGTGCACAGTACGCATGTAATACGTTGTACATATACACAAGTTATTGGTTTTTGGAACATCAAAGATGTTGGTTTTGAACAGCACATGGGCCACATACACACAGCATATGTCTGCTATAGCGAATGTAAGAAGCTTTCGAAACTGCACATCTGCTCGTGTAAATGTTCAGAACATTGTGTGAAGAGACAAGTGGTGTGTTGCAGGTTGGGCTACACTCTACAGACCATCTGTGTGTGTGAGTGTCCTGGGAGGTCTCACTCCAGGGGTCCAGTTCTTCCTCTCTGTACTCTCAAACTTAGCCGGTGGTTCCTGTACCTGGATAGTATGTATGTGTGTGTGTGTGAGTCATTTGTTAGGAATTTTCTCTACAGACATGACAGGCATTATACACTACAGTCAAATCCAGAGATTTATAGATCTCACTGTGAGCCTTTACTACTGTCTAACCTTATTCAGGCTTACTTACACACACACACACACAAACTTAAATAGCATTCCAACCCTCTGTTGGCTTTGACTACTGCTGACCAATCGTAAATCTCCAGTCAGATTACATGGCCAAATTAGAAACATCAAAGCATTACTCACACACACATCATACACACTCATGACAAATCATACACACTCGTCATACACTCTCTCTGACATAAACACACACTGCTAGCACACACACATCGCTCTCTCTCTATCTCTTTCTCTCTCACACACACACACACATGCACGCACACACACATACATACAGACTCATATAAATCACATACATTAAACAACCCCCTGCAATCATCGTCATTTTATATCTCTATATCTTTCCTTCCCTAAACATCTCAAACATTCCTGTCCCACATGGATGTGCTATCTTACCACATAAAGCACAGCCTAAATGACGACTGTGTGAATGATGCCTGTCAAATTCCCGACCATTCCCGAACATTCCTGAAGCACTATTCATCATGGCAGACCCCTTGTATTCCAGAGGGCTTGGACAGTATGGATGGCTGGACGCATTCTTGCTTAGAACTCAGTTTCCATAGAGCCAGGCCCAGGCTAGGGGCCATGCAGGTGACTGGCCCCGTGGGAGCTCAGCTTGGGAGCCATTGTCGTCCTGAGGGGCTGGAAGGTCCTGATGGCCAGATCTTTGTCCCCCAGCACCTGCTTCCATTACGGTGAAGCACACAGACCACCAGAGTCAGAGATGCCCATTCAGCACGGGGAGCAGAACTAGGGGAGAGAATTTGCTTGTTTTTTGAGAAACTCATTAAGTCATTGTAGTAACTCCAGCCATAAGTGTACTGAAAATGGAAGCTCTTCATCATGTATTTTCTCCACACAGACGATACCATGGCATTCTCAGATGCCAAGTAATGTGTAAGTTTCATGACTGAGTGGGCCACCTCATGTTGGGTCGTGAGGGATCATGAGGGGTCATGGGGGGTCATGTCCATCTCGTCTAAATTGATTACTACAGCTGTGTCGTCAGTGCTAGAATTAGACTGAGACAGCAGTGCTGTCATAGTTGGAGTTAGAGAGTGAGACATGGTTTAAGAGCTAGAGTCAGAGAGTGAGAAAAAGTGTATCTTATGAGTTCAGTTGTGTTGTCAGAGTTAGAGAGTGAGAAAGCTGTGTAGCTGTTAGCTGGTTAGAGAGTGAGACAGGGTGTCGGAGGTAAACTCATCAGTGTGTCAGCAGCTGCTGTGGGTGGAGCTGCCACCAAGCTTCTGTTCTTCCCGCATGGCAAAGAGTAGCTCATGGTGGTTATATTAGACTACTGTCTTCCGCTGCTTCTCCTGCTCTTTTTCTCCTGTCAGCTGTTCCTCATTGTCTTCTTCTCTGCCCTCTTCTGCTCCCGCTACTCCTCCACCTCCCTTTCTCCTCCCCCTTTCCCTTTCTTCACCCTTCTTCCTCTTCTCCTCCTCCTCCTCCTCCTCTCCTTCCTCTCCTCCTGTAGCACCTGGTGTGACAGGCCACGAGAACCTAAGCTCTATCTCCCAGCTGCTGTTCTAGACTCACTTTACTTCACCAGAGCTTTTAGAGGATGGGTAAAACTCAGTGGTGGAGTGTTAGACTGCAAAGAAAGAGACTGTTTATCTAACATTATCGTGTGTGTTTAACATTATGTATTATTTGATAGGAACTTTGTTTTGTTTTTATGCCCTGTATAATGCATCAACTTCAGTGGCACTCCTACTTTTGATGAATGCAGAGCTATACAATGACAATTAAGTCTTTCAATCAATTAAATCCCCCTGTATGTCTCTTTGGATGAAAGTGTGTAATAAATGAACAGATTATTTCTTTAAGGGTAGTTCTGTAGATGACCTATAGATCTATATAACATATGAACAATTTCTAACATGCAGTCTCTTTTTAACTTATACTGAATGATTCAATATGTATTAAATACCACTGGGGCCATATGGTTTAAGTCTGAATTTGTTCAAAAGGGCAGTGAGACCTCTGTTACTGTATGACAAACATTATCCTCTCAGACACTTTCTCCTTTTAACAAACCCTCTCTGACATCCAGCCAGGTTTCCTCGGTAATTTAGGGAGAGTTTGAATTCTCATCCGTGTGATGTTGTAATTCTGGACAAAAGACAGACTGAAAATTCCAGTAAATGTTAGGGGATTATAGAGAGCACAGAAGAATCATGACAATGTTGTGTGTAAGGTCTTTTTTGGGGGAACCACATGATTTTTTGGAAGCTGGGAGAAAAGGAACACACTGAGGAACTTTGTTGTGAACATCCAATAAATCTTTAATTACAGGGAAATGGAGATAAAAACACACTATAAATGGCAATAATAGTCTCTGTTCTTGCATGCACACACACACACACAGAATGAATAACAAACATTTCAAGCTGAGAAGACAAGTTTATTTTGTCATTGAAACTGAAAACCGTAAAACTAACTTGGTCCCTTCAGAGCCATCCACAACTTTACTCTCTAACAACGTAAACACACACACACAGTCCCTTTTGGAGCGCCAGCCACAATGTTACTCTCTAACAATTATCCAGTCTCTTTCTGTCACCCTGTTTCTTTCTCTTTTCAAATATTTTCTGTTGTATCTCTCATTCTCAAATGGAGATTTTGCTATTGTTCCCCAGCTCCCTTATCGCTTACATTTCTCACATTTCCCTCTTTCTCCTACACACTCTCGCCAGTTTTTCAAATTTTCTAGAGCAGGCTATAAAATGAATTTCTTTAGAATTGTATTTAATTCATGTTGATATTGATATTGACTTTATTGTCAGACAAGGTGTGAACTTTTTCTTGTGTGACTATGTTCATTCACAATTATTACTACATAAACCACTTGACCTTTACAAGCACAAAAGACAAAGACAAGCATTACAAATACACATTACACGCACCAAAGAAAATGTTTCTTATTTTTTGTGTGCCTTATTCAGTTCAAAACAGCTCGATGAACAAAAGACTTCTTAAGTCTCACATGATTAAATCTTGGTACCTTGTACCGATGGCTATACAGCAAAATTCACTATGCAGAACATGATTTGGGTCAGAAACAATATTATTGGCTAACCTTTTGAGGTTCATACGATAGTATACTTATATAGATATACATATATATATATATATATATCTACAATCTTTGAAGACATTTATATTTGGTTCAACAGCTTTGTTTTTAAAAACAACAGACAAACTCATGTACCAGATGGAATTACAATACTGTGTAACACTTAGCAACACTCATGATCACGGACGTAAAGAATAGTAACAGAATCTGTTTTCTTGCTCCAAAGGACTTAAACCCTTAGCATCGGATGTTGACCTAAATACTTACATGTGTACTGTTGCATGTATACTGTAGAACATGCAGTGATAAGGAGTAGAATAGCTTTGAGTATCTTCATGAGTAAAGTGGAAAGTTTTGTGAGCATATTCACTAGGTTTCTGAGTCACCATACATTTTGGTGGTTTGATTGCAGAAGAAACACAGCAAAGTCAGATGTGCAGTAACAGGGCTGGAATATAGATAAGAGTCTGTTTCACCATCACACACATACGCGCACACACACACATCTACACACATATACTGTGTGTTCACACACAACGGTTTCCTGGATAAAGACTAGTCGTAGAATCTTCAAAACCTAGAAAAAGTAGTTAAGAAGCCGTTTCATGATGTCAATGTGTTTTGAGTGGATGGCCAAGCCTAATCTGGGCAGGAAGTGGTCAAGTGTCTATATCCAGGCCAAGCTGATCCTGATTCAGACCCACAAATGAGTGAGGGCGGCCTTCCAGACCTCTTCTCATGTGTCACCGCTCATATGGTCTGAAGTCAGTTATGGTCACATGATGGGGGACTCCTGCTTGTTGACTGATCGACCTTCAGTCAGTACTAATCAGTTACCTCTCTCTTCCTCTTTTACCATTCTCTCCTTCTCCTCTCCTTCCTCATACTTCTTCCCTCCTTCCACCACTCTCTCTTTCGCTCTTTCGCTCTTTCTCTCTCCTCCCTTCTTCCCCACCTCTCCTTCTCCCCTCTTCCCTTCCCTTCCTGTCCGATTTTCCTCCTTCCCTCCTTTACTCCATCCCTCCTCTCTTCCTCTAGCTCCAGCTCCCAGGGAGATCATGTTCATTCGGGGTCTGATCAACAGCAGATTAAAGTGAACCTTAGGAAAGGAAACAAATGAACTGAGAAAGAGAATGCTCGTGTTTACAGAATTTGCTGCCAATTTAAAACAAATTATTGAACAGACGATTGGTTGACTATTGCATGAAGCCAACTTGTAGTGTAGTTACAAGCTACTTGTGTTGTTTTTTTCTAAACTTAACACACAAATCCAACAACTGCACACACAAAATGCAAAATGCCTCGCTTCTCTTGCAAATGAAGCACTGCATTCAAAATAATACAAACACGTCTCAAAAGCATTTGTCTCATGTTGCAAACACTTTTGACATTATATTACATTTTTGGATATATCATATACACACAGTTATTCAAAATCTAAAACTCTTCTTTCATGAACTCCTATGTGCATTTCTGTACAAGATTGAAAGTAAATGGCAGAGATGATGAAAAGTTCATGGTAAACACAAAAACAAGATTGAAACCAAACTTATTTTTTTACTGTAAGCATTTGTGGTTGTGAATACAGTATAACACAGTACGAGATAAAGAGAGTAGAGTGGCCGGAAACCAAAATCTAATTTTGAAAAAGGTGATTACGGAATGGTGTGTCTGTGTGTGCCATGAAATGTAGCATACAGTAATATATACTATTTTCTACAATATTGTCAGAATGTCTTCTTACAGTCACTGTACTGTTGCACAGTATGATACAGTAATCCACCAGACTGTGACCAATCATGCAGTGCACTGCAGTCAAAGGATGCATGGGTGCTAGTAATCATCCTGCCAGTGTGTCTATCCAAATGTCTATGTGGTAACTGTGGCGAGAGAGATTTGAGATCAGGCTTCAATACTCTTTACAGTTTTTTTGTCAATTGCTAACATTGGTCAAAACTTAAGTCATATTGGCAAAACTCTTTGCACAGTCAGCAAAACAAAAGTGTATGTGGACCAAATTGTGAAAACTTTTCATTGCTAACACATTGTTTCCAAAACTGTTACAGTTACTCACCTACATTTCCATCAACCCTGTCTTGTGGATTTGGCCACAGGTTTCCATCTACATCGCAATGGATGTCATTGTCATGCCTCGATTCACGACAGTCCACGACTAGAAGCCCTGATTTCATTGGACACTCATTGCTGTTGCTGCCGCTGGCTTGGTACGTGGACTTGTCCTCTACCACGTACCCCCACACCTCTCAAGCGAGGACCATGGCCGCCTCTTTCAGTTGCAAGTTTTGTGTCGAGTTTTGAAAAAGGACATCAAGGTTTTGAAATTAGTGTCAAAGTGATTATAAAAAAACGGTATTATATACAAAGATATGGAATAGAAAAATGATACCGAAGCAAATTGTAGCATTTTTGATTCATTCTTATAGACTTTTTTTAGTCCAAGGGAAAATGTGTTGTTCTATTAACAAATACTGATTTATGTAAGAAAAAACATTCAAACTTCAAAGATAAAAGTTCATAATTTTTGTAATGCTACTGTTGTTGGTGTTTTTTAAGTCAATGTGTTATGAGTAACAATGTATGCTTTCTGAGAGAAAATTGTTGGCAGTGTTATGGTCAAACAAGCTCATTTTGAGACATGTATAAAGTGTTTTGGTAGTTTCAGTGAGTTTTAGCAACATGCCCAACTGCATGATGCCAATTCAGACTATGTGAAAAGTTTTTAAAAAGTGGCTTCAGTATTGAAAATGCATGTAAGCAAGTCCTATCTCCCCAGCTGCTGGTCCTCTACAGCCTCCCCAGGCTGAGGTCAACACACATAAAACACCAGGTGAGCCTCTAACAAAAGACACAAACTGCTCAGAGTGAGGTGGACAGGAGGACAGTAGCAGAGGAGGAGAAGAGTACAGGGGGAGAGGGGGACAGGACACAAAGGCAGGAATGGAGGACAGGAGGGCAGGAGGAGAAGAGGACAGGAAAAAGGAAAGGGAAGGAGAGGAGAGAAGAGTGTTTGCTATTCTCTAACAGGGAGATGTAATGGTAATCAAAGACCAGTTAATCAAAGTGAGTAAGCGATGGTGGTGGACAGGCGAAGACTATCTTGTCCTCTCTTATGGGAACAAATAAAAGATATTGTTACAGGCTATTCGTCCTGGGAGACTGCCTTTGAAGTTATATTCCTGCTGGAGTGCAGAGGCTCATTCTTCATCGAAGTAAACTGGGGATCATTTGGATAAGATGGGGTCTCAGGGGGAGATCTGTGCACACACACACAAACACACACATGCACACACAAACTCACATGTGCACATAAACACACACACACATACACACGCACATATACATGCACACACCCACAGACATGCACACTCAAACTCACGTGCACACATGTCTATAAAGAGGTAAAGGCCTCACAAAATGATCAGAAGCTCTAGTAGTGTACCGCAGACACACGTAGAGAGAACTGATTGCACTTCTAGGTTCACCGATGACTCTGCCAGGGTCTTTTGAGGTGTGTGAGTGTGTGTGTGTGTGTGTGTGTTTGTGTGCGTGCGTGCGTGCGTGGGTGAGTGACGCACTGTGTGCGTAATGAGCCATGTGATTCATAAGATAAACGTATGTATCTTCTTTGTCATCTCTGTGCGACTCAACACTATACTCTGGAGGGGAGGGGAGGGGAGGGGAGGGGAGGGGAGGGGAGGGGAGGGGAGGGGAGGAGAGGAGAGGGGAGGAGAGGAGAGGAGAGGAGAGGAGAGGAGAGGAGAGGAGAGGAGAGGAGAGGAGAGGAGAGGAGAGTGATGTCCGGTTGAAAGTATGTTTCCAAAGCTGGGACTGATTAGTGTCTGAAGCCATGCTCTGTTCCCCATTAACTCTGGGGTCACTTACCACCGTGTGAGTATGTGTGTAAGTGTGTGTATGCATGCATATGTGTGTGTATGTGTTAATCCCTTGACCCTTAGCTTTGGGTGGGTAGAGTGATGCATGGGAGACCCCAGCCACCCACCAACCAATTCTGGTTGGCAAGGATCTATTTTGCTCTATCTCTCCTTCTCTTTTTCTCTTTTTTTGGTTAAAAAACAAGCAGGTGTTATTTGAAACGGACACTTGACATTCATTTCAACTGTAGCTGTTTTTAACCCACAGCACAGCGCAGCACACACACGTACACACAAAACTAAGGTCACCTGCATCAATATCAGAGCATTGAGCCAGTCTTGGCCAGGTGTTGCCCTACTCTAATCCAACCCTAGTGTTCTGACCGCAGGAGGAAGACAAACAATTTACATTTTATTACAGTGAGAGAATTTGGCTCGGCTTCGGCAACAAGCCCTTGCCACACACTCAGACAGAAAAATTCTCATATAAACCTAAGTTTTACAAAAACAAAGAGACTGTTTGTGATTCGAAACTGAATGTAACAGCTTTGAAAGAGTGTTGGCATTGGTGGGAGTTAATCATGTTTGACAGTTGTGATGACAGAAGCAGAATGTTCGGCGGTATTCTTGTTAACTGTCCAAATGGTCCAGTGGAGTTCTATGGTTCCATCTGCTGCTCTCTGGTTTCCGATGGTTCTGACTCCATTGTTGTCTTTGTTCCATCACAGACGAACTGGAGGGCTGCAAGCCTTTCACTGCCTGCCACCTTCCAGGAGAAGGGTGAGAAAGGGAGGGGAGGAAGGAGGGAGGGAGGGGGAGCAAACCAACAGAGGGTTTACTGGGTTTGCTACTCATTCACAAATTAATCTCTCTCTCCTCTGATTCCCTCTCCCTCCTCTCCTCCCCCATCCTCACCCCTCCTCTCTCTTCTTCTCCCTTTGTCTCGTCTCATTTCCTCTCCCCTCTCTTCCCTCCTATCTACTTCTCCCCTCTACTCTACTCTCCCCTCCCCTCTCCTCTCTCTATTCCCATTCTATCCTCTACTCTAGCTCTTGGGGCAAATTTACACTCCTGTCATGTCCTGCATCACTTTACAGGATAAAGGGTCTGTTTTTTTGGCAAGAGTGTGTTGACCAAAAATGGTTTCTCACCCCCCTCCTTGCCCCCAACACAACCTTTATTAACAAAACAACTGCTCAACCCACTCACAGACACTGCAAACTACCATTAGAGGGATAACACATGCTTGGTGTGTGAGCATCTGTGCACGTACACGTCTGTGAGTGTGGCTGCATGCATGTGTGTGCACTCCTATGTTATGCGTCTGAATGCCACGCAACGGATTGCGAAGCATGAAGAGTCCTTCAGTGCCCCGAGAAGCTCTGTCTCCAGACACTGACAGAGCCCTGTTAAGCCGAGAGTCCCCACACAACAAGCGGCTTTGTACAGCAGGACTGGGAGACCCGACAAACCAGTCTGGGGTTGAATGTAAAATAAGTTGCCTTGCTTGTTCCTCTCGTCTGTCACACTCTCTCTTTTCTTCTGTACAAACGTGTAGGGGCTCGGACCTATTGCGAAGATGTTTACTGGTCAAGGGCTGGTGTTAAGCTGCTGTTCTCAGATTTTAGTGGCTATTGAAGTGTTGTCTGGCTGGCTCTGACTGAGGTCTGTATGTGTAGGTTCTTATGTGTGTGTGTGTCTGTGTCCATGGTGTCTGGTAGACCCCGGTGACCCACCAGTCAAGCCTGGCTGGTAATGGTCTCTCTCTTTCTCAAACTCTCTCTCTCAATCTCTCTCTCAGTATTTCTCTCGCTGTCACCACAGCACACAATAACTGTGAAAACATTCAATCTGTAGTGGATTAGGAACATTTATGGATGTGGTGATAGCAAAGAACTATATAGGTGATGCAGCATATGGTCTATGTTAGACACACATACACACACACACACACATACACACTAGTATGCTATGGAGAGGGGTGAATGTACACAGACTTTTGTGACTCATGTTCCAGTGTTACGGTTTTGCTCCAGTTTTACAGTATTGTTCTAATGTTACACTATTGTTCTGGTATGGCAATGCTTCTGACAGGGTCTTTTCAAATCCGCCTATTTAGTTATGTCCAGCATTGGCAGAAGGGCAATGACTGTGATGAGAAAAAAATACTCTTCTCCTCTCTTCTTCTTCTTCCTTTCTCTTGCATCTCCCTGTACGTCCTTGTATCATATTGCGGCCCTTTTTTTCCCAATCTCTTTATGTTGCTGTTGTAACTCCTCGGATAGTGCTGAGGAAATAGACCTCTAAGTGGTCATGTTGAAATCACAGATCTGTGGCATGTTGATTGCTTGATAAGAGCTCACGGTGTGAAGTCTGGTCTCTCTATCCATCTCCCTGCAAGCCTGTAAGAAGAGGTGATACAGCTCCAGCCCCAGCCCCAGCTCCAGCACCACACCCAGCCCAGCCCCAGCTCCAGCACCACACCCAGCCCCAGCTCTAGTTCCAGCTCTTGCTCCAAAGCCATCCAGCTCTAGTTAGCCCAATCCAACTCTAGTTCCGGCCCTTCCTGCTCTAGTTCTAGCCTCAGTCCCAGCTGTCGCTCCAGGTGTAGTTCCAGCCCCAGCCCCAGCCAGTCTCAGCTACACCCAGGCTATCCCATCCCACCTCAGCCTCAGCTGCCTACGCTCAGTCTAGACATGGCCCAGGGGGTCTGGGAAGTATCTGGGAGCAGATAAACCCCATTCACACCACCTAGAGCAAGGGAAGCCGTCAAAGGAAAAGAGAAGGGTGAGAGTCTTTCATCTCTCTATCTTTTGAACACATAGGAGACTGTAAACCGACAACCAAAGATAAGAGTAATTTAGTCATTCGTTTGGAGGGGGATCACCATCATTCTGGTGGTGTAGATGTAATATAAAGTTGTATATCTAATGTCCAAGAAGCGATTATGGATACATTATAGATAATGTCCAATAAGCTAACCTGACAGTGGTTGGTATGGTAACACATTCCACTGCAGGCTCTTAAAGCATAGGAACAGACCCAGACATCACTTGTTTTATTGGGCTCTCAGTTCCCTCACACCTATTATAATTACACATGTAAAACAGTCTAACAGCTACATTTGGATTTATGACTGCATCAGCGTCAACTATTTAAGCGTAAAACCATTCTTTTCCGTTTTCTTTTTACTGTATTCCTACTTAAGACTGCATAGTTCTACAGTTTGTTTTACTGACCTGTGGGAAAGTGGTTATTCACCAGCCTGTAAGACATGCAAAGCATGAGAAGCTTTTAAAGAATAATTCCTCCTTAACTATGTTGAAAACAAGGAATTGCACGTCCTTTTTGTTATCTATATCTTTCTCAAGTGACTCCAAAATAAACATCTCCATCTTCTCTCCACTATGAGTCTGATCACATGGAAACTATTAGAGCCTCCATTCTACAAACTCTAATTCTAAGGTCAGTCTGGGCCAGGATCTAGTTGTTCTATGCTGGGTGGAGCTGGTCTCTTTTGGTCTAACATTACATCATTACATGTCAAGATAATGGTGTAGGTTAGAGTTAAGGTTAGTGGACAGATTATATTGTGTTTGTTGACAGCTGTTTGAACATCTGTAGGGAGACCTTCAAGCATCTCAGCTTTACCTTCCTCTCCAGTCCTCTCCTTCGAGGGGTGTGAGCTCTATCTAGTGCAATGTGTGTTCTGGTGTCGGTCTGTGTCCATCCTTCACAGGCCTCATGTACGAGATCTAAACTCCCAGCGGGACAATGTGTCCGTATTTATGCAGCTGGTCCTGACTTCAGTGGAACATGTTTGACGGATTTGGACAACTAAACAATGTTAATTCGAAACCTATTAACATTCTGCTTTGGTTCTGGTTAAGGAAGACATTTTCAACACTTAATGAGCACGAAGAGAGAGACGTTTGTTTTCAGTCGTGATGCTCCGTGACCATGCTCTGTGACATAATTGGAATGGGAGGTCCTGAAGCATGCTCAGTAGAACTAATGTTGAACACAGCACAAAGAGATCAAAACCAGAGCTTAGCATTGTTTGTTTACTGTTTTTTTGTTTTTTTTACTGTCATAATACATGTTTGGTGCAGGGTAGAAGTTCAGTTTCTGTCTACAGTGATGGTTATAAGGCTGTGTTATTGTGACACGGGTAATTGTTTATCCCTTTAATTGAATTTGTCTGGATCTTAATGGATTGATCCTGGAGGATTAGGTTGATTTCCTGTGCTTCGAGTACACACAGACATGCACACACACATATGCATGTAGACACTTACACATATGTACCCACACCATTACACACACACATGCACAGAGAGAGACATGTACACGTATGCACACACAGACTCACATGCACAGTGAGACAAATACACACACAGTTGTTTCATGCTCAAGGCCATGTAACCCAGCCCTCATCCAGCGTGTCCTTCAGAAATAAATACAACTCTTCCTAGGGTTTACTCAATGTGTAACTACTAGGGAGGGACAGGGCTGCTGAAGTCTTATAGAAGAGCCTTGGGCTTAGCACAACCACCCTGGCCACATGCAAGGCTTATAGGAGGGTGTTTTCTCAATAGCTACCTGGACTGATGCCATGTCCAGTAATGCAGTAAAATAGGGTGTATAGATCCACCAGCCCCAATGAAACAGGATGATCTGTCAAACATGGATAACATGTTGTGTTAACAAAGGCTTTTCTTCGTATACAAATCTGTTGTTTTTGTTCATGCTAAACACTTCTTCTGGTCACCCCTGTTTACGCCACACCACAGTCGTCTAACTACTGGTCTCTGGTCCACAGAACATCCCTGTAACTTCCCATCCCTCTTCCTGGAATGTGACCCTCGGGTTTGAATCTAAGTGTCTGCACATATTGTATACTGTTTCAGACACCTAGCTCCTTTTACACGTGTGTAGCATGCACTGTAAGACTAACACTAACCCTAACCCCGACTGAAAACTAGTGTGTGTGTGTGTGTGCAAGGCTTAGGGAAGGTACAATACCCAATCAGTAGCCTATAGTCTTGAAAGTATTGTCTTTAATGTAGCTTGGGAACATATCAGGTTTAAGATGAGTGAGTTGAGTGAGTTGAGTGTGTGTGTGTGTTTTCATGAAAGACAAAAAGTGCAAAATGTTAGATATCCATCTGGATATTTGACAGCGTACAGTGTATTTTATAGCACAGGATATTATAGTAAATCCTTCATCAATAGCATCAATAGCTGGGTATCGTTTATTTTTATAACAAGCACTTAAGTTTTAAAAGTACCACAGATGTGTTTCTCAATTTCATCTATCAGATCATATTTTTCACGGCACAATAATTCATTTCTGCTCCATGGGGTAGGCTCTGCCTGTTTCTCTGTTTTCTGTCTGCCTATTTGTCAATATCTATCTTACAACAAGTCCCCTCAAGAATAATAAAACAAGGATAATTAGATTTTTTTCTTGGTCTTCACAAGTTCAAGTGCTATGTAGTTTTGTTTTTGTTTTTGGGGGGTTAGAATGGATTGGAATTAGTGTTAGGGTTAGACTTACATTAAGGGTTGGGGGTTTGGAGTTAAGCATAGATTCAGGGTTAGGAACTGGGTTAGGTAAAACATTATTTTGAGCAGGACTGAATTGTGACTCCCTACAAAAATAGTACAAAGTACAAAGTACAAAGGTGTGTGTGTGTGCTTGTGTGTGTGTGCAGTGAGTCAAGCATTCTTATAGCTTTTCTCCACCACAAGTCACCACACACCATCTGGGAAGAAGTAGTCCGTACACACTCACACACACACAAACACACACATGCACACACATTTGCACACACACACACACAAACATAATGCCCTCCTCATGTTTGACAGCAGGACCTACAGTTTTGGTGATCTAATGACAAGTTGTAAGTTCAATATCATGAACCCAAACCCAGCAGGGGATATCAGTCGGCCCTATCTGGTACCTCAGGAGAGCTAGCATTCATCACACCTGTTTTAGCATCACTTCACTGGTTACCAGTCCAGTATATAATTCAATTTAAGATCCTGGTCCTTGCCTTTAGAGCCCTGCATGGTCAAGTTCCTCCCGACATCTCTGACTTGATACATACGCCTACTCGTGGTCTGAGGTCATTAGGTCAGAAGCTATTTCAATCAGGAGAGACCTGGGATGAGTGAAGGATGTTTATTACAGAATGATAAATGTACTACAGTGTTTGGAGCTTAGACCCCACGGGGAATTATAGATCAACGGGCGCCTGCCCAACATCCGAAGAAGAATCCCCCACAGAGTCCAGACACTGGTGGCGGTGGCGGCAGCCGACGACCAACGAGTCAAAGAGCAGAGACAAGGAACCGGGTGGCGACGGGGAGGTGGAGGGTCGCGCACTTGATAGCATGGACGAACTACACAGGGAGGGAATCGTATTTAAAGGCACGGGATCAAGTGACAGCGTTAATTGATAGACGGGAGTGTCGACCTGAACCCAGATGACAGCCGACATAGGAACAGAGGAAAGTAGAGCGTTCTTAGCGGAGGGAGTAAGTAGTGTACATTATCGAGTATGCCCGAGTGCAGGGATCGGTCTTGCCTGACTGAACTTGCGTTAGGCTACATTAGTGGTTCTCTGCACTCATTTTAAAACTAGAGGGGATCAATCATTCCGAGCAGTGGCTCCTAGGCTGTCGAATGTCTTGCCTCCCTTTCTGTGGTGTGCGACTTCTGTAGAATCTTTTAAAAAGCAATTGAAGATTTTGCTATTCAAGCAGGCTTTTAGTTAGTTGATGGGTTTTTATGGTTGTTTGTTATGTTTTCTATTAAAGTTCTTGTATCTTAATTTGTGGTGTTGTATTTCATTTTGTTGTGAAGCACTTTGTGATTTTTATGAGAGGTGCTATTCAAATTTGTATTTATTAAATTTATTTGACAGGGACAATGCAGTTAAACATAGCTACAGAGCAAAGTTTGCAGCTGATGTAATGCACATAGAGTTTATAGCAAGTGCTAATTTTCAACTCCCGTCCCTGGATGGGCCTTTCTACAATAACACATTCGAAAAGTACACAATGCAATTGTACTGATTGAAAACTCACTCATTCACGCTCAGACATTTACAAATGGGTACAGTTTTGGTTTGTTTTCAGCCATACCTTAAGCTTAGAGGTGAACATTTTAAACTCAGAAATGTTCTTAATCTCTGTGGGCAGTGAGTTCCACAGTTTACAAGCCCTGTAAGAAAAGGCTGATGTGCCAAAAGATGTTGTGCGCTGTGGGATTTTACAGTTTTGGTTTAGGGAGCCTCTTGTCACTACTGCTATTTGGTCTCTGAATAAATGTACTCAGGGGTTCAGGAGCCAAATTATTGGTATACTTAAATAAAAGTTTGAGAAAACATAAATTGCTGAAGCTTTCAAAACGTAATAAATTAAATTTCTTAAGAATGTGGCAGTGATGAAAGCTAATTGGTTTTCTATCCATAATTTTCATTGCTTGGTTATAAAGTGAACCAATGCGCTTGGTAGCTGAGGGAGCTGCCTGGGCCCATGCTGTCATGCAGTATGAAATATGAGAAAAGATCATAGCATCCATGAACAGCAGGGCCGCCTGGTGCGGAATGTAATGTCGAATTAATTTGAAACAATTTACATTTTGTTGTATTGTTTTTGATATTTTCCCAATATGTTTATCACATTTTAGTTGGGGGTCAAAGACCAACCCAAGATACTTGAATCGAGTTGCTGATTGTATTGTATCATCAATACAATACAATAAACTTTACTTACTTACTTACTTGCTTACTTACATTACCTGCTGTCATGACTCTTGCTATATTCTTTCACTAATGAATATTCTTATCTCTAACATAAACTGTCAGGCCTCTAATGGAAGATTCTTTGAGACATGCTGGTGTAGTGTTGATGTTTACTAAGGGAGTTGGCTGTACGACCCTACCCCTGTCTGATGTCTTCAGTAGCACTGTTAGATCTCCACTCACACCTCCATGATGGCTTCCATTAGTACAGTCAATGAGGCGGTAACGCATACCCACTCCTGTACAACGTAAACACGCACTTTACCAAAAACACATTTGCTGCTGATGTCCAATGCCATACCATTTTTCAACATGAAAACACAAAAAGCTTCAGAACAAGACAGGAGCTTTTGCTATCACTGTAATGATGTTGACCCAAAACCACCAGTTTCACTAGCACATTACTTTTCTGTTAACATCAGAATCTGTTTATCTTCTGATAAGTTCATAGCTACATCACAAATTGTGTAATTAAGTGAAGAAATGTAATTAAGAAGGTTTGCTTATCACCACAACCATAGGTTAACCTCAACCACAATAAACATGCAAATGATTACAAATTACAGCTCACTGTGCAGATGATTAAGTGCTGAAGTGTGTGTGTGTGTGTTCATTTAGACATGGAGTGAGGTAAGTATAGTGACGCATGAACCAATTACAGAATGTGTTCTTGAAGGAGAAATCATTATCCCATTGGCGGAAGGTACCTAGAGATCCAAAGATCACATACCCACGCAAACGTTCACAAACACACACACATGCACATGATATGATCTCACTCTCACTCCCCCCATGAGATATATGTGTTAAATCTCATAAGAGTCTTGATTGCAGTCAGCATTCTCACAGCAGTCATTCATTATTACAAAGAATGAACAAATTAATGCAGGGTAGAGGAATTACCATACCTAACCCTTTGAATCAAGAAAGGGGGGTCTGTTCATGCTAACGAATACTTCCTGTTGGTGTGATCTCACATCCTTCTGGGAAGCTGGATCATTGTTCATAGAATGCCACAGGTCACCAGGGTCACATTGTCAGAATTGGGGTTAGCTGTCAGGTGATCAGAGTAATCTGGACAAGGTGCATCAGCATTGATTCTCTTTCTCTCTGTCTCTCCCTTTCTCACCCTTTCTCTCTCTCACACACTATATCTTTATCTCTCTATTTCTCTCTTGTAACTGTCTGCAACACTGAGATATAACCTACCTGCTTCATACAACCCTTGTTAAATTACCCTTGGCTCAGAGCAAGGCTGAGTCACGGTGGGACAGATGCTGGACATTGGAGATGACAGCATTGCTGTAATGCGTGCCCCCACCCCCAACCCTAACTTCCCCAGAGAGAGGTAGGGTCAGAGAGGGGTGTATAGCACAAGGAAAGTCTTCAGGTGGTCCTGTCCAATGAGAACTGGAGTGCAGAGGTCACGAGGACTGACAGACCTGCTGGCTGGAACGCAGGTGGATCTTAGGCAGCTCTGACACCTGGAGGAACGTGGGGCGATGAGGGGATATATTTGACTTTTAGTCATTAAGCAGACGCTTTTTTTCCAAAGTAACATAAGTCTGCAACTGAATACACAGAGCACTTTACAAAAGAATGCAAGAGAAGAATATACAAGGGGTGTGGACTGGAACCCATAGTACAATATACATACCTGCATCAGCAGCATACAGCATACTACAATAATAATAATAATAATAATTGTATTTGTAATGCACTTTATATTTAACTAAATCTCAAAGTGCAACAGGTTAAAAACAAGAAAGGTGCAAATAAAACAGATAACAGAGGTCCAGAATCAGCCAAAGGCTCTGTTAAAAGGGTGGGTTTTTAGGCCACATTTAAAAGCATCCACAGTCTGTGGTTTCAGGTGATCAGGGAGAGCATTCCACAGACTGGGAGCGGCTGAGCAGAAGGCCCGAACTCCCATAGTACGAATGTTAGTCCTTGGAGGTTTCAAGAGATATTTTGTATCTCTACAGTAATAACGCCCATCACAGTAAGCGACCCAGGAGTCCATTCTACATTGTAGATGAAGGATTTTAGTGCTGTAACGTGTCAGCACAAAATGTTCCATAATATTCTGATAGACTCATAGACTGGTGCTGTTGGTGACTGTCTGGGGATCCTGTTACTGCATGTTTACCTGGTCTCTCAGTGGGACTGGGAGTGGGTCTGCTGGTTTTCGTTGCCATGTCGAATACCTTGCATTTGTATAAACACGCAACGATGGTGTGACTTATTACTGTGCTGAGTTTTCCTGTGTGGACTAGCAGACCTTGGGGGAGACAGGGGTGGGGAGTTGAGGGGGAAGGGTCTCTCCCTTCACCACTCGCCACATCCTCTCCACGTTACAGTTTTTCACAATTGTTAACACACGTTTCTCAAAACAATAACGGCTTTCTCAAAACTGCACACACAAAAGGAAAAACATTTACATTTAGTCATTTTAGCAGATGCTCTTATCCAGAGCGACTTACAGTAAGTACAGGGACATTCCCCCAAGGCAAGTAGGGTGAAGTGCCTTGCCCAAGGACACATCGTCATTTTGCACGGACAGAATCGAACCTTCTGATTATTAGCCCGATTCCCTAACTGCTCAGCCATCTGACCCCTTAAAACCTCACACACAAAATGCTAAACCTGACACTCCCTTTGCAAGATGACTCCTTGCCATCAAATCTCTTACCTGTTCACAAAATGGAACTTGTGTTCTCATTTGGTACACACAGCCATATTTTCAAATGACACACACATACCATTCATAACAGTACACACAAATGAAGCATAGCGCAAGTTCAGTCAGGCAAGACCTCTCCCTGCGCTCGGGCAACTTCAACAATGTTTCACTACTAACTCCCCCCACTAAGATCGCTCTTCACTCTTTCTGATATCGGGCTGTCATATGGTTCGGTTTGATCATCGCTCTCCTCTATCAATCAACGCTGTCAAAGAATCACATGATCGTGCCTTTAAATAAGATTCTCTCCCCGTGTAGTTTCTCCAGGCTTTCAAGTGCGCGACCCTCCACCTCCCCGTCGCCACCCTGTCCTGTCTCCGTCTTCGACTCGTTGGTCGTCGGCCGCTGCCACCACCACCGGTGTCTGGACTCCGTGGGGGATTCTTCTCGGATGCGGGCAGGCGCCCTCTGAGTTATGATTCCCCATGGGGTCTAAGCTCCAAAACATTGTTGTACATTCACCATTCTGTAATAAACATCACTCTCCTCGTAACTGGTCTCTCCTGATTGAACTAAGCATTTGCTGCACACTACCAAGCATTCACAGCACACTGTCGTGCAAAATTGAAAACACAATTAAGGAAATGGAACACACCATATGAATGACAATGGCTCTGGAGAATGAGCCATTTCTCCTTTTGTAAAATGTCTCAGTGTAGGCCTACTTTTTTCATAGTCAAACATAAAATAGCGCACAAGTATGCAGCAAAAAAAGTTTTATTTCGGTACACACAGAGAACAGGATGACGGTCTGGACGTTCCTGAAAGTAGCATGGTCAGCCAGGATCCTAGTTTGTATTTGTCGGAGTGTGATAGCGTTGTTCTCAGGAACCATATTTACAATTTCAGTCTCCTGTTTGGCTGTGAAAGTGTGTGTTTTTCCTCCACGGTGTGGTTCTCTTTCAGTCCTGCAAAATACAAATACTGTGAGCACACTGTATTCTATTGATATGCAGTATTACAGCACACAAGGCAAATAGATTTCATACTTGTTCTCCATCCTGAAGATTCTAATGATGGCAGCAACTGTGAAGTGGCTGAGATTTGTTTGGACCCTCTGGTCAGCCTCCCTCATGCTCAAACCATGGTTGAGCACATGGTCTACCACAGTGGCCCGAATCTCATTAGAGACGACCGTTCTCCTTCTTTCTCCTCCTCCTCCTCCTTTTCCTTGTCCTCCTTCTCCTCTTCCTCATCCTTGTCCTCCTCCTCATCCTGGTCCTCCTCTTCATCTTTGTCCTCCTCCTCCTACTCTTCCGCCTCCTCTTCCTTCTCTCTGTCCTCCTACTCCTCCTCCCCCTTGTCCCCTCCTTCTTGTCTTCCTCTTCCTCCTCCTCCTCTCACTCTTACCCCTCTCCTTCTCTGGTTGTCAATATGTTCTAAGTTCTCCATTGTTCACCAAACAAAACAGAGGCCCAAGGCCCTTTTTTATGCTGCAGTCCTGATTGCAAATTGCTCACCAGACCTGAGTGTTTAGAGATTTGAATAGTTGTGTGTTGTAAGTTGATGCTTCACGATTTTACTTGAGAAGTGTGTGCAACAACTAAACATTGTGTGTAGTGTTTTGACAACAAGGTGATGTATAATTGACATCAGTGTGTAAACAAGGAAAGTCAGAGTCTAATGCAGATAAGGGAGTGTGAAGTAGTGCCAAATTGGGTTGAGCAATTAGTACATGAAGTGAAGGTTGTGAAAATTGTGCCAAACTTTTGCTTTTTGTGTGTTAACAATTGTGAAAAACTGTAATAACCCCACATTGAGAGCTTGTCTTTCTCACACCTCACACCCACACTGCATTATTAAAACAGGCCGACCTGTTCAACTCTCTTCCCCCCCTCTCGGGCCTCCCAGTTTTATTCACTCTCACTTTTTTCTCTTCCTATCTCCCTCTCTCTTTCTCTCTTCATCACTGTCTTTCTCTCTCTTTCTTTCTCTCCTTCTCTCTCTCTCTTTCTGTCTCTCTCTCTCTGTGCCCCCCTCCGTCAATATTTGACTCTGCTGAACTACTCTGTTGATCTTGTCAGCTCCCTGAACGCCTGTTGTCGGAGCAACCCGGGTGTGTGAGGATGACCTTACGAGGAGGTCACAAAGAGAGTGTTGAATGTTGATGTCTCCAAGTCTTCCACTCCCTGTCCCTCTGATGACAGACTGGCCATACACGCATATATACAGGATGTTCAACAGATCATACCTGCAAAGTGTGAGTGCAGAATGTGTGCGTGTGTGTGTGTGCATGTGTGCACGTGAGATGTAAGATCTAATAAGGAAATCAGGACATGAGGAAGAGGACCCTAGGAGGATGAGACATAGCAGAAGAGAGGAGGATTAGAGGAGCAGTGGAGGAGGAGTAGAAGAGGAGGTGTTGGAGGAACAGAGGTGTATAGAAAGTAGAAGTGAAGAAGTAAAGGAAAAGAAGATTAGGTTTCCGCCTCTGCAGGTTATAGCACAACCATGACCCTGCTGACAACCTGCTTCTGTGTGGCCAAGCCTGGTCAGGGGTCAGGGGTCAGGGGTCATGGGGAGTGACAGGCACCGAGAGCTGTCCAGGCAGGCGATCGATGTGTTTGACACCCTCACCCTCATATGGGTGTTATTGAGCAAAAGAAGGGTCACGCACACACAAATTCACACACACACGGAAAGGCCATTTTGCATTCATGCTTTCATCCATTTTAGCTCATTCACTCCATCCCTTCTTCCTCTCCTCTCTTTCTCTATAATCCCTCCTACCTTCCTACCCCACTTTTCTCACTTTTACTAAATCAATAGATCCTCAATTAGCTGAATAAAGAAAAGTAATCCCATGGCACACACATACACACACTTGTACACGCATATGGACAGGCACTTCCAGTCTAGTTTCTGTCTCATTTCCTGTCAGCAGCTCTGTTCAGTTGTGTAACCTTGACTGTTAGGAGCTGGACATATCTTATTCAGCATATCAGATGAAGAGCCAGGGGACGGGAGTGGAAGCCAGCTCGCTGTCCAAAGTATGTGTCAAGGGCCGTTGATAGGCCAAATAACACAGCTTTTTCAGCTTTATTATGATTGTGACAGTAGAGAGAAGGAAAGACAGGCACCTGCATTGATGGTGTGTGCTCTACCCTTTCGAAGTTTGGGTCATTAACTGATTAGTTAATAATTCTAGCCTTGCCAATTCAATATATAATGTCATAATCTTTTTAAATATATATATATAGCGCCCGATCACAAAATAAGTAATCTAAGGTTACCTTTCCTATAAAACAGGTCTATAGCTTGCTCTTTTATTAAACAAACTAAATGGCCTGATGTTATTTATCTTATTTACACAACGGCGTGTCATTTACATTTAGTCATTTAGCAGACGCTCTTATCCAGAGCGACTCTTATCCAAATCTGTAAACCTAGGGGAAACACTGCACAGGTTATTTTAGTTAACACTCCCCTGGTGTACCTGTCAAGTAAATAAATCATTAGTATAAATCATTTCTAAGGAATGTTAAAGATACAAATACATTGTTGGTTGGTCTATCTTGTCTCTGATGGCTGGTTCCAGGTGTGGGAGCTGGTGAAGGTGGCGTGGGAGCTGCTGGAGGTGGCGTGGGAGCTGCTGGAGGTGGCGTGGGAGCTGCTGGAGGTGGTGTGGGAGCTGATGAAGGTGGCGTGGGAGCTGGTGAAGGTGGTGTGGGAGCTGGTGAAGGTGGTGTGGGAGCTGATGAAGGTGGTGTGGGAGCTGATGAAGGTGGCGTGGGAGCTGGTGAAGGTGGCGTGGGAGCTGCTGGAGGTGGCGTGGGAGCTGCTGGAGGTGGTGTGGGAGCTGGTGAAGGTGGTGTGGGAGCTGCTGGAGGTGGTGTGGGAGCTGATGAAGGTGGCGTGGGAGCTGGTGAAGGTGGCGTGGGAGCTGCTGGAGGTGGCGTGGGAGCTGGTGAAGGTGGCGTGGGAGCTGCTGGAGGTGGCGTGGGAGCTGGTGAAGGTGGCGTGGGAGCTGCTGGAGGTGGTGTGGGAGCTGATGAAGGTGGCGTGGGAGCTGGTGAAGGTGGCGTGGGAGCTGCTGGAGGTGGCGTGGGAGCTGGTGAAGGTGGCGTGGGAGCTGCTGGAGGTGGCGTGGGAGCTGATGAAGGTGGCGTGGGAGCTGCTGGAGGTGGTGTGGGAGCTGATGAAGGTGGCGTGGGAGCTGCTGGAGGTGGCGTGGGAGCTGGTGAAGGTGGCGTGGGAGCTGCTGGAGGTGGTGTGGGAGCTGCTGGAGGTGGCGTGGGAGCTGCTAGAGGTGGCGTGGGAGCTGGTGAAGGTGGCGTGGGAGCTGCTGGAGGTGGCGTGGGAGCTGCTGGAGGTGGTGTGGGAGCTGATGAAGGTGGCGTGGGAGCTGCTGGAGGTGGTGTGGGAGCTGATGAAGGTGGCGTGGGAGCTGATGAAGGTGGCGTGGGAGCTGCTGGAGGTGGCGTGGGAGCTGCTGGAGGTGGTGTGGGAGCTGGTGAAGGTGGCGTGGGAGCTGCTGGAGGTGGTGTGGGAGCTGATGAAGGTGGCGTGGGAGCTGCTGGAGGTGGTGTGGGAGCTGATGAAGGTGGCGTGGGAGCTGGTGCTGAGTTTTGCACACTCTGCCGTGACATATCTTAGTGCATCCTTGCCTTTATCTGGGTTGCCAAATCCCAGAGTTTTAAATCGTGGATCCAAAATGGTTGCAGCCTGTAGGCAATGAACAGTCTCTGGACATTGCCTGTCCCTTAAGCATCTCATCAGCTTGTCCCCCAAATCTGCTGCGTAAATCGCGCGTATCAGTCAGCTTCAATGTAATGCTGTGCTGGATCATCCTCACCATTGGAATAACCTGGAATATAAGACAGATATTTACATGTTCATTGTTTTCACGTGTTGTATTGTAAGTGCTGTTGGACTGATAGATACTAAACTGACCTTGGAGGCTGACACATTTCTTTGAGCTGACAATTCCACAGTTGCATGGTTGAAGGGGGCAAGGATGGAGAGTGACTGGCGGATGGTGTCATTTTCTGCACTTGACATTGCTGTCACTTCTGTCCTCAGACTAGAGAGAGCATCTCCTACTGGCTCCCTCTGGTCATGCAGATGCTGAAACATGGAGAAGGTGCTGTTCCATCGTGTCTCCAGCTGTGGCCTGCCCATCTGTGTTTGGACATTACCGACCTGTCCTTGGCTGTACAACTACTTCTAAATAATGTCACAATCCTACTTGCTTTTGAGCGGATCGCTGCCAGATCAGCAGTATCATCAAGGGCCTTCTTCACCACTAAGTTCAGTGTATGGGCAAAACATGAAACATGACTGATTTTCATGAGTGAGGCACAGAGAAGCATATTTGCTGCATTGTCGGTAACAAGACACCTGACAATGCCTTGCAGACCCCAGTCTGCTATGAGCAAATCCTTTGCATCCTTAATATGCTCTGCTGTGTGTGTTCCAGTGAATTTAGCGACACCCAGCAGTCTTGAACATATTTGATCTTCTTTGGTGAAGTGGCATGTAACGCCCAGGTATGAATCCATGTTATTGGAGGTCCACATGTCAGGCTAACACAAACTGCTGCATCCCTTAACTCAGCCTTCACCTTCTCCTTGGTTGTGTGGTATTTATCACACACCATGATCTTTAATGCTCTTCTTGTTGGAAGAGTGTAGGCTGGATCCAGCTTCCCCACAAATGCTCTGAAGCAAGGTCTCAACCAAGGTCTCACACATTCAAAACCTTTGGCTTGGCCGCCTCATTTTATACCCCGACACGTCAGAGTCTTTTGGCAAGTGCGACACAGGTTTCGTTCAAGATCACGTCACAAAACGTTTCGAAACACTTTGACAAGTGACCAGAAGTGTTTTTAAAACCCGTCTCGAAGGTTCCGATGCAGTGAGTGTTGAATGTGTCGGGACAGTATCGACACCGTAGTACCGAGCGGACCATCACTAGCTTCACATTCTTTCCTGGACAATAAATAACTCGCCTTTGTGTCTCGAGTCCATTTTCGGGTCCGCACATTGTTGCGCCGTAACACCTGATGTCCAGCTCTAAAATAATAACAGCAGCAATCTCAGTGATAGGAACTTCAATACTTTTTATGTCT
This sequence comes from Thaleichthys pacificus, assembly GCA_023658055.1. Lineage (NCBI taxonomy): Eukaryota > Metazoa > Chordata > Actinopteri > Osmeriformes > Osmeridae > Thaleichthys > Thaleichthys pacificus. Next base: position 16,292,833 of record CM042857.1, on the reverse strand, counting down.
CTGCAACATGCTTGATGAGCATGTCACTCTTGAATATGCATTCAATGTTGCGACTGCGACTAGTTTTGCATTCTATTTGCCTCCCGATGTATCGAGCAATGGTCTGGTCCACCCAGGACTAGTTCTCCCATAGTGTGTTACTGGTCTTACCAGAAACCATTTGTCCCATTGTCTGTGTTTTAGGTCCTACCAGAGATCAGTTCTCCCACATTGGGTATTATTTGTCCAGTTCACCCACAATGCTCCTACATTGCTGGTTTTATCTGGTTTAATTAGGTTCACAATTTTATTATGAGGTTTTGCCTTCAAGACATCATACCCCTCTCACTCACCTTTTGAATTCCTTGTGGTGTATTGTGGGTCCTATAACATGTTGGAGAAACATATTTGGCTTTATTCTCCAGACATTTTTCAGAGCCTGAAACAGGGTGTGTGTGTATGCGTGCATGCTTGCATGTGTGTCCTGTATGAATTAAACAAAGGATTGTGTCATTTATTTGGC
>CM042857.1:16079831-16284831 GCA_023658055.1 Thaleichthys pacificus | reverse complement strand
CTACCAAAGCTGAGACCAAACCTACGCCCTTGGTTTACATATTTTCATCAGTGTGCAGTACTGGTCTTGTGTGTTGTGTGTGGTCAACATATTCATGTACTTTTACGTACTCCACTGTAACAATATCTCTGACAAAATCAAGCAGGTTATATCATTAGAAAATAATAGTTAGTGTGAAAGTGTTTTACATTTTGCACAACAGTGTGTAACTGCTTCAAACAGAGTCACATTTTATGAACCATGTGTGTGGCATATGCTGACAGAAATTGGTTTTTATACATGATTGTATAGTTTTGAACAAAGTGTTTCATTTTGCAAAAGATTGGAGGTGTTCTGCTACTTGTGTGCCTAGTTGTGTGAATCGTGTGTTGTGTTTGGACAAAGTGAGCCCTGTTTTCAAAATTGTGCTTACAGTTTTTCACAATTGCTAAAACACATTTCTTGAAACAGTCACCCATTTTCTCAAAACTGTAAACACAAAACCTCATCTTCAAGCACTATTTACAAAACCTCTGAATCCTCTTGCAAAATGAAACTTTCGCCTCAAAACAGTTTTACCTGTGCTCAAAATCAAACTTTCGCCTCAAAACAGATTTACCTGTGCTCAAAATCAAACAGTGCTCTCAAATCATAAACAAAGTGATCAAAATGATATACACTATCATGCAGTCAGTAAACAATACACCAAAAAATTTAAAACACATTGTTCAAAACATATAGTTCTCAGGGAGAAGTACATTTTTACGTAATCTCAATGCGAATTTCATATTTATCCGTCATTGTCTTTTGATGAACGAAAACATGTTCTATCATAGTAGCTCAAAATTTATCGGAAATTACTACTCTGCTTTGCTCTTTGCAATTTTTCTTGTTCTTTCTCCTCCTCGTACCCCTGTACAGTACTGTACCCTGCAACTCACTCTTGTTCTTTGTTGATATGAACCTGCAACCAGTCAAAATCTATTGAGAAGTCAGTACTGTTACTGTAACAAATGGAAAGTACAATGTTCAGGGCCATACAATGTGTTCATTGTACAGTATACAACCTACAATGCACTGTAGGCTTTTACAGTATACAATACTACAAAGGGACAAAAATCAAAGGAGTAAACATGTGATCAATGTGCTTCTTCTTGTCTTTTGGCTGGGACAGGCCAGAGCACTTCGTCAACATCACAAGCAATATTGTTTGCAACCTGTTTGCTCTCTGAACTGGCTTATACTAGTTGTGTCACATCATTTGAAACAAGTTAAATCAATTTTGAGTGGTTGTGTTTAGCCAGGATGTCAGGTGGCTGAGTGGTAGAGAATCGGGCTAGTAATCAGAAGGTCGCTGGTTCGATTCCCGGCTGTGTCAAATGACGTTGTGTCCTTGGGCAAGGCACTTCACCCTACTTGCCTCAGGGGGAATGTCCCTGTACTTACTGTAAGTCGCTCTGGATAAGAGCGTCTGCTAAATGACTAAATGTAAATGTAAATGTAGTCAATGACATGTTTTCTCTACTTGTATTTGATTGTTGCCATTTGTGTTTACCAGTATGGATGACATGTGCATTAGAGTGCAGAATGTGTTTTGAGAATGTGTTTAGAGTTTTGCTGAAAAGTCTAAGTGAGATCTGCAAATTGTGTTTTACCATGTGACATGGTTTAAGGTATTGACAACAGACTGCACAATTAGCTACATGGGTTCAGGCAACTGAACTTTGTTCAGCCAATGGGAAACTGTAAGACATTACTGTAAGACAGTAATGTCAGTAAGACAGTTTTTCACAATTGTTAAAACACATTTCTTGGAAAAGTCACCCCTTTTCTCAAAAAACACAAAACCAAATCTTCAAACTAAATTTCCAAAACCTCTGACTCTTCTGGCAAAATCAAACACTGAATTGCTCCTCCCAAGATTCCTTACATTTTTTCTCCTCTAATGAGTTTTTCTGGGAGTTTTTCCTTGTCCTCCTTGAGGGTTGAGGCTGGCTGAGGGGCAGTTCTATGGGCGTATATGAAGCCCTCTGTGACATTGCTTGTAAAGAGGGCTATACAAATACTGTCAATTTGATTTGATTTGAAAATATTACAGTAACCATCAAAACTGTCAACAAAGAACACAGAAAAAACGGGGTAAAAACCCTCTGGTGTGCTGGATCCAGCTTTGAAAACACTCCACACCTATTCTCCACGCCAATTCCATTGCCTGTAGAAAATGTACCCTGGGATATGGGTTTCGGTCATAGACCTTCTACCGCCATGCAGAGAAAAATTCTTCAGTTGCGTTGAGAAAAGGGCTGTATGGTGGAGGGCAAACATTTACAGTAAAAATTGCTGGTTGATGTTGATTTATTTTCGTATGCGGACACCAGGGTCCCAAACTACCATTAGAAATAAGTGTGAACAATTGTGAGTCATTGTGTTTTACAGATGACAACTGTGTTGTAGTTGTGTTTACTGTTTGCCGCCTGTGTTTACAATTTTGCAGCAGAAGTGCATCACAGTGAAAAGTGTTTCTAGTGAATGAGAATGTGTTTAGAGTTTTGCCAAAAGAGTTACTGTAATATTTTCAAATCAAACCAAATGTACAGTATTTGTATAGCCCTTTTTACAAGCAATGTCACAGAGGGCTTCACATACGCCGTTAGAACTGCCCCTCAGCCAACTTCAACCCTCAAGGAAAACTCCCAGAACAACTCACTTGAGGAGAAAAAATGCAAGAAACCTTGGGAGGAGCAATTCGGTGAGGGATCCCCTCCTCCAGAGACTGTTGGCAAAAGAGAGGTGCAGAACACAGTCTAAACATAGTCATACATCAGGAAAGTGTGTGGGTGTTGAAACACCAAAATCCAGTGTTTCAAAATCCAAAAATCAATTTTCTTTATTGCTATGTAAATGCATTTACTGTGTATACATAAACAAATTTGTCTTTACATGTAACTATATGGCCTGGATGCTGTGTTCTCCATTTTTTTGTGTTGTGTCTAATGATTGCTCCATAGTGTTTATATATTGATTGGTTGTGTTTATGATCTGAAAGCATAGTTTGATATTGAGCACACGTTAAATGCTTTCAGAGCGAGTGTTTGATTTTGCCAGAAGAGTCAGAGGTTTTGGAAATTTAGTTTTAATATTGTGTTTTGTGTTTACAGTTTTGAGAAAATAGTTGACTGTTTCTAGAAATGTGTTTTAGCAATCGTGAAAAACTGTAACTACATACATTTTAACATGCAGTATTATTACACATTAATGCAAATACGTCAGCTGACCCAAATATGTGGAGGTACAAAGACTGTCAGACAATGACCTACAATGCTTGGGAAAGGCTATACTAATAATAACTGATTTTAATTTGACGGCAGAATAACAGGTAACAGTCAGAATAAAGGGTTAGAATCAGAATTACGTTTATACCCGAATCCACCGAACCAATATGCCTTTCTCTCACTGATATTAATTTACTCTGATGTGATTATGTTTTTGGAAAACAATTTCTTGTAAGTAATTAGCCTGATGAGTTCCACCCAGATAACACTTCTCAGTGAGGATACGAATGGGAAGGTCACACAAAACTGCTTGCTGTCATTAACATTACAACTGTTCTCACAACAGACTTCCACTGGGGGGCCCAGACAGTAATGCCCTGGGGTGGTGGCTGGGGGCTTTATGCATGGATTGTGTCCAGTCACATGACAAAAGACATAAGAGAACCCTTAGATATACAGTACAAACAGAAAGAAGGAGAAGTGTGTGTGTGTGTGTGCCGGCATGTGTGTGCATGTGTTTATGGGGAGCTGTGGACCTGTCAGATCCTCTGTCTGAGGCAGGATAGACCAAATGAAAACACAGAGCTGTATTTACTGTATTACAAGTGTAACATGAGCCTCTAAGTCTCACAGGACAGCAATCAGGCCAGTGATACCATTACCAGCCTGCCCCCAGGCAGACCATGGACATTGTGTAACATATTTTTGTCATATGGATTTTGTGTGTGTGAATGTACAGTACATTGCCAAAGTCTTGGGCACCCAAGATTTCTTTACGATTAAGAAAGAAAGAAAAGGTTTTGTCTTTTGTATTTGTACAGCATTGTAAAAGTGCAATGTTCAGAATGTGTTTTGTTTTTGTCTTTTCATTTAATTATTTCTCAAAGCATTTTTTCTGTACTTAACTTGTAAAAAGTATAATTTTTACATGGTACGTATATGCAGTGATAGCAGCAGCAGGCCTCTATGGTCGTTTACTGGACTAGCCTGGAGAGCGGGAGCCCTCACAAAGTCCATTTATGGTAAAGTGCTAGGCTGAACATGACAAACACTTTCTCTGTTGCTCTAGTATTTGTAATACACTGTTGGGTTTATTGTTCATATTTTCACAGAGCTATTTATTGAATGTGGGAGGTCTTTAATTGGATAATTTCTTTCATTTGTTTAGTTTATTCTGTGGATGTTGTGAACCACATACATTTTGGAGGAACATTTTAGGTGAAACCTAGTTCAGTCAACGATGTCACTTATGGTTTGTGTTCACATCTTTAGTTCGGACCTGTGTATTTGAAGATAGACCACCTCAGATTCAGCAGAAAATAACATTACACTCCAGAGAGCAAAATATTCTCATAAAATGGAGCCCAATTTAATTCCTTCCAAATAGTCTTCTTAATACAGAATGTTGCCAGCCATGAGCCAGCAAGTGTCCCTGACAGTCAGTCTCTCCCATGGCCTGCTGTATAGTACACTAACACAGGTCTATGCGTTAATTTTGACTATAAACACACCTAAACAGTCTGCCCCAGGGCAGCTGTGGCTACAGTTGTAGCTTACCAACACCGGTTTGACTGTCTGAATGAATACTGGACTCTGTAAAGCCACCCTTGACTACTTTGAGTAGTAGAAAGCGCTATGTAAGATCAAGAAATAATAATAATAATAATCATTGCTAACAATTTGAATGACACATACTCATATACACACTCATACTGTAGATGTATCATTCAAGTAAGTGGAATCCAACACACTTCCTGTTACCAAATCTTCCACCCCCTAACACACACTTCCTTCAGCTCTTGTTTGTTGGAAGGAATGCTTGTATTTATTTGCAGTGTGCTAGATTGTGTAAGCTAGCCATAGCCTAGCTGTTATTAGGAACAGGAAGCAGGGTTTGTGATCTTGGCGTTGACAGGAGGAAGTTAGGGTTGCTGGGAACTCAGTTAACTAGGATAAAAAAAATTGAGAAGCATGTCAGCAAGTTGTCACATGTCTGTCTGGCAGTGTGTCAGGAATCAGAGGCTGGGGCCAGGGTGTGAGCACCTGAATCCAGCAGGACAGGGAGTGGACCCAAACGCAGAAAACCAAAGCGCTGACAATGGGAAACTCTCGTTCCAATAAAGCAAAACAAAGAGGAATGACAATAATTCCATGTTACTCTATGCAAAAAGATGGCTGCTGCTGCATGTGGAGGTGCAGCAGGCAGGAGCAAAATTCGAACAAAACCTGAAATCTACCGCACAGATACAGGGAAAATGATTGTGGAAGATGAGTTTTTAAACTTTCTTTTTATCAAGATCAAAACTGTGAAACAGGACGAGATTGTTTTGATGGCTGTGGACCATTTTGGATCAGAATGGATTACAAACTCCACCAAACTGCTTTTTGAACTGTGCCCAGGTACTACTCACATTTACATTTAGTCATTTAGCAGACGCTCTTATCCAGAGCGACTTACAGTAAGTACAGGGACATTCCCCCTGAGGCAAGTAGGGTGAAGTGCCTTGCCCAAGGACACAACGTCAGTTGGCATGACCGGGAATCGAACTGGCAACCTTCGGATTACCAGCCCGACTCCCTCACCGCTCAGCCACCTGACTCCCTCGCAAGATTGTGGCTCACACTGGGCCGCAAAAAGACTCAAAGAACGTCAGGAGTTGCCTTAAGCTTCTCAATGAAGCTGGTGAAACTGTTCCTCGGTTTGTTTCCCACCATCTTGATGAACTACCACCTGTGACTTTTAACAGCCTTGATGTTTCCTGTTTGTTTGGTAAGATTGAACAACTAGGTGAGGATATTACCACCATGAAACAGGCTGTGTCCCTGCAGACAAACATCTGTAATGATCTGTGGATTATCACCGCAGACATAAACCAACGTCTGGGTGCTATTGAGCAGCCTAGAATATATCTGGAGAGAGGGCCTATTTCCCAAACAAACAAGCCTGGAATGTCTCAGAGAGAGGCCATTCCCCAAGCATGTGAGAAGACCCAAGATGGCATGGAGGGCCAGACCAGCGAGGAAGACTCAAGCCAGAAGGTGGAGAGTTCTGCCTCGGGCCTGGACAGTGCTGCAAAGGGAGACCCTCATGTGAAATGGATTGACATGGCAGCTACCCCACCCTGGAACCTGGTCCAGGACAAGAGGAGCCACAACCGACGGAAACAGGTCCCCGAAAATGTTTCAGTAAAGCCTAAACTTCACCTGAATCCTCCTAAACGGAGGAAAACTGGCGGCATTGTTGGGACTGGTACTGGTGGAGACATCCAAGTCATAAAGTCTAAGCTGGTGAGTGTATTTGCAACAAAATTCTCACCTGATTTAGACTCTGAGACTTTGACTAGTTACATGAGAGATAAACTTGGGCGGGATGTAACCTGTCAAAAGATAGAAACTGTACAAAGCCGGTTCAGTTCATTTAAAATAACTGCAGAGTGCAAAGAAGTGGATGAAATGTACAACCCAGAGCTGTGGCCTGAAGGCACTTTTGTGCAGCGATTCTATGAGGCACGCAAACCCAAGTCTACAGTGGGGCCAATGTCAGTGATGAGCCATGTGCCTGTAATGGGGGCTGGGGTACATGATACCTAGTGCTAGCCACAGTGATGCTGGTCATAATGGTGTCATACAACTCACGAGGCTTGCGCCTAGGACAGAGTGCTGGGGACAGAGCGCATCGTGTTGTTGTTGACCAGCTACTGGAGATCACAGACATTCTCTGCCTGCAAGAGACATTTTTTGCGAAACAGGACCTTGATAAACTGAATTCTGTCCACAGTGATTTCCATGGAGCAGGAGAGTCCACAACGGATTTAAGCACCAGAATGGTGCGTGGTAGAATACCTGGTGGTGTAGCCATTTTGTGGCGCAAGAAATATGATCCAATGATCAGCATTATCAGATTAGAGGTGGACTGATGTATTGCAATTAAAGTTGTGCATGACATGAATGTTTTTATCATTTTAAATGTTTATACCCCATATGACTGCTACAAAAAGGAAGATTAATATATGAATAGATTGGCATTTTTAAACTCTTATATTAAGGAATGTACATATGCAAATATATTTGTGATGGGTGATTTGAATGCAGACATCTCTGATGATAAATCTCTCTTTGATGCAGTTCTGTTATGACAGTAAACTGGTTCTTTCTAGCATGAAATTTCTGCCTGTAGATAGTTATACTTACATCAGTGAAGCATGGCACACAACATCCTGGCTGGATCATGTAATCTGTACAGCCGATGCTCAGGAAAGTCTGGAAGTAGTTGACATTTTGTATGGGTTGACTACCACTGATCACATACCTGTCTCTATAATGATAAATGTGGATAACCTACCTGACTGCAGCAGTTCAACAGAAGATGGCGCCAACAGGGTCAAAGTGGATTGGGCTAAACTATCCAAAGAGGATGTCTTGTATTATTGTGGGAGGTCAGATGTTCTCTTGAGGGAAGTACAGCTACCCATGGATGCTATTTTATGCTCAGATATTAACTGTGATGATGTCACTTACTGTAATGACCTATGTGAAATGTACAATAGTATAGTGAGCGCTATACATGAAGCCAGTAGTAGACATCTACACACTCACCCCAGAAAGGCTAAGAATATCAAGCCTGGTTGGAACAAGTATGTAGCAGACCACCAAGGAGCTGCTAAGGCGGCTCATAGGACCTGGGTTATAGCTGGTAGACCCAGACAGGGGCCAGACTTAGAGCACAAGAAGCTTACTAATGCTAGATATAAATATGCAGTGCGCTTTGTTGGGAAGCATGAGCAAGCCTTAAGAGCTCATTCTATGGCTGAAAACCTGCTTGGTAACAATTTTGTAACAGTTTTGGAAAGAGGTAAAAGACACAAATAGGGCCAAAACAGTACTGAGATGCCACATTGAAGGTGTATCTGGTGCAGACAATATAGCAGAGCAGTGGAGGCAGCACTATGCAGCTCTGTTTAATTGTATCAAAAGTGAGCCCTATTGTGTGGGCAAGTTAAATGAGGAAGTGATTCATTTTACTCCCAACGAGGTTTATCATGCTATAGAGCAACTAGCTGATAACAAAGCTAGTTGCAAGGATAACATCACTGCGGAGCATCTCAAGTTAGCCAGCCCCAGAGTAGCAGCACTGCTGTCCATCTGCCTCACAGGGCTGATGACACATGGTATACTTCCAGACACCATGCTGACAGTTATATTAGTGCCAAAGGATAACTATAGACCCATTGCCTTGGCCAGCATTCTTTCAAAGGTGTTAGAAAAGATGCTACTAGATAGACTGAGTGAGTTAATTTGCACCACAGAAAATCTATTTGGTTTTAAGTCTAAGCACAGTACATATCTATGTATCTATGCCGTGAAAGAAGCTGTTGAATCCTACAGAAGGCAGGGCTCTACAATGCTTCTAGGGTTTATTGATGCTTCCAAGGCATTTGACAGAGTAAATCACCATAAGCTTTTTACTAAACTCATGCTTAGGGGTGTGCCTGGATGCATCATACGAATCCTGGCTTACTGGTATACCAACCAAGGTATGCAGGTCAAATGGGGAAACAGCCTATCCTCACCCTTCAGTGTAGGCAATGGGGTACGTCACGGGGGGCTTCTGTCTCCAGCCCTGTTCAACCTATACATGGACAACCTGTCGAAGCAGTTGGGAAAGTGTAAGACAGGTTGTCTGATAGGGAACACACTGTTAAACCATCTGATGTACGCAGACGATTTGGCTATTATGTCCCCCAGTACTGTTGGGTTCCAGCAGCTGTTGGATATATGCTCCGAGTATGGGGTCGAGTTTGACGTACAGTACAATGCAAAAAAGAGTGGTGTATTGATATGTAGGACCAAGGAAGATCAGAAGCTACACTTTCAAATGTTTACCTGTCAGGACAATCCCTCTGTGTATCCAACTGTACGAAATATCTTGGCTGTTGATACATTTATACATTTCGCCTAGGGCGCCAGGTGTGCTAGGACCGGTACTGAGTGTTAGTAAGCTCTTTGTTGACTCAGGGCTAAGCACTTTACAGGCTTTATTGAGGAACCTGATGTTTAGGTTTATGTCTCGACTTGATGAGTCACAAAACTGTATTATAATGATGCTCACGAGTCCCAGGTGCAGCTCGGTCAGATATCAATCATATCTGTGGAAACATTGGTATGGGTGCCTTTTAAGACTCTCATGAATAAGAGTATGTATATATGTGTTTATGTATCTGTTTTTCTTTTTCTTTATGGTGTCTGTCTTGCTATTGGGCCTAGAGCCTGTAATAAAGTTTAATAATAATAGTTTCCAAAAATAAATCACATCAGTCCAGGTCCAAAAGGCAAAAAAACATCTAACAAGATTTCAAGACAAAGAAACTTCCCAACAGGCTTTGAAAGGACCACCAACCAAGGCCGTTGGCCGTTTGTGTTGGCACTTCAAACACGAAACGAAGAACTGAAAAACATGGTGACTTAAAAACACGTGCAGTATTTACTGCAGTACCTGGAGTATTGAGCGCATTTAATGCATCTACTATTAAAAACGAAAAAAACTTTTCGTTTAAAAAAAAGATTTTTTTTTACATTTCTTCTTGCAATTGAACAAGTTGATGACATACTTCTCCAAATGTCAGCCCAGTTTACTCTGTTGACTATAACGCACTACTTCAAATGCTGACTGCAACAAGTGAATGCACCCGTCAGTCACAGTGATCTCCTACCTACAGCCAACCTGGCCCCTGAGGCAAAGCATCGACCACCCCTCTCAACAACTCATTGCTGCTAACGCTATCGAGCATAGACTGTGTTAAAAAACGAGTCAGTGCAGATGGTTATCGGAAACATTGATTGTATTGGAAAGAAACAAGGTAACTATGTCCAACTCCTCAACGTGTACCTGTCACAATAAAATGATCATGCAGAGTAGTAAAAAATAGACTGGTCCTGAAGAAAGGCCCCCGATATGTCCCAAATTTTTCCCCACCACTTTTGGACCTGTGGTGCCACCACCAACAAGTCCATAGCCCTGACAATATGCAAATAGTGATTGGATGCTAAAAGAATGTCACATGAATACACACACACACCTATACGTGTCTAAACGTGTAACAATGTTTTAGACTTCCTTTGAACATTACTCACTTCCAGAGATCAATTATATCTGCCCTGTGTGCTGTTGCATCTGTCCTCCTAGATTCTAGTGACTTGAAGAAAGCATGTCTGCATATCTGACATATACACAGTCTAACCAGTTTATTATTTCCTACAAATACCACTTACTGTATAACTCTTTCCCGATTAACTACCTCAGGTAGTCTATATCACAATAGCTTTCTACACTTTCCTGGAAACTATTTTATTATTCACAAAACAATGATTAAAAAAGGAAAAACAACTACATTCTGAACTCAATGATGTCCTCCTAACTTTTGGATTTGTAATGAAGAACGCCACTTGTAGATATTGTCCTGTATGTAGGAGAAGATTATTTACATTGGCTCAACCTCCATGTAATCTGGCTGTGAGCAGAGACAACAAAGAGCTTCAATAGAATCTGAGGAGCTCTGCAGTCTGCTAATTGCGAACCCTTAAGAAAAAAAACTTAAGTTCTCCTGTCTGGAGGATGAAGAACCATCTGCTTGGTATGTCAGACTCCCACTTGCTTTCAGGTCGACGAGGCAGCCCAGGAGCACAGGGTAAGAGGGATCATCTATGGGTTGTGTTAGTAGTAGTAGCAGTATCTCCCTCTAGTTTTATATTTATTCAAATGGTACAATTCTGTAATTTCTAATTGTGGGCGGAACTTCAGATTTTCCTGAAGCTCTTAGAAAAGAAGCAGGAGAACTTGCAGGAAGTCAAACTAATCTGTGGTTAAACAGCAGATCACTAAGGTAAGTCTTAGCCAAGGTTGCATTCTGAAAGCATTCCAACTTAATTTACTGTTTCCACTACAATGTTATTTTTGTTAATAGGAACTTTCCCTCTGACTCTAACATACCCAGACAGACAACACAGAAAAGGATATCAAGGAGTTTAAGAAGAAGATAAAAGCACTGAGGGAAAAAGAGATGCAGAAGAGTGAGAAAATGTAAATATTGAGGGGATGAATAGATATTGAGATACATGTAACCTGGTAAACTTGAAATAAAGTACGCCAGGAACAAAACTGTCTTACGGGTTCTTTATTAGGCTTCTTACTATCTTACTACCTTCAGAAAAGAATGAAAGTAGCATGACAGATCACAGAAAAAAATAAGATTTATTCTTTAGAAAACCATAGCCGTATCTCTTCCAGTTCTGTTACCAAAAAAACGTGTGTCCTTCGACAGCCAAATAAAACATTATTTTCTGCTACATGTACAGTACATACATTAACGGTTCCTAATAAAATATACTTCTCTTATCTTTAATGACATTTACATTTCAATGACTCAATTTGGGCAAGTTTGAGGGGAAGCTCTGCCGACAAGTGACGCAAAGACAAAGGAGGAGCTGACAGCAAAATATGCCTTATTCCTGTGGGTTAATAATGTTGTATCTTTACATTTAGTCATTTAGCAGACGCTCTTATCCAGAGTGACTTACAGTAAGTCTTTATGAATAAACTGAGTGGTCATTTCTTGTCAATCTCTTAACAGGGTAGAGATGGCTTTACTTATTGTTATTATTATTATTTTCCCTGCTTTTAGAACCTCAAAGCTACCAAGGAAAATAACATTTAGGATCCTTGTCTCGCTCTGGTTCTGTAATTCAAACCTTCAGCAACACTGATGATGGATTCTTCCAGAACCCATTGTGGTGGACAGATGAATAAAACTGGGATGGTGACCAGGGACAAGCAGATGTCAACTGGGCACAGTCTGGTGTTTCTAGACGAGCTATGACTTTACATCAGATGACACCTATAGAGCACTAAAATGTCACATGATAAAATGTAGACTAGATGTTAATTTATCGCTGAAATTAACATTAAAGAGCATGGAATAAAAACACTGTGAACAACTAATCTAAAAGCAGTTGTAGGTCCTGGTGAAACACTGTGTTCCCCTGAACAAGACTAGAACAGAACAAACACATCAGCAGCAGAAGGAAGGTAGTCTTTAGGCCAAATATAGGTGGTTTTAAGGCACTTACTGTCATCTACACTGTTAAACCTGTCCCACCAGTTTTTGAAGATTACTGCTTTTTACAAAAGCACAGAGACAGAGACAGATGAAAAACAACTACCATGTCAACTCAACTGTGATCTGCATGTACCTTTGGCATGTGGATGAATTAGTATTACTTTAAAGGTTGTAACTAGATTTTACATTAGTTGATCCAAAAGAAGGAGTTAAAGAGAGATGGCTTCCAGATCGTCTCTCCCAGAGGAGGACCTCACCTGTCCAGTGTGCCGTGAGATTTTTTCTGATCCTGTCATTCTCACTTGCAGCCACAGCTTCTGTAAAACATGTCTGCATGACTGCTGGAAAGAAAAAGATTCTACAGATTGTCCTCTATGTAGGACAAGATTTACATTGGCTGAAATTCCTTGTAACCTGGCTCTGAAGAACCTGTGTGAGACCTTCAGTGACATGAGAAGTCAGAGAGCTTCAACTGGATCTGAGGTGCTCTGTAGTCTGCACAGTGAGAAACTCAAGCTCTTCTGTTGGGAGGATCAAGAACACATTTGCTTGGTGTGTCAGAACTCCAGAAAACACAGATCTCACACCTGTGTTCCAGTAGATGAGGCTGCCCAGGATCACAAGGTAAGAGGAAAAACATTGTTATTGTGGATGCGACGGTCCATAGTCATGTTTGGTTATCACTTACATTCAAAAACCCCAAATATGTTGCAAGTATTCAATGTCTCCACCATATCACACCCTATCACAAAGATCTTGTAAAACCACAACTTGAAAAAACATTATACACAACGTTTTGGTATGCTTCCCTTAACCCTTTGCCTTTAAAATATTGGAACAATTATTCCCATGGTTCGTGCCTGAATCTTCGCCATCCAATCACCAATTTTATTTCTGAAAACTGCCAGATTCTTGTCACAACAAACTAAAAGCACATCTAATTGGTTAAGGGGTTACTGGGCATGAATAATACATGCATCAACATGTGTCATCATCGTCATCCAAAGTGGAGCCAGAGAGGAAACCATGGAAGATTTCCTCCAGTGTTAGATTTACTGCTACAAATTGAAAACTGAGGCAATATTTCAAGTAGAGACAAGTTTCTAACTGCAGACCTCTCCTCTCTATACTTGCCTCAAGCCCCTCTCTCCTCAGGCCCCTCTCATCCAGGTGTTACCGCCTCTGCTGGTCGGAGGATGTATTGTATTTATATTACAGTTTTTCACAATTGCTAAAACACTAAGCCCCATTCACTGAATCAAATGTTCAGTGGCCTAAACCCATTTGTGGAATCAGACACTCGTTTGTCAAAACTCTAAACACATTCTCATTCACTAGAAACATTTTTCACTGTGATGCACTTCTGCTGCAAAATTGTAAACACAGGCGGCAAACAGTAAACACAACTACAACACAGTTGTCATCTGTAAAACACAATGACTCGCAATTGTTTCTAATGGTGGTTTGGGACAATGTCATTATGCTTTCTTTTGTCTCAAATACAAATGTATTTGCTGTGTTTATAGCATGTAGCCTACTACAGTATTTGATTTGAAATATGTTCTGATCTTCTGCACAAAATGCAACCTTTACATATGTAGCGCCCCCTACAGTAAAGCTGACTACGCCACCCCTTGAGCTAACTGATAAGTGTCAGAGCAAGGGGAACTCTGCCCCAATGAGTGTACAGACACAGGTAAGTTAGAACAGTACAAAATTATGTTCTTTCATATTTTGAAGGGGGTTGTACCGGCTGGTCAATCAATACATAAAAGGTGGGAATCTTAACGGCCACCAGTTAATCAGTCAAGCCAAAGAGAGGATGAAAGCTAGTGGAAGCTACGGTCTCTATACCACACGTGAATAAAGTGCACACAACCCTTAGGGCAACACACTGCAAACTTCAAGTTCTGGTAAAACACTCAGATAATTGCTTAAGGACAACACAGCATTGCAACACTAGTCACTCAGTGAGTTCGACTACGGAGACCGGCTTCCCAAGGCCTACAAGGTGTTACCTCTTGACCAATACCGGGGCTGACTATGGGGAAGACAATGAACAAAACAAAAGAAAGAAAACTCCTTTAACCTGGGGGCTCACAGAGCTAACAGCATGGAAGAGCTACCTGGCTAAGGACCCCAGGTATCTGTATTTATGCCCGTCTCAATCACTGCCCATTCCCCACCCCTAATAATGACATCACCGAAGCACAAGAGAGTGAGAAGGGGAAGAGAAACCTAAAAACACAGTTGCTTGAGTGCCCTCAAGCAACGAGTTCCACAGGCTACACATAGACAATGTGGAGTACAGTACATATTTTCATCAGTGTGCAGTACTGGTGTGTTGTGTTCAGTGATGGGCAGTAATGCGTTAGAAGTAACGCGTTACTGTAATCCGGTTACTTCTTTCAAGTAAAGAGTAAAGTAAGGGATTACAATTGCAAAAACAGTAATTAGATTACTGTTACTTTCCTACAAGCAGGCTGCGTTACTCAGACCCTCCAGGAATTTGCAATGTTGCTATCGCACCAATTCACGCAAATTCAACGATTCCCCGCGAATTCAGCGCGACGTTGCAATTTTAACCAATCACCGCAATTTTCCCGCAACCTTTTCCAATCATCGTCGTCTCCCACAACTCTCTCCAGTAGGGGTTAAATCCAGTGTTGCGCCTGAACGCGTTCATTGAACGAAAGTTCATGAACTAGTTGATAATTTTGGTGAACGTGAACTGAACGTACTGCCTGATGAACGATACTGTGAACGCGTTCATTCTGGTGTCTGTGAACTCTTTCACTCTTTTTAATTTTGTTCAATAAGGTGCCAGATTTCTAGAGACTTCCAGGCGAAAAACACACCCGTAACAGTCCTGTATTCAGGGTTGCCCAACTAGTCAATTGCTACGTGTGCTTTCTTCTACTGTCTATGCCTGGCAAGCGTGACCAATAAACCAATAACTCAATTAAAATTACAAAGAGGGAAATTCGCAACTTTTTATATCAAATTTCACTTGCTCCCGCAATTTCATCACAACAAACACCTAAAAACCACCGCAACATTCATCACAAATCTTTGGAAAAGCTCCCGCGAAATCAGGAATTTTAGCCCGCAACTATCACAAAAAAGGCCCGCGAAATCCTGGGGGGACACTGGCTGTGTTCGAAATCTTAGATAGCTGTCTTAATCCTTGCTCTCTTACTGGACAGGTGTCTAAAGAGACAGGTCCTTTCGGGGGAAGGTATCTCCAAAACCGTTGATTTCGAACAGTCTATTAAGATAGGATGTACGTCATCGCACTGCGTGTACTTATGTGCTCGCACTAGCGCGCTCTGTCAGACATACCAGAGCTAACGTTAGCAAGCCCGTTAACAATCTTCAGCTACCGATAGCGACCTGGCTAACGGATACCTCGCTAACGACTTCAGACTATTTTTTGTTAATCAATCATGGCATAATTACATAGTACACTGTTTATTTCTCGGTAACTTTTATTAAAAAAAAGAGCAAAAAAAGCAAAGAAACGTACATTTATGAATACTTTTGGCCAGCACTTCAGTGGTTTGTTCCGCCATCTTATTAATATTTTTTCTCTGGTTTGGGTTCTGGCGCACAGAGTTATGGGTAATACCTGCCGCCATTGAGACAGCAAGGCAGCTCATATGCTCTCTTGAAAAATGACCGTTATGTGACGTATTTCAAGGTATCTTATTAAAGCGGAAGAGAAGGTTTAAGACATTTCGAACAGTCCCTGCTCTCTTAATAGGAAGGAAGGAAGGAGGCATTTTAAGACATTTCGAACAGAGCCACTGTGTTACTGAACCGTGATTTTGTTTGTGAGTGTCTCATGACAATCACGTATGAGCGGTGCGAGGTCTGTGCGTGTGTAGATCAACAAGAGATAACATCAGAGAATGTCTAATCAGCCTGTCTAAAGGAGAGCCTGTCCACTCTCTATTAAGCCCCATTGTACCGAATTTTGTTGCAGTTACACCAGAGTTCCACTGGGAGTGATCGCGGTCCAGTGCAAAATTAATGGGAGTCTATGGAGCTAAACGGCTAAATTTGGCTCTTTCGCCTGATTGTCGTTGAGAAATCTCAGATTTGATTGTAGTTTTTGCATGTTCAATGTGGATTATAGGTCTAAAGTTTAATGAACGAGTACTTATGTCCTTTCAATTTCTTACAGGGTGAGTCGTTGTTGCCCATAACACGCAAGCATTCTGATAATGAATGCTGATTGGTTAGTGAAGGACTGACTATGACCAGAGATCCCGCTTGATGGTATCCGAAGCGGAACCAGAATGTCAGAGCATTAGCAACATTAGCAACAACATTAGCAAGCCAAAACCTGTCAGCTGTGTTGTCGATGCCTCGAGAGAAAAAAGGAAGTGACCAGAGCTTGCCGCAAAGCAGTATCTCTGGTCGTACGATGTGTATGACGTCATTGACATTTTAAATGGCTTTTTTAGACAAAAAAGCGACTTTTAAAAAATCTAACACCCAGCAGTGTGTATTTTTTTTTTACTAAAAATGATATCCTGAGAAAAGTGGATTTTTAGGAGTATAGCTGTATAGACCATTCTGCACTGGACCGTTAGCGCCCTCACTGGAACTAGGAAGGAACCGGAAGTTTCCCGAGTGGCAGTTCTCCCATAGACTTATATCAGAGAATGTCTAATATGGGGAGAACTTCCACTCTCGGGAAACTTCGAGTAGCATGTACCTGCAGCCGGAGAGCTGCAGTTTCAGGACCGCAGTTCTAGGACCCTCGTTTTATCTGACAGCGCCACCTAGCGAATTGGATAACCATGGACCGGAACAAGATAATCAATATTTTCCTGCAGTAGTGAATGCAGGTTACGGCTCGACATTAAATTATAACAAGAAGAAGAGGAATTGATGTAGCTTGTTTCATGACACGATGGATGAGAATCAGAGTGTAAGTAGCTAATTTGAATCATGTGTGGTTATGTATAAAACAATTCTGGTGTCTTGAATTGGACAATAAAGTTAACGTTAGCTAGCTAACTTCAACTTTGCTGTCTAAATCATTTCAAGACACCGGAGTGGTTTTATACATAACCACACGTGATTCACATTAGCTACTTTTACCTATGAGCTACACTGATTGCCAAACATACAACTGTTAACAACCAAGTTGAAGACAGAAATTACTGTTTGTGGGGAATACTGCTTTGGTCGCACTCTTTTTGGTATATTGATGGTCGCGAAAATCTAGAAATCCTTCAAATGTTGCTGGTTCATGGGGTGGAGGGAATTATGAAGAGTTGGATGGAGCGATGCAGGTGTATTTGGTGGAGGGCTGGATGGATGTGATACTGCGATTGTTATTGTTTATTATTGTATATATATTTTAAATATATCCATATCTGAATAATTAAATTCTGAAAAATCAAAAATAATTCAATAATCAAATAATGGTGTTCACGAGGTGTCCATTATCAGGTGATATTCAGGGCTGGACTGGCAATCTGGCATACCGGGCATTTTCCCGGTGGGCCGACGCATTTTTGGGTCGAATCGTCGATATAATTTATAGGCTTCTTTTTTGGGGGGGTCGGGCCGGCCCATAAAGAACTGACAGCCCATTGGTTAATTTTATTTATTGGCACTGGCCTCACCCAATAAAATCCAGGAACCTCCTTCCCCTGATTCATAATATCGCCGCCCTGAGACACGAGCTGTTGGCAAATGCGTATGCTGGTTTAGCATCGTTAAAGTTTAGCATCGCTAAAATGGAGAGACAACCACCAAAGCGCAAGGGGAGTGCAGAAAAGTTAAGGGAGAAAAATATTAAATATCTTCAGGCGAATGCCACAAAATGTGCAAAAAATTCGAACATGTTTGGCGGGGCTTTAGCTGCTTCAACATCAGCATTACCTGTAGAGGAAGGAGGAGAGGTAGCTGGCTCAGAGAGGCAGAAACAATATACTGACAGGGTCAGGGAAGAAGCCGAGGAGGAGAGTGACCATGACAGGGGCATGGGAGTGAGTGAGGAAAAGATGGAAGAAAGAGTAGCCTAGTTGACGACGTGGTAAGGAGTGGGCAAATTAACAGGGACTCAGGAAGGGAGGGAGGCTGTGTGTGTTTCTGTATTGTATTTAGCAGACACTTCTGTCAAAAGCGACAAAATATGAATCTTACAATAATTAAAAATGAGTTAAAACAGTTTTAAAAGTTGCTAAGCCAATATTAAGCAAATAACAATACAATATTTACATTTAGTCATTTAGCAGACGCTCTTATCCAGAGCGACAATATCAATATGTATATATTTTTTAATACCATACATACACGCATATTTTAAGAACTGTCTGCAGGGAATGTGTCTGACCAGTCACGGTGGGCGTGGGCCGTCTGGGCCAAAAATGCCAGGGCCGATTTTTTGTCCCAGTCCAGCCCTGGTGATATTGGACACCTCGAAGGGCATTATCCCGCTTATACCATGGTCACTTGCCAACGATTTTTTTCCAAACATAAATTAATGTTTTCATGCGTTTTGCAAAAGAAAATCTAACGTTTTTTAACGTTAGCCAACTCTGATATTTCTAGTCCGCTCAACTCATAGAACCAACACCGGCTTTCCTTTGGATGAGCTATTAGCCCGAAAGCTAGCTAACGTTATGCTAGCAAGATTAAAAGGCAATAACATTGTGTACGGTTGACAAACAGTAAATATAATTTTACAGTATGTTTGACAAGAAGATTAGCTAGCTAGCCAGCCATGTCACTGTCCCAAAATCAATATCAAGATTTTCACGAACAAGGTATCGGCCATATACTAGTACTAGGCTACAGTACGGCCGCAGCCTGTGGAGCGAGTTGAATAGAAAATGGATGTGAGATGACCGCATCAAAGTTGACATATTCTCCAAACAGTAATTATAATTGTACAGTATGTTTAACAACAAGACTAGCCAGCTATCGAGCCATGTCATTGTCCCCAAATAAAATCAAGATTTTTAAGAAGAAAAGCCATGTGTCGAGTTGCGGCTACTATCGTGTTGGCCACAGCCTGTCTGAAGTAGATTGACTAGCGAGGTTAATAGCGAATGGGATGTGAGATGAGCGGTTACGTAACACTGACATAGTAGATTCAGAAATATTTTTTTTTCAAATAGGTTAAAATAAATATTCAAGTCACTCATTGTTGTAAATACAGCTTAGCTTGTTAAAGTCTTTCAAAATTGTAAATGGAGGCTTTGACTCCGTCCCTGTTGTTATGGTTACTTATTTCAGACACTTTGTACAGGCTCATACTATGTAGCCAGCGGAATAATTTAGAACAGTGAAAAGACAGTTTGGCTGCAATCACGTAGTAGGTGTCCGTTATCACCCGATAATGGACACCCCTGCAGCCAATCAGAATCGAGTATTCACCCAGACCATGGTAGGCTATAACATAAATTATACGACTTAAGGCCGAAATATGCTTCTGCGTCTCCGTTTACGGATGGGCGGGCTCACGGATACGCACGGATACGGACGGATAGACTTCGTTTATGGTTCTCCGTAGGCTGTGGGTGCTGAAAACAATTCACCGCCAGAAGAGTAGGTGGCGCAACGGTTTTTTGTAAGTCGTCGTGGAGTGTTTATTTACCTAGGTTATCGAGAAGTCGGAGCAAATTGACAAATTAGCCGTTTCATCAATAAAATACGCACATTTTCAGCAACTACACTGCCCATTTCTCATCACATTTTAATTCAGATAGGCCTACTGATTTACATGTACTGTTTAGCTGAAATATGAGCAATGGCGGTCAAAGGATTCTGTTCGTCCTGTTTATCACGGCAACCCCGCCCCTGACGCAAGCGGTTCTTAATACTGACCAATCACAGCCAAGGGGGTCTCCGTAGCTCTCCGTCGCTCTCCGAAATTACGACGGATAGTTAGAAAATTCAGGAGGTGCACGTTGAGCTCTGCGTTGCTCTCCGAGGGCTGACGGAGAGCTCGTAGAGGGCGTTCCACGGAGACGAGGGCGTTCCCATGTGTCCGTTTTTCGAAAAACGCAGAAGCATATATCGGCCTTTACAGTTCTCAAGGACGCACACACGCAATCTCAACTGCGGTGTGAAGCGCGTGTCCGTGCTATTCTCCGACATGCACTCTAACAATCACTGCTGATAGACGGCCAAACATTTTGTACAGCCCTATTTCTGATACCGTGGCGGCAGAAATTTAGCCGTGGCTAAATTTAAATCAACAGAGGAAACACTGAAGTGGATTTTTTTTTAAACTATTCACAGGGCATTTGTCATTACATCCATTACTTCAAAAAGTCACGTTAAAGTGGAAGGGTTTTCCCTCTCGAGCTTCACTCGTATGTAGGATTATTATGGAGGATTATAGGGGCCAAAACTAAATACATAAATAATTGAATGGTTAAATACTTGAATAAATAAATCATTATATAATACAAAGCTTAAATAAATGACTAATTATATAATGTAATGCGTAATTGACATACAAAATGTATAAATTACAAATTAAGGAGTCAGGTGGCTGAGCGGTTAGGGAATCGGGCTAGTAATCAGAAGATTGCCGGTTCGATTCCGGCCGTGAGAAAAATAAAGTTGTGTCCTTGGGCCAGGCACTTCACCTTACTTTCCTCGGGGGAATGTCCCCGTACTTACTGTAAGTCGCTCTGGATAAGAGCGTCTGCTAAATGTAAATTAAATGAGTCACTAAATATATAAATGTTACATGTATTTGTGTGTATATATATATAGATTTACATTCATGTGTTCACATTTATTTATTTATACTTTCATTTATCCACAAGTGTAAGTGTTCATTTATCCACAAGTGTAACTTGTTGCAGCAAAATAAATCTGTCATCACCTGTCAAAAGTCAGGGGGCGGGTTAAAGCCTCTGATTGGTGAATGAACAGTATGTAGCGTCCCCGACACAGGTCGTTATAAGTCGGAGACTAGACGTGATATCTTGGTTAAGGATTTTATTCTCTTAACAACAGGCAGCTATTTAGGCTACTGCCCACGCCCAAACTAACACCTTTTTGTTAAGTAGAACTTGCTATCAACAGCTAACACAGTAGAGGAATCCTCTATCGTCTCACTCTGCAGCCTCATCTTCTGTACCATCTCGCCGAGGATCGTGAACACATTTTCATTGATGTCTGTGTCAGTCAGGGCCGATATCATTGCTATAATTTCAGCGAAGCTCTCAATATGATTCTCCTCAATATGAAAAATGGTGAATTGGCAGTTGCCTCCATCTCTTCAGCTACAGCCAACATTTCGACCACTGTAGCATGCAATATTTCATTCATTGAATCTGCACTGGGTGCTGCCATCTTGAATTAGTCAAAAGCAGTCGATTCAAATTGAACCACCAATCAGAGGCTTTAACCCGCACTCTGACTTTTGACGGGTGACGACAGATTTATTTAGCTGCAGCAAATTACACCGTGGATAAATGCAAGTATAAATAAATAAATGTGAACAAATGAAAACGTAAATCTATATATATATACACACAAGTACATGTAACATTTATATATTTAGTGTCTCATTTAATTAGTAATTTATACATTTTGTATGTCAATTAGGCATTAAATTATATAATTAGTTATTTAAGCTTTGCATTATGTAATTATGTATTTATTCAAGTATTTAGCCATTCAATTATTTATTTATTTAGTTTTGGCCCCTATAATCCTCCATACACTCGCAGTGCACCAGCGCGAGTATACAGACATGTCATGTGACTGGGGGCAGAGAGCAACGCTGATGTTATGGTGGCAAAATAAATTAACACAGGACTGGATGATATTGCGATTTTTTTTATTTAACTTTACTAATGATGGGCTTATCGTATTGATGCAGCCACAAAAAAATAAAATAAGTAGGCCTAGTCAGTAAAGTAACTGGATTACTTTCTTGGAGAAGTAATCAGTAATCAGTAACTAATTACTATTTCCAAGTAATTGACCCTGAAACACTGGTTTTGTTTGGTCAAAATATTCATGTACTTTACGTACTCTACTGTAAAAGTATCTCTGACAAAATCAAGCAGGTTATATCATTAGAAAAGAATAGTTACTGTAAAAGTGTTTTAAATTCTACAATCGTTCCTACCCTCACCTATGGTCACGAACTGTGGGTAGTGACCGAAAGAACGAGATCGCGAATACAAGCGGCCGAAATGAGTTTTCTCCGCAGGGTGTCCGGACTCTCCCTTAGAGATAGAGTGAGAAGCTCGGTCATCCGGGAGGGGCTCAGAGTAGAACCGCTGCTCCTCTGCGTCGAGAGGGGCCAGTTGAGGTGGCTCGGGCATCTGATAAGGATGCCTCCTGGACGCCTCCCTGGTGAGGTGTTCTGGGCACGTCCCACTGGGAAGAGGCCCCGGGGAAGACCCAGGACACGCTGGAGGGACTATGTCTCTCGGCTGGCCTGGGAACGCCTCGGGGTCCCCCAGGAAGAGCTGGTGGAAGTGGCCGGGGAGAGGGAAGTCTGGGCCTCCCTGCTTAGGTTGCTGCCCCCGCGACCCGACCCCCGGACAAGCAGAAGATGATGGATGGATGGCCTAATCGTTTTATTCTAAATATCACCCTTATTGCTTGTTTTGTGCTTTATAATTTCTCAAGAGAAATTGTTTAGAGTGAAATTTCTTCATGAAACCCTCCATCATGTCTTTGCAGGAGGAACTTCAGACTGCCTTGAATACCTTAGAAGAGAAGCTGAAGGACTTGAAGAAAGTCCAACTCACCTATGATCAAACAGCAGATTACATTAAGGTCATAGTCAAGGTTATATTTCTAAGGCATAGCAAATATAATGCATTTTATATTCTGAGTCAGTTAGAACAATAATGTAACTTCTGATAATATGAAACGTTTTACAGACACAGACAGTGAACACAGAGAGGCAGATCAAGGTGGAATTCAAGAAACTTCACCAGTTTCTACAAGAAGAAGAGGAGGCCAGGATTTCAGCACTGAGGAAAGAAGATAAACAGAAGAGTGACAAAATGAAAGATAAGATTGAGTGGATGAATAGAGAGATGACATCACTTTCAGACACAATCAAAGCTGTAGTGGATGAGCTGAGAGCAAAAGACATCTCATTCCTGCAGGTAACGATTGCTAGATTGTATATGTAGAATTACATTTGGTAAACTTCATAACATGGTGAGATGGATGCTTATCATTATTATTTCGTCTTCCTTCAGAACCTCAAAGCCACCAAGGAAAAGTAAGTTCATTTAGAATATCTCTTCGGTTCTGTAATTAAAACTGTTACTGAGAAAGAACATTCTTCCAGAACCCAGGTTACACTGCCAGATCCACAGCTAGTCTCGGGAGTGCTGATAGATGTAGCCAAACATCTGGGCAACCTGACCTTCAGAGTCTGGGAGAAGATGAAAGGGATGGTCAAATATAGTCAGTACTGAAAATGAGATATAATACTGATGTTTGTAATGTTGTTATAGTTTTCTTAGTTTTAAATACACTCAACCAATTCATATCAAAGTAAACATACACTGTATTATTGGTGTACAGTATCTAATGGGTACAATTCTTCTGTCTTTGTTTTGCAGCTCCTGTGATTTTTGACCCCAACACTGCACATCCTTGTCTTTCTCTGTCTGAAGATCTGACCAGAGTGACATGTCAGAACACATGGCAGCAGCTCCCTGACAACCCAGAGAGGTTCATGAAGTATGCAAATGCTCTGGGTTCTAAGGGGTTCAGTTCAGGGATGCACAGGTGGGAGGTGGAGGTTGGAGACCATCCTAGATGGAACATGGGAGTAGCTAAAGAGTCTGTAGACAGGAAGGGGGTGGCATATGCAACACCCAAATATGGCAGATGGGTTTTAATGCAGGACAGTGGTGCATTTGAAGTGGATGGGGGAGAGAACCTCACTCTGCAGAGGAGACCCCAGAGCATTAGAGTGCAGCTGGACTATGACAAGGGGGAGCTGTCCTTCCATGACTCCAAGGACATGACTCACATATATACCTTTAAACACAAGTTTGCTGGTACACTCTTCCCATACTTTGCTATTGGAGAATCTGATGAAGGCCAAACCTCTGATATACAAACGGCTCTGACTGTGATGTCATCCAAGTGAAGTGTGTGCGTGAAAAACCTGATAGGCATAGTAGGCCGCAAGGTGAACCACGAAAAGTATTTTAGAAAATGATTCCCACTCCAGTCTGGTAGTGTATCACATGCAGTCTGGTAGTGTATCACATGCAAAAACACTGTCAGGGGCCGGATTTCTGGTCATCCAGGTGACGTGCAAGGTCCCATCCTCTATTTGCCAACCATATCCATCCATGTGGACAAAAAGCAGCTACCTTATTGGTGTAGAACGATCACGTGTCGAACCGTGCCACCAAAATCCTATTACGCTCTGAAGAAACAAGTTCTGCATAAAACATAGACGCATCGACAATCGACTGGAATGTTATCAACAAACTTTTTTTTGGTAGCTAAGCACGACTCGTTCTTTTTTATGAGCTAAAGATTGTGTAGATGCCAGACTGTGGAGCGGGATGAAACGATAATAGGGTTCACCTTACGGCCTATAGTAGGATTAGGCATATTAGGATAAGAAGAGGATGTAGCTGTTTAGTGGTGTGAATCAATCTTCTCCACTTTTTTTAAGTGATACTTAATTTCAGTTTAGATTCTAGTTTTTAGTTTTGGGATTATCTAACATGTTAAATTTAGTCGTATTTCATTTCTGTGGATAGATGGAGCCATTCAATAAATAAACAATACTGTACAATTCAGACAATGGTACATTGGTTATTTTTGTTGTCACATTAATTGTAGAGATTAAATTGATATAGGTCTAGAGACCATGATTGCTTAGACAGGTTCACAAAACAAGTAACGTGTAATGTTTTCGCCACATAAATGTAAATGATGCCTTAACCGTCTTCGCAGAGATACAAGCAACGCAATCAGGACCAAGACAAGCATTTTGACACCGACATTGTGTTGAGAATATAGGTTGAGCCTTTGCAAAGGCAAGCACACCCAATGACTGCTGACTCCAAAAAGCTCTCAGTCCTTGCCCTTCTGGATCTGTCAGTGTATTGTCTTGTGTTTTGGCCTCTAGAGGTCCTCATGCCCGGCTTATTTAGTTTGTAGTGATGTTATTAGGTTCACCTGGGCCTCGTTCTGCTATGTGTATTTAAGGGACTCTGTCTCATAGCTGCCTTGCTTGGTGTTTAGGTGTTAGCCGGTTGTCTAAGTAAGTTCTCCAAAGTCATTGTGTTTTCTGTTGCCATGTGGAATATTTTTGTGGAACGTCCTTTTGGGACTGGTTTTGTTTTGAGTACTACTTTTTGCTATTCTTTGCCTACCTATGGATTATTGCTCGACCTGATTAAAACGTATTCAGCATCTCCAGTTCTAAGTGCGTCTTACTTTTGGGTTCACCATCATCCAGTGGCTCAAGGAGTGTGTTGGACCCTCACACGGGAGACCTGAGTTCGAGTCAAGGCTCTGACAGGATCTGTGTGACCATTCAAATGGATGGTCGTTATCAGCCTTCCACAGAGCTTGATAACAACACATTTGAATCAGGTGTGCTGGAGCAGAGAAACATCTCAAACTTACAGGACAGTGGACCCAGAGGACCAGGAATTTCTTTCAGTTTCTGAAAACCAAACCGGTTTCCAAGTTTCCAAAGCAGACATCATGTTTTATAAACTGGAAGCAGACCAGGGATATGTTTATAAACTAGAAGGATACTGGAGGATCTCCACAGCCTGGTTGTCTATCGTCCCTTGACTTTTATAGATCAGAGTGCTGCTGAGCAGAATAGCCAGGGAGAAAATGTAGAGACAAAAATCTATTCAGTATTATAGCACCACATAGTGGCCTGTATAAAGAAAATCGTTTGTTACATAAACAGTTTATAAAAACAATGTTGCACAGTGGGCCTGTGAGACTCAACATTTAATTACACAATGTGTCTCTATTGTTCTGCTTATGGTGAAATGACAAATAAAGCGGACTTGAACTTGATCATACATTTTCATCACCTGCAATTCTTTCATAAATATACTGTACATGTAGCCTAAACACATTTGGAGAACTGTTTTAATGTTTGTTTGTTTTGTCATTGTACATGGTTCAGTCAGTGTTCATCCAGATGCCCTCAGTCTTGGACTGTATGGTGGATCAAAGGGTAAATCCTAAAATTGAAGCAAGCATTTTAAATTTGTGTTTACACTATACATTTTGTGTCAAAGCAACAAGACATGTTACAGTATTTTACAATCGCTATGACAATTTTTTCAATACTTTCAACAAGTTTCCTAAACTCTTGACACAGTTAGCACAACATCCATCTGTGTTGGCTATACAATTAACACATTTATTGTTGCTTTGACACAAAATGCATAGAGTAAACACAAATTTAAAATGCTTGAACTTCTTTTACACACAAGCTCAACCAAGACCAAAACAATCGATTTTTACTGCCCAATTTACCAATGTTTTCACACAATGTCAGAACAAATAACATCATGTTCAAAACCTAACTTATTGGCTGAAGTCAAAGTGAACAGCTGTTCATACTGTGAATTGAAACACAAATATATCCCCTGTATTTAATTCCATTGTTACTGACGAACAGCTGGTTGAAGTTATGCAAATACTGTAAATCACAGCTGATTCCCAACTAGGAAACAATCAGGTGTTGAGGTTCTTTCAATCGCATGACCATATGGTATTTATAAAGAGTACCTCTTTGGGCTGATCTTGTGTAGAAAAAGAACAATATAGATAGAGCAACACGAAGAAAGTGTAACCGGGTCATATTTTGAGGTTGTTCATTTCTTCTCAGTTGTATTGGGACATGTCTCCTTTAAATGCCAGAAAACTACATCGACATCATGTGGTAGTTTCTTGGTTGGGTGGCTTGAGGGAGAGTTGGTGGTTCTTGGTTCATATTGCTTGTAAGTGGGACATTTGTCTTAAAATACTGTAATAACAATGCAATAGTGTATTTGATTAAAGATCCTGTAAAGTGGACCTGGAAACGAGTTTTAAGTTCGCCACACCACAGAATAATGTGTTATTAACTACCCATCCAAATTCGAATGAAAAAATAACACCGACAAGTATGTTAAATTAGGCTTTGAAATCGTGAAAAAATGAGCAGTCTTCTCTGCTTGAGACTGGGGGGGCGTGTCGCCTGAAGGAGCTGAAGCTCCGCCCCTCGCTGCCTAGTGCCTACCTCCGACCCAGATAATGGACGCTATGTAAAGCCAAACAAAACCGTTTAGAATTTGAATTTATTTGTTCAATGAGTGAAACATACAGATGCATATAAATGAAATGTTCCCCTGAGCTGTAACAGTAAAAATGGACAGCAGAGACAGCAGACAGTGAGCTCTCCAACTAGGCTACTTCTAACACATTAGCTACCGGAGCCAAAGAACCAAAGAGCCAAAGCAGTGGATTGTCCAGGTGCTACCGGAGGAGGAACGGCCGGGAGGGCGATGCTCGGTACGGCTCCGCGCTGCAAGAGAAGCCGTGTGTCCGCGAACCCCGTCTGTCTCTGGTCCATGTTAAAACTATCCGCTGTGAAATGGTCACTGCATTTAGTCATTTGGCAGACTCTTATCCACTGCAGAGGCGGCTGTTGGAGTTTATCCGAAGCTTTCCATCAGCGTGGCTCTCTATTTTTCCTTTCCTCATCAATAGGGAAATTAAATAGTGTTGCAGCGCAGCTGAAGTTTTTGCATCCAGGGAAGATGCAGTTGCGGGTGGTGGGAGACATCCTGAAGCTAGCTAACTAGCTGATGTAGGCTACAATAACAGTACAGCAGGAGGAGCCATTCAGTGATCTGACATAGATAGGGCGAAATGACGTAGATAGGGCATTTTTTTGGCTCCGCCCATTAACCTGATCTGAAAACGGAAGAGAAACTGTTCTTCGGTTTAACTCCACATTTCAGTGTGACAACGTTTTAGCGCTTTGCACATGCTTTCAGGAACTCATTTCACACGTATATAATTCACTTAGATGCAAAACATGCAATTTAATTTACAGGATCTTTAATTCTGGTTCGACTTTTTGTCCGACTTGAGACGGCGGCGAGGCTAGGTCACTGTGACGTACACATCAAAGTACCGTGAGATCGATTCAAGAACTACCGGCTGTGTAGCCGAGCGCATTTTCTCAAGAGCAACTGCACGGGTTCTAATGACGACACAGCTATTTCATGATTGGCCAGACTCACACACGACAACTTTGACGCGTGTTTTGTAATTATTCTGACACCTTCAGTTTCGCCAACGCTCAAATCCGGACCAAACAGTTTAATTGAATAAAAAATGTGTTGATGAAAGGGTTTTAGTCCGCCTCTTCACTAACGGAAAGACTAAGTTTAACTAGAAAAGACTGTTCCTGCGAAACAGCAGTGAGAATGCTGAAAACCTGAATGGGGATTGCTGACCATGCTAAAAAAGCTGAAAATAGTGAACATTTAGTAGAAAGTTAGAAGCTGAAGCTTCCAAGCAACCGAAAGGTATTTTTGAAAGGGGCTGGAGCTGGACGAAGGCATAAAACTACAGAAAAAAAGAAAAATGCAAAAAGAGAAATAATTCGGAAGAATTTGAAAATGTAGTAGAAAGTCATTTGCTCAGGTTTCAAAAGGTCTGAAATGTATTTTAGAGAGGACCTGGAGCGAACTCTGATTAAAATGCTGCTGCAAAAAAAGCTGAACTATTGTGGGTAGTAAATAAGATCATGCTTCATCTAACCAGCGGATCATCTTGCAAGTGTGTCAAAGTGGTATTTTTACAGACTGTATTAACACCGTAGGCGTGAATAATGCATGCATCGTCATTGTCGTCCATCTGTAGCCGAAGCAAAGCTAGAGAGAGGATGCAATGGGAGACTTTCTACAGTAAGCTATAGGCCTATCTACTGCTTCAAATTGAAAACGGAGACCATCTTTTGATTAAAGACAAGTTCCTTAACCTCTTTTGTCAATATCGCCAATAAAAAGTAGGCTAAATACTCTTCAGTTACGAATCATTTGTTTGTAGCTAGGTAACGAATATTATGTCTGGAAAAACGTAGCTAGCGATGTGACCTGGTTTCGCCGTATGATGACAGTCGTAGTGTCACTAGAATGGCCATAACAAAAGATCATATTTCAAATCTGTCTGCTGTTCTACATTGCCCACACAATTATGTATATATATCAACTCTAACATGGCCTGTATCTTGTATTGAAAGTGCTCGAAAATGAGCTCATCTAATGTATGGTGGACTGAGAAAACATATTTGTTAGTCAAAGCAGAGCGAGCGGATGTCGTGGGAGAATTCCTACTGTGTTAGATTTACTGCTTCAAATTGAAAACGGAGAATATACAGGGCTGCCAACTCTCACGGTTTCGCCGTGTGACACACGCATTTCAACCATTTCTCACGCTCTCACGCCACACATTGTATATCTCACGCTGAAAAGGCAACGCCAAACAAGTAGCCAAGCTAACGTTGTAAACAGTAACGGACGAGGCGCAGGTTAACGGAGTGAAGCATCATTGACGCGCAAACAGCCGTGTAAACTCGCCTGGGGGGGGCAGTGAAGCTCGCCTAAGGAGGGGGGGTGAAGCTCGCGATAGCTCGCCCCGGGGGGGGGGGGGGGGGGGGGGGGGGGCTTTATATGTCTGTGCGGTCAGAAATACAACTCTACCGGCAGTTTCAAAAACGTGTACCCAATTCTGCTCTGCCGAAACCAGAGATGTCCTTTATATGTCTGTGCGATCAGAAATACGACTCTATCGGCCTCTCCATTGAAGTTAGTGAGAGATTTTGAAAGGCTGCTTTCGCTTCAAGGCTCATAGCTGAAAATCTGTCAATGTGTGCTCTTTAGTAGTTACATTGGCTGAAAGAGGAAAACATTTCCTACATTTTAAGGTATAACTTGTTTCTGTAAGTTAAACTATGAACGTTAGAGGAATTTGTTTGACAATTTAGTTGAATATCAGAAAAAGAATCAAGATTCATAAGAATCAAGAAGGAGCCAAAATTAGATGTATTTGAAACTGTCATAATTCAAAATTGGCTGAATATTTGAAAAAGCTGAATCATTTGGGAATAGCTGAATGTCTTGTGAACATTTTAAAGGTTGAATGGTGTCTCTAGCTGAAAGTATGCTGAAGTAGTTAAGTTTGAAAGAGGAGGAAGCTTTTTTAATGATTTGAAAGGATTTACCATTACTTTTAAAGGGAGAATAATTTGCACAAAAACCTTAATGTTTTAAAAAGTATAAAAGTGAGAAATTAGAAAAGTCATAGCACACATCTCCCAAAGGAGCTGAACGTTTTGATACCAAAATTGTAGGAATCGGTGAAAGTATGCAGGACTAGTTAAAGGACAAAAAACCTACGGAAGAACTAAGAAGTTGGAAAAACAATAGTGAGAATGCTGAACAGCATTCTCACAATTATAAATAGAGTAAAGTAAGCAAACAGCGCTTGATCGGCCATGACTGACGTTAACGCAGCAAACTACAAGAAGCTGGAATATGTCCGACTTTACAGAGCCGTTTTCAACTCCTCCCCGACTGCAAGCGGCTCTCGCCGGTCGTTTCATGCAGCCGCAGTCCATGTCGAATGCACCTAACATCTCTGGTCATACGATGTCTATGACGTCAATGACATTTTAACCCTTGTGTTATCTTCGGGTCACTCTTTTTAGAACAGAAAGGCGACTTCAAAAAAATCTAACACCCAGCAGTGTGTATTTGTTTTGCCTCCCCTTTCAAATTCAAAATTCAATTTACTAGAAAAACATATATATCCTGAGAAAAGTGGATTTTGAGGGGTATAGCTCCATAGACCTCCATTCATTCTGCACTCGACCGTTAGCGCCCTCATATGGAACTAGAGTGGAACTGCAACCAGTTCAGAAACCGGAAGTTTCTGAAGAAGAGCGGCTACTGACGTCACTCTGCTGCGCCGCTCAGATTGCTTTTTCGTTTTCGAATTATGGGCAGTACCCAATGCTACTCGCAGTACCAGAGAATGTCTAATATAGAGAGAACTGCCACTCTCGTGAAACTTCCGCTTGAAGACGCTAAAAGACGCTCACATGTGTAGGCTATTCACTAGTGATGGGGGAAACGAAGCTTTCCGAAGCAACGAGCTATTTGACACAATTGTGTCGAAAAAGTATCGCTTTTTCGAAGCGTTCGATACATCTTCTCCATAGGGACATCTGCTGGTCAGTTTATGGTATGGCGACTGTATCGAGCGATGGAAGGAATCAAGTGACGTCAAGTCCTCGAGACGTCAGTCTCACAATCGTCATTGACAACTTGATAAATAAAGTTTATGTGACAAATGTTTCGATCTGCAAGTGTCAAAAATATGTTATCTTAGGCTATATCTTGTTGTATTATTAACAACGTAACGTCTTTACTACTTTACGTTCATAACATTTATTTTTAGGTTCTTATAATATTAATTACAGAAATTGCCTAACTGAGTATGGCTTCGTGGTAAGAGCGCTGCCCCTCACTTAGACATTATGAGATCGCATCCGCGGACCCCTTTTTAGTGGAAGTATATGCTAAATGAATACATTATTATATGATAATGTAGGCTAGCAGTTAAGGTTTTGGAATATGCTTTTGCAACCGGGAAAGGGATGGCCACATTTGAAGGCTGGTAAAACTAGAGAAAGATGTAGGCTATGTGCTTGTGTACACCTACTATCTCACATCTGTATCTATCTCTGTCTATCTAGCTCTGGCAATCTATCTGTATCTCTGGCTCTGTCAATGAATATATTCTATAGCGTCCGTAAATAGGCCTATGTCTCCTCTCTATAACCTAGGAATATTAGTGATTTCTGATGTCTTTTTAAGCGTTTGAATACAACGCAGTTTGTCTCAGCTTCTCGTGTGACGTCCGAAGCTTCGGACGACACTTCTACAGGTGATCACGTGGTTTTTTCCCATTTGAAGCCACGCTCGACACGTTTGTGTCGGTACCAATTGTTTCGAAAGGTCGATACCGCTTCGTGAGCACGGTATCGAGCGTAACATCACTACTATTCACCTGCAAACCTGTAGAAAGTATCAACTATATGTAGGCCTATTTGTTATGTTGTTGTAACATCTGCTCTGTTTGAGCGTTTTTTTCTCGTAAATTTCCCTCACAAGACAAGCTTGAGTTTTGATATATTGCATTTATTATACGGCTCTTCAGAATGTTCCAAAAAGTTCAGTTGATCGCGTCGGGGTCCTGTCGGTATTTGTATTACATTATCCGTTACATATGTGGAGGGGGGGGGGCTCTCAGGCTTATTCTGCGGGGGGGGGCCTCGTGTGTTTCCGTTACGGGCCTGACAACAACGACTTACCCTGTAAGAAATCGAAAGGACATAAGTACTCGTTCATTCAACTTTCGACCTGTAATCCATGTTCAACATGCAAAAACTACAATCAAATCTGAGATTTCTCAACGACAATCAGGTGAAAGAGACAAATTTCGCCGTTTAGCTCCATAGACTCCCATTCATTCTGCACTCGACCACGATCACTCCCAGTGGAACTCTGGTGGAACTGCAACAAAATTCGGTACAATGGGGCTTAATAGGGAGTGGCAGGCTCTCCTTAAACAGGCTCTGGCAGTACTTTGCGGGCAGACCACGAAACGAAAAAGCAATGTCCGCTCTGTTTTCTTTTGGATTATGGCATAAAATGTGCAGTCTTGAAGAAGAAAATGCAAATAGGATGATTGATTACTAATTTCATTTATGAGTCAAATGCAGCCACATTCTTAAAATGAAAAAGCATTTCTGCAAATGCATTTTAATTTACATTTTGGTCATAATTTTATTAGCACTAAATACATTTAAGTGAACCTAATCATTGCTGCCTTTCAAAGATGTCAGGTAAAAAGCAATTAATTATTAATTGGGGGGAGGAGGAATGTCACTCTTGCCTGTCTTCAAAACTTGAGAGCCCTGTGTAATACTTCAGACAGCATCTTTTCATCGCCATGAGTTGCCCATGAGTTTTTTAGTCACCGTTGGGGGTGCTGGTCAGCTACCTGCGCCTCAACCGTGTTGCAAGAGCTGTGATTCAAGATACTTTATTGACTTCATTAACCTAGTTAGTTATAGCCTTGGAACTAGACAAATCTGCGAGCTCATTGGCCTAGTGATGCAAGGCTAAGCGACTTGGTAATGACAATAAGAAATATTTCCTAAAATAGTTGATAGTGTATATATAATGTTTTCATTATTTGTAATGTGAGAATAAGGACTTCCAAACAATGTGCACTGAAATAACGCCTGTTTTAAATATGTACATGCTTACCACCACACAGCATCAATTAGTCTTGGAATACATTCGATACACTTAATGCAGTTATGTGTCAAAGTGCAAGCATGAGCGAGCCAAAAGATGCCTGATTATTTGAACAACGTCTGACTTTAGTCTTTTCGTTCAGGCGCAATGCGTGGACAGCTTACATTGGCTCGTGTGGTTGCTGTAGCTGTGGTCCATTGATTTTACAGCAGTTCCTTTAGATATCTCATTCGCAGTCAATTTAGACCTTGCCGAAGGCTGTTAAGCAGTGCAACTGAAAGAAACATGGCATCTGGAGAACCCAAATCGAAGAGACTCCGACTTTCCACGAGGGGTGGGAAAGAAGAGAAGGCAGTCTCAGAGAAGAGCCCAGCAAGGAAAAGCCTAGCCAGAAAGAGCAAAGGGAAAAAGAGTCCAGTTAAACTCAGGTGAGGTAGCTATCGAGTTTATTAGATTGCATACCATTCCACAGGGCTGAACTAACTTGCAGAATGCACGTGCAAGGCATTTACACTGGCCTGACAGGACAGTCAAATCCGTAGGGATTTGAATTAGAATCGATCGTGTATTCAAACAATAGGCTAGATAATTATGCATTGACGGTGTTTGATGAAAACGTGCCGCTTGATTTCTAAATGTATTTAGTCTGTTGGCTCGGAGTGTGGTTGAAATCATATTGTGTCACTGATGCAAAGTTGTGTGTGAAGTCCGGCAGGCGTGTGGGGTTTCCCACGTGTCTGTTGCTAGGCATGCATGGGTTTGAACAGGGTAGTGCGATAGGCCTACTTAAAAAAATATCAGCTGTAGTCGAAGATCTTTGTCTTAAGTCCAAGGTTAAGAAACATTTTCACTTGGCCACGGTAATGTTCAATTTCACCGTCCAGTCACCGTAGGTATCCATGGTCAGCTACCTAATGTACAACAGTGTTGCAAGAGCTGTGATTCAAGAGAAACACTTTATCGAATTTTACCTTCTGATCAGAACTGGGAACATTTTTGGAAGTCTCTTGCCCGACCACGTGATGTTTGCTTTGTTATGTAAAATATGATTGCCATGTATACCTTTATGTTTGGTCAGTGCGTCCCGCCCGCATATCAAGTATGATCATATGTTCGTCTCAGTGCCCAAGCCAATTATTGTAGTGGTACACTTCTCACGGTGTCATCCAAATACACAAGTTCCTTGTAGGCAAAATATTGAAAGCGGCCAAACACCGCTTCAGATTTGTGCACCTCCCCGCCCACTGGCCACATGACCAATCAGCTAAGCCCCTAGAGGAGGGTCTTCAGATGCAGACGAAAATCGATCCAGCTGCACGAGCTGAAATTAACAGTTTTGGGACGCAGAGTCCTTTTTGGGTTTATCTCTGTTTGGACAACAGGTCTTGTTTTTATCTGTTGGTCTTACTGAAGACATCATGCCTGCTGCACGGTAGGGGCACTGACCTACTGGAGGGAGTGTGTCATCTTATTACATGGCTCTTTTCATTAATTGTAATGTTAACAGATAGATGCAATGGGCATGGTTATATCTGGTGCTTTGTAGTCAATGGCTGGACATGTTCAGCTATCTTCAGTGAGTTTATTGATAGGATGATAAGGGAGATTTACTGTGTGCACTGAACAATCAATGCAGGGTATCTTCTGGACTGATGTTAATTGGTGAAAGAGGAATCCCCTACCTAGAGACGGACATTGAAACAGCCGTCTGTTTCTGTAGACACTGCTCTCGTCTCGTCTCTGCGCCTTTCTGCAAATTATTTGGATGTCCAGTGTTGGTGTTCACCACAGAATAGAGAGATAGGAAAATGAAGGAATGTGTATCGGGTTGTGGTAATCCAAAGGAGATGCTTTTGTTTGTCGAGAGTGAGTAGAAAGAGGGTGTGTATGTTTTACCGTGTAGTGTTTGTGGAACGGGAGGCACCTGTAATGAAGTACTCTTGCTAGGCGCAACCATCAGGGCTTTTCTCAGAGACGGACGGATCCTGTTGCTGGCCAGCGGTGGGATGAAAGACGGACATAGAGGCTGCTCACTTGACTGAGGCAGAAACAGTACCAAGATTACAGCTGTCTGTTGTTCTTTAGGATTGAATATTAAAAAGTGTGTGTTAAACTGATGCTTGTAGGGCTTCTGTCAATGTTTCTCAGAAGGACACGTACACACGTTGCCTGCAGTGCAGAATAATACTATTGTGTGTCTTGAGTTTGCTTTACTTGAGTATGGCGAAAAGCCAATTCAAGCCACACAATGTTGCTGTCTGAATTATGTCCTTCTATTGGGCAGCTAAGAGGGGCGGGGGTAGAAGGCTGGTTTGAGAATTTGTGTTTTCGAGCACTCTCTTCATGTGACAGACTCCATAATGCATGTAGTGTACTCAGAGAATCCCAGAGAGAAACTCAAATAGATGCAGTCACACACACACTGCTCATGGCTCACACAGTCATGTCCTGTCCTGATGTTGCCTCGTGGTAAACATTTAACATAATTGAATGATTGACTGAATAGGACTCACTTCAACACCTCACTTCTGTTTCATTTTGCTGGCAAATCATAAACATTATATTTTGTTCCCCTTTTTATATAATGTTCCTACAAAGCACCTCTAAGGCTTTTCATAGTGAGGCTGTGTGGCCAGAAAAAACTTGGGAGTCTTGTGTGTTTGTGTGTGTGAGGCGGGGGGCACAACATTTTATGATGTAGGCAAGTACATTACTATGCCTTCATCCAGGTTGTGTATAAATGCAATTATAATGATTGTTCAGTTGTGTTTTGTATGTTAATTGTATAATAGAATAAGTAACATCATACATTATTTATCTGTACCTATGCTTAGACACATTTATTACTGTTTCCTTCATGTGCTGTGTGGTTTCTAATGGAACTTTGTGTCTGTCTGTGTGTTTCAGTGCTAACTGTCTGTTTGGGATGGGGAACCCTCTACTGGACATCATATCTGTGGTGGACAAGGACCTCCTAGATAAGTGAGTGACTGAATTGGACGCCCAGCTGGTCACTCATAGCTTTGGGGAAAGAGGCATGCAAAGGGAAGATGTTGAATGCAAAGTATAAAAGGGTTGTCACCTCTTTCTTTGTGTGGTTCTCTTTCTGTCTGTGTCTCTTTGTCAACCCACGTAAAGACAGAAGAGTGTGATACTGAGGTTGTGTTCTCACAAGACCAGTGAACTCCTGTTTGCCAACTCCGAGTGATGTGTGATCTGCATGTAATTGTGTTGTGGTGAGAAAAGGTGATGGAAGACCAACAAGGAGTGTGACATGGAGAAAGGGAGAGAAGGCCGGAGCAGAAGGTGTTCGCTATGAACACTCGCGTAGCACTCGCGTAGTCGGGCTATTCCACCGGCCACAGCCCCACTATGCTGTGTCCTCATTCCTCTCACTCTCTCCTCTTGTCATATCACCCTATGCTCTCCTCTCCCTCTCCTAATTTGTTCCTGTCATTCCTTTCTCCCTTCTTCCACCTATTTTCTTTTCACTCTTTCCACCCCCTCTTGCACGTGTGTGAGTGTGAGAGAGAGATCACGTTACTAGTGACTTTATGCCAGACATTATTAAAATACGTCACACCACTTGCCGGTCCCACCACATACAACCTCTGATATGTTTGTGACAGCTCCTCCTGTTCTGTATGTTATAACAGGCAATCTGATGTGTAGGTGTAGATGTGGTATAGTGTGGCGTCTTTTGTGGTATGTTGTCTGGTGTGGGTATGGTGTTGTGATATTCATATAGTTAATTCCCAGCCCAGTCTTTTTAGGTCAGGCTAGAGTACGACAGGAGAGGCCTTGCTGGGGCAGGCTGCTTCAAGACTAGGGCAAAGGCCTCCTTTGATTAGTTATGGAGTCCAATTTCTCAGGCAACTTGCATAAATGTCTGGATTAGAGCTGGGCAAAACTCGCTGGATGTCTGGATTAGAGACTAAATGGAGAGTAGGAGATTAAACAATTTACAGAGTCAGCTGAGCCACTGTGTTATAATGTGTGTGTGTGTGTGTGTGAATAAGGTAGAGGATAAAGGGGCTAATCTACGTTACATGCAAGAGGCTGAAAGTATTTGGTATGGTGGATTTATGTTCCAGCTTTGACTTTGTTCTGTCTCCCTTAGGTATGGACTTAAGGCCAATGACCAGATCCTGGCAGAGGACAAACACAAAGAACTGTGGGTATATCACCATTCTTCCTGTTCATGCACCTTGTTTCTCCCCCCATCTCGAACACACTCTGAGCTTGCTCTTGCTGTTCCAGAGCGGACTAGACGAAACAGGAACACTCTAGAACTCGCCAACCACAACCAACCTCTGTCCCTTTCAGCTAGCCAATGAGAACAGCAGGAGACTCTGCTCAGAGAGCTGGTTTTGGCCAATAGCAAAGCTGGAGGCTTCACCTCCCATTCCCTTTGAGATGAAAGTGCTGGTCAAGGCAGAAGGCAAATATTTGACAAGAGCGTAGATAAGACGGACGAGAAAACTGTGAGAGTGTGCATCAGCGCTATGGGTATAGCTTAGCGTGAGTAAAAGCAGCAGACTACCAAACAGATGTAGAGGTCTTTAGGCGATGGCATTACATGGTGGCTAATCCAGCCTCACTGAGCTGTTTCTACCCTGCTCCTGTTGATCCTATCAGCCCCTCGGTTCTGTGGCTCGATATCTTAATATCTGGATGACATTACATTCTCCTATCACATCAGTCATGGGCCCCAGAACAGGACCATGTAAAAGCTGATGTGTATCTAGAGACGACCTCTCTGTCTCCCTCCTACCTCCTCTCCCTTTTTCCCTCTCTCGCCCACCTCTTATCTCCCTCCCACCTCCACTCCCCTTCCCTTCTTCCTCACTAGGGTGACCAGACGTCCGGATTTCGTCCGGACAGTCCGGTTTTCCAGTCCTTTGTCCGGACCGCTGTTGCGTGTCCTCCTTTTCGCCCTTTTGTCCTCCTTTTTGACCCTTCCTGCCCACTGTCGCAATTTACCACTCGCGTAGGCTTTCAGATGCCAAAAATAAAGACCTCCTTCAAACCTAGTTCAGAACTCCACTTTGCCACTAAGAGCAGCAAAGATCAATATTGTGCCTTCTGTAAGCTCTGTCACATTGACATAGATGTGAGTAGTAGGGGGAAAGGGGCTGTAGAGCGGCATGCCTGCGCAAGGCAACGGCACAAGGATAGTGCTATTTCTGCTGGGCACTCGTTCTTAATGAGTTTGCTCCGCACACAACAACAGCGGATGATAAAACAACCGCTGCTGAGCTGACCAAATTATATATTTTTATTTCTATTACAATTGAAATAGTTTGGGGAATGGTACTGTCTCATTTTCTTATTTATCTTTTGACAAAACTTGTCTAACCAAAGACAACAGAAAATCAGTGCACTTGTATTGAGGTATTGGATTTGTATTCAAATGACAAATGTTGACTTACTAAAATGACTAATGTTATTGTTCTCCCCGGTCAACAACTTTTTGGGATTGTCCTCCTTTTTGACCCTTTGTTCTCCTTTTTGGATCCAAGTGTCCTCCTTTTCAGGGTCATGCTTCTGGTCACCCTATTCCTCACAGAGAGAGAACTGAGTATTTCCCCCTGCCTCCCTCATCCACGCTCTTCCCCTCCTTTTCTCTTCTCCCTCTTGTCGTCCCCTTCCCCTGAATTTCTCTTTGAAACATCCGTCAGTCTCAGGACCTTAGCTGCAGTTGGCCTATCAATGTCCGGCGATCTTAACCGTTCACACATACTCAAACCCTTCAGTGGAGAGGCTGATAAAGCTTCTATATTTATAATGTGTTTAAACATGGGGGACATGTGCGTCAAGCTAAAGAACAATAAACAATGAAGAGATTGCACTTAAAGTTTCATATGAGAAATATTGTCATTTGAATGAACCTTTTAAATGTTGCAGCCAAGTGTTGAGTGGCTCATCAAAGGGAGTGCTGCTCCATGCAGACTACAACAGCCTTGATTAATCAGAGTGGTGTATTTGTTTGTTAGTGTTGGCGGGGATTTCACTGGACAGCTGCTAGGTTCATCTGCTCTCTCCAGCACGTTGAGTACCCTGTCACTTCCTCTCTCCGTCTACCTCACACCCTTCCTCTCTTAACCTCACTCTGTGTGTGTGTTTGTGATGCAGGTTTGAAGAGATTGTGAAAAAGTTCAAAGTGGAGTACCATGCTGGAGGAGCGACCCAGAACTCTATAAAGATTGCACAGGTGGTCCCCTACACACACACTACACACAGCTACACATATGGTGCAGCTTCGTCCATGTCAGTTATATTTACCCCACCCAGTCTGACGGTGTCCAGACTAGTTCTTCTGAACTCCATTCTGGTGGTGTCTTCTGTAGTGGATGATCCAGGAGCCCCACAAGGTGTGCACGTTCTTCGGCTGCATCGGGAAGGACCGCTTCGGGGAGATCTTGAAGGAGAAGGCAGAGGAGGTCCACGTCGACGCCCACTACTATGAGCAGGAGGAGGAGCCTACCGGAACCTGCGCCGTCTGCGTCACTGGGGACAACAGGTACACACACAAACACTCTGAGACACGCTTACCTTGCCTTTCAGACATCCACCATGTTAAATGATCACACCCAGCTGTTTGTCATCCACTACTGTATTTCTGTCTTTCCCCTCCTCCTCCCTTCCTTCCATATTCAGGTCTCTGGTTGCGAACCTGGCTGCTGCTAACTGTTACAAGAAAGACAAGCATCTAGACCTGGAGGAGAACTGGAAGCTGATAGAGAAGGCCAGGGTCTACTACATTGCTGTGAGTGGTCCTTTCATTTTATTCAGTAAATTGGAGTTTGCATACTATGTAGTTTGCTTGCTATGTATTGCGATGACATGACCTGTGCAGAGCTATGGCAGGTTATACAGTTCTGTGACAGGTTTTGTAATTCTGTGACAGGCTATGGCAGGATATGCAGTGTTATGACCAGTGACGGTTGGTGGTGATATTGGGTGGGAGGGCTAAAAATGTGCAAGTCAAATTCTTTTTTTAGCTACACTTGCCCTTAGCCAGTCCTTTCTTTCCTACCAAGTTATTTTAACCTTTGGACGGTGTGTCTCACGTCGCTGTACCTCTTTCTACCTTTTCTTCTAAAGAAACAAAGGAAACGGATGACAAAGAAATGATCCACCTGATCCAAAATTATGCACCAGCCATCTCAACAATCACGTTCCCCACTCTATCACACACAGAAGCCACTAGCACCTGACTGTCTATGCGTCCGCTGTCAGTGGTCAAAAAAGTAAACAGGCCTCTGTGGGCTGAATTAATTTAGCCCAAATGGGCAACAAATCATGAGGGTGTGCCAGACACTTGTCACTTACAAGTCCACAGTCTTGTACAGTAGCACCCCCGGCTGTCATTGGTCAAAAGTCAGTGGCCTGTGGGCTGAATTAATGCCTCAACCTGTCACAGACACTATGAAGATGAACGGTAGCTGATGCATTTGTGCTGGAAAAAATAAGCCCATTTAGATCTTTTTTTGTTTTTCATGTGAATATTTGGTGTTGCTGTTCTAGGTGCCACATTTTAAACAATCTGCAACATTTTAAACAATCTGTTGCAAGTTATTTAATATTTTTTCTCAACTTAATTGTAAAAGATAGGGAGGGCTTAGACCTGTTAGCCCATTTATACAAGCCGCCACTGGCTAAGACAGGTTCTAACCAGGTGGTCTCCTCCCAGGGGTTCTTTCTGACTGTGTCAGTGGAGTCCATACTAAAGGTGGCCAAACATGCATCAGAAAACAACAAGCTGTTCAGCCTCAACCTGTCCGCCCCCTTCATCAGCCAGTTCTTCAAAGACGCTCTGATGCAGGTCATGCCGTACGTGGACGTGCTCTTTGGCAATGAGACGGTAATGACAGCAGGACACACGCACTCATTTACTCTTTCATGCACACTCGCACCCAAACACACTCTCTCTCACACACACACATAGCAGTGCAGCATGGCTGAAATGAAGGCCCAGATATCTCATGGCTTCCCTGTGTGTTTCAGGAGGCGGCTACCTTTGCTGATGAGCAGGGCTTTGAAGTGAGTGAGCTGGCAAGCTGTCACACACACATACTAGTATAATTATGTATGCATGAGAATGTGTTTTGCCAATGAATGCAAATTAATTTTTGTGTGTAGACTAGGGACATCGAAGAGATCACCAAGAAGACCCAGGCTCTGCCAAAAGTCAACCAAAAGAGACCGAGGGTTGTTGTTTTCACCCAGGGCAAGGAAGGAACGATCATGTGCAATGGTGAACATACACACACACACGCACACAGACAGACAGAAACTGACTGATGGAAGAGTAGCTACTAGAGAAATGTGTTTGTGTAGGTAAAGACAAGGTGAAGTGTTTTCCTGTGCTGGAGATTGATCAGAAGGACATCGTGGACACTAATGGAGCTGGAGATGCCTTTGTTGGAGGTAGAGTGTATGAGAGAGAGAGAAAGTGTGTGTGTGAGAGAAAGAGTGCATGAGTCATGTGGGATAGGGTGTGTGAGTACTCTGTGTGTAAGCATTATGTCTGTTTGGCAGGCTTCCTGTCAGAGTTGGTCCAGGAAAAGTCTCTGGATCAGTGTGTGAAAGCGGGTCACTATGCCGCCAACGTCATCATCAGACGAGCTGGATGCACCTTCCCTGACAAACCTGACTTCCACTGAAAAGCCCCCCCTGTCAACCTTCACCTGACCCAAACTCCCCCCAACCTCTCCTCTACTGCACCTAGCTCAGACGATCTCCTGCAATTATTTCTACCCCTCAAATTAACCAAATCTCTTACCCTTTTCTTTGCCAACTGATCCATCCGGACCCTTAAATGTTTTCTATCCATCCATCTTCCATGTGTCAACCTGCATGCTCACTTGTATGGCTGTTATGGTAGTCTTCCACTGGGGGGTGATCTAAGGCCAAGCAGGTCATAGATTCTGAACTGAGTGCTAACCGTTTAGGGTAAATCTGGCTTAAGGCTGCTATTGATGTTCTATATAAGTACAGCTATTTCATGTGTCATTTGGTGCCAACCTGGTACATCGTTTGCCTCAGTGTGTATGTTTGTGTCTCAAACTGATTTTAAATCAGCTTTACTGCCCAATAACCCCCCCACACACACACTCACAGCTCTGGTTTTCCCTGTAGGGGCCAAGCTAAAAGAGGATTTTACTAAATGGAGTATAATACGGAACATGAGACGAGTAGAGTGCATTGTCTGGGTTTATATAAGAGTACTGCATTAGAATGTGTAGTACCATTTATATTTTCAGCAGTTTTTACATTTTATTCATTTAGCAGACACCTTTTAAAGTTTCATTAATTCATTGATTAATTGATGTATATTAATTAGACAGCTTCTTGAAGCAAATATACGTAAAACAGGCCAGTGCTGCTGTGAAACCAAATAGATTCCTTAAAAATGCACACTTTTCTAAATGTTTCAGGCCTTTGTTGTATGAAATGTGTTTTGATCATGATGAGATTTATTTCCTAATGAGCACATTGATCTTTGTAAGAATGTTTTGGCATAAAAAAAATATACAAAATATTACAATCTTGACTCAAACAAAGCTAACTGCTGTTGTGAGGGGAGAACAGTGTTCTAACAGGTGTGTACTCCCATCCATGTG
This sequence comes from Thaleichthys pacificus, assembly GCA_023658055.1. Lineage (NCBI taxonomy): Eukaryota > Metazoa > Chordata > Actinopteri > Osmeriformes > Osmeridae > Thaleichthys > Thaleichthys pacificus. The sequence goes on along the minus strand of CM042857.1, from coordinate 16,241,491 downwards.
CCTTCTGTTCTACATTATCTGTTAAGGGATGGTTCGCTACGCACAATTTTCCCAGAAATCTAGAGACCAGATCCAGATGTGTTATCTTCTGCTTTTGGTACTGTGTGAGCAGGTGCTGGGATGTGAGGAGTTAAGAAGTTGCTCCCTTCTTCTGTGTGTTTGTGCTCATGTACAGTAGAAGTTCTGTGTCTGTGATTCCTCAAAAAACTCAATTATAAAAGACTGACGATCTTAAACGTGCAGCGTGTCTGTTTCTGTATGCCTTCACTGATCTTAGCCCTGTTTATACTTTGTAATGACTGAAAAGAGGACACACACAAGTAGAGAATTGCTTCATTGCAAACCAACAGTTTAAAGGTCACATGACATGCTGTTTTTGGATGCTTTTATATAGGCCTTAGTGGTCCCCTAATACTGTATCAGAAGTCTCTTTCCCGAAATTCAGCCTTGGTGCAGAATTACAGGCACTACTAGCAGTCCCACAAGGAGCTTTCCTCAGAACGCGCTGTTTTGGTGTCTGTAGCTTTAAATGCTAATGAGGAGCGGAGGGGCGGCACCATGCGCTAATGTTTACAACGGATGTATCGCAATGGCTGTAACCCCGTTGCTGTAAAATACCTCGAATTTGCCCATTCTCATCTGATAACCCTGGTTTGCAGAGGTACACACTCAGTCATTTCAATGAGGGGAAAGGTGGATATCGCGCGCGCCATAACACCAACAGCAGAACGTTTATCCAAATAACAAAGAAGTGTACAACACTCACGTACAGCATATGTATTCACACTTATACTTGATGCTATCTACCTTTCCATAGCGACAGTAACTCAGCTGTTAGCTGCAGAGCTAATGTTACAGCCACATTCTAAGGGTAGCAAGCTAGGTAACCATATACAGTAAAGCTACAAAATGATATAGCGTTAGTTAACTTACAGTAGCTGGACGAAGGAGAGTTAGTACTGATCCAGAATTTAATTTCAGCAAGGCCAGTTTTGTATTAGCTCAAGTTGATGAAACAGTCGTGGCTGGAGTGTTTGGCGCAGACATACAAAACAAATGCGCCTACAACAGAAGTTGTGTAGGCGCATTTTCAGCGAAAATAAAATTAAGATACTGATTGTTTAGAGGCTAGGATGACGGAACTACAAAAAGACGTGTGTTGATTTGTACATCCAAGCACTGAGCAACTGTTATGCTTCGTTCGTTTGCTAGCCATGGCATGATGTCTCTGCAGGAAAACACGATATTGCACTCGCCCTTGCACAATCGTAGCTCAATTCCTCATTGGCGGGCCAGATTATCTGGGCGGGCACAGCAGAGAGAAGGGCGGTAGCCTGGCTCCTTGTTACGTCAATAAGAGGAGATTTTCAAACCGAGCGTTTGAGCCTTCATTTTCTCAAAGGCGGAGAAGAACACCCAGGGCTTGGTTTACACCTATCGAAAATTCTAGCCACTGGGGGACCAAAGGCAGGCTAGGGGAACTCATATTAATGTTAAATAACCTCCTAAAGTGAAGTTTTCATGTCATGTGACCTTTAAATTAACATCATTAGTCTGTTAAACCTGCAATTAAAGATCAAAGTGGACCTGAAAAATTGTTTTAAGTTAGCCACACCACAGAATAATGTGTTATTAACTACCGATCCAAATTCGAATGAAAAAAACCCCACGGACAAGCAGGGCCGGCCTTAAGGATCTGGGGGCCCGTTTCAATAACTAATATGGGGCCCCCCTACCCACATAAAACAAACATAAACAAGCAGAAAAAGCAAGGATTCCCGTTGGTTTGCATCAATATTATTTTATTGCGTGTACTTTCAGCTTTATGAGCAGGCAGCTCAACATATAAATAATCCAACCTTATTTGATTAAAACTAAATTATATACAATTATACAGCGTTTTACGTTTAAGCCTCGCCCTTTCACGCACTTAGCAGTATTAGCGCAGTATATTTTCAACTGTCTGGGCTCAGCTGACTTAAAAAAAAAAACAGCTCAAACATCCCCTCAACTTGAAGTAGGCTATATAACAAAAGCAAAGAAAAAGTGTCTGACACTGAACCGAACTTAAACTTATCATATAGGCTATACAACGATGCTCGAGGCTACGCGTTATTTCAGCACCGTGGACATGCAGCTCACCGGGCGGCAGGCGCAGATTTCACCTGAGCCCTTTTTAGAAATCCACCCTTATGTGTTTGAGTGCTGCGAATGCCCTGATAAGTTCATCTTTGTCCAGCGATTTGATCACCTCGTGCTCAATTGATATCTGAGCGAGAGCTGACAGCCGCAACAGAAGATCGCACGTTCGTTTCACAACCTCGTAGCTCGTGGTCAGTCCTTTGATGTTTTAACATTATGGCTGACAATCAATATCATAGGAGAAATGAATGGGATTTTTGCTGGTCTGCTGTGGGCCCCCTTGGAGGGCGGGGCGAACAAAACCGTATAGAATTTGAATTTATTTGTTCAATGATTGAAACATACAGATGCATATCAATGAAATGTTCCCCTGAGCTGTAACGGTAAAAATGGACACCAGAGACAGCAGACAGTGAGCTCTCCAGCTAGGCTACTTCTAACACATTAGCTACCATTTCACCAAAATACCATCATTCTACACCGAGTAGCCTAATATCAATTTAGCGGTTTGCACTAACTCATAGCAGAGATACCTCTGGAAAAGTTATCTAGTATAATTATAACAAGCACACAGAACCGATTGATGAACTGCTGGCGGCGGTGGATTGTCCAGGTGCGACCGGAGGAGGAACGGCCGGGAGGGCGATGCTCGGTAGGCTCCGCGCTGCAAGAGAAGCCGTGTGTCCGCGAACCCCGTCTGTCTCTGGTCCATGTTAAAACTATCCGCCGTGAAATGGTCACTGAATTTAGTCATTTAGCAGACTCTTATCCACTGCAGAGGCGGCTGTTGGGAGTTTATCTGAAGCTTTCCATCAGCGTGGCTCTTCACAAAATCAATCCACCTATTTTTCCTTTCCTCATCAATAGGGAAATTAAATATATTTACATTACATTTAGTCATTTAGCAGACGCTCTTATCCAGAGCGACTTACTGTAAGTACAGGGACATTCCCCAGAGGCAAGTAGGGTGAAGTGCCTTGCCCAAGGACACAACGTCAATTTTCACTGCCGGGAAATCGAACCGGCAACCTTCTGATTACTAGACCGATTCCCTAACCGCTCAGCCACCTGACTCCCAATAGTGTTGCAGCGCAGCTGAAGTTTTTGCATCCAGGGAAGATGCAGTTGCGGGTGGAAGGACATCCTGAAGCTAGCTAGCTGATGTAGGTTACAATAACAGTACAGCAGTCAGTGATCTGACGTAGATGGGTCTAAATGACGTAGATTGGTAACTTTTTGGCCCCGCCCATTAAAACCTGATCTGAAAACGGAAGAGAAACTGTTCTACGGTCTAACTACACATTTCGGTGCGACAAAGTTTTAGCGCTTTGCACATGCTTTCAGGAACTCATTTATATAATGTACTGAGAAGCAAATCATGGAATTTACTTTACAGGATCCTGTAGCGCCATTTGTATAATATTTGATACATGAGTTTCAGAGACCTCTACGTCATTATCATGAGCAATACTTTCCTAAAAAAAACTGTTGCATACGATCCTAAATATGTCTTCTGCCAATTGGTAGATTTTCAATGCACTACAGGCAGTATCAGGCATTTAAATACCATTTCCAAAATGGCCGCCGTCACAAAGTGACTCGTTCGTTTTCGGTAGGGACGATCGTTGCTAATTTTGAAAAAGTTACAGTAAGAATAACATGTTTTCGTGTTTTCTGATTTTTCAATATGAATATTTACTGTGTTGAAGCAGCCTATAATTCCTTAACGTTTCATTCATTATTTTATAGTAAAATCGTGTTGAAAATGTATCAAATATGATACAGCAGGTTTATAAAGTAATATTTTACCAAGTTTCCCGCATAGCCAATATACTGTAGGCTATTTCATGATGCAATCTGGATTTTGTCATGTCACAATGCCAAATACACTATTTTGTTAAATTTTAAACTAATTAAAAGTAAGTATGTCATAGTAAGACATATTTAGATTGGAATGTATGTGTTTTTATATACAAAAACAAAGCTGTGGACCTACTTTCTTCATTTTTTGGCATTAAACCCCTGGGAAGTGTGAAACACTGTGATTTAAAATCCCAAACTCACATAATAGTTCCCAGACCAGCCATTGTTGAAACATAATACAAGTTCATGGGAGGTGTTGACCTCCCAGATATGCTGTCTGCACTTTACAAGTTCAGCTTCTGATGGTATATGTATATTAAAAAGACTGTAAAAAGGTTCCTGTTTGGGAAAAAATAAGAATAAGTGAAAATCATTTGTTATTGTTTAAAAAAAAATAGTGTTGCGATAATTGACGAATATGCCTGATGTATCAAATGTGATACAAATGAAATATCATATATGTAAATTACATTTTTTATTTTGTTTTGACTTAAGGTCCAATAAACACTATAATAACAAAAAAACAGAATTTTCTGGATATTGGTTGATGTGTCAGGCTTCACAGGGTTAAGAGTTTTACACAGTGAGCAAAAAATATAACTACATAAGTGTGTGTGACACATCATGCCTCTTTGCTGTCTCAGCATCTCCTGCAAAGCAGTGTGTATGTTCTATTCACGCCTTACACCCCAGCCTTTACTCCTGCAGGGCTGTGCTTGTGTTACTGTCTCTCCCCCAGCCTCTCCTCCTGCAGGACTATATCCAGGGTTCTCAGCTGCTTCAGGAAGCCCCGGTTGGGCAGGATGCAGCGTCGCTGCCGCACATGCACAATAGCATCCACCACCGTTAACCCTTTCTCCACCATCAGGTAGGCCAGGACGAGGGTTGCTGACCTGCTGCGACCCATCACACAGTGCACCAACACCTTGCCTGGAACACACGCACAGAAAGATCACAGAAAAAAAGCTGAATGAAACAGTTATATTAAGTCAAGGCCCAAGCAGACGCGCCCTTACCTATGTTTCACCCGTTTCAATTGAAACGGGCCCCGCCCTCCAAGGAGGGCCCCAACAGACCAGCAAAAATCCCATTCATTTTCTCTGTAGGATATTGATTGTCAGCCATAATGTCTAAAACCATCCAAGGTAGACTGGCCACGAGCTACGAGGTTGTGAAACGAAAGTTTCTGCTCCTATAAAAGCCACAAGTCCGTATGAAATCAACCTTGTTATTTGCGATCTTCTGTTGAAATACTACACTACCCACAAGCAAAACAACACTGACCGATATCTCTGATTGGTCAAACTCGCGGTTACCATGGCGACGTTTACCACCCCCGCGACCAGTTTAAGCGATCTGAAGGTTAAAATGTTAGCTAGTTTGAGCAGGAAAATAAATGAAACGTACATATGCCAGTGGTGCTGAAAAACGAAAGATATCGGACAACAAAATAAAAGCTTATTCAGTCTACCAAAAGTGACCTCTTTCTTTGGTCCAGCATCTGTAGAGCTAACGCCTGGGACACACTGGCTGCGAAAGCGCCTGGATGCGCCGTGCAGCGCCACAATCGGCTACGATGGGCTACGACTGAGCAAAAGCTGTTCACACAGGACGCGCATTTCTCCGCGCCGGTCACCAAGCCTTTCTGCTACTCTGAGCTTTCCTTTACGCTGATATGGTACAAATGTATACATAGCCGTATACATTTGAACCAAGTAGACATGAGAGGGCAAATGAGGACTTGCTGAGACTGATGGCCGTCAAAGCCAATTCAATGGATGGTCCGAGGAGAATGTGTGGAGAGTTGGTGAAGTGTCCTGGGCTGCGTTTCCCGATAACGATGGATCGTAGCAACGATCGAGCAAAAAACGAAACCATCGATATTTCTTACGTGCGTTTCCCAAACATGCTCGTAAGGAGTAGGCTAATCTATGCACTTTCAAGAGTTACGAATTTTCAAGAGACACTTTAGCTACGATGTCTTTAGGAACGGCCCGTAAAACTAAGATTCGTCCTACGATGGATTCTATGATCAACTTAGCCTTACGACGCTTTCGGGAAATGCACCCCTGGTGAGTTGCTATCATTTAGCAACGCAGCAACGAGCTCTGGAGCTAGTCTACGAACAGCAGTGCACATATAAAAATTGTTTTACTGTCAGTGAATAGCACCGAGTGAAAGTCAACGTTTTCTTTATATCTAGTGACAGTGATCCTTAAGGGCCTGACATTAACTTTTTGAGGCACTTAAGTAGCCTACATTTACGTTTCACTTTTCCATGCACAAAAGTCACATCCGGGTAAAGATTGTTAGCCTGGCTCTGCCCTCCTACGTACTTCCGCTCAATTATGATTTTGCTTCTGTACTAGGTCTGGCCATGAGGTACGCAAGTCAGATGTCTCAGGTTAATTTTCTACCGGCCAATCAGCAAACAGAGGGAGTGGCTGAGAACGATGACGTTGATGTTGTGCGCTAGTTTGTGTTGTAGTTCCGTAATGGCGGCGGAGAAAGACGCGAGCGAAGCCATTCGGTCCGTTGTGGCAACGCTGCCGAATATCCATAAGCTAAAGCCGGAGCATGAACAAGTTTTGCTGAGTTTTGTTGGTGGCCATGATGTTGTGGCCCTCCTCCCCACGGGGTTCGGGAACAGTTTGATTTTCCAGCTACGGCAGCTAGCTCTGTTACAGTAGTGGTGAAGGAATTGGCTAAGGCGAACGCTAGCGATTAGTTAGGGCAGATCAGAGTGGTTTTAGGCAGATCCAATAGTTTTAAACTTCAACAGAGTACTCGCAGAGCCTGTTTAAGGAGAGCCTTGCCACTCCCTATTAAGCCCCATTGTACCGAATTTGCTACCAAATTTCACGGCAAGGTTTTTGGAAAAGTTGGCACTTTGACGCCATCTATGGTTCTCTTTACACAGTGAGAAGCAATGCCTTGGTGAGAAGACTAATTCCTCTCTATCTCGCTCTTTCTCTCCATCTCAATTTTCCCTCCCTCCGTCTCTCCCAGTGCGTACTCTGAGGCAGGCTGAGTGCGTGCTGGATGAACTGTGCTGCAGGGTAGAAGTACTGGGACATGTTGAAGGTGGGTGTGTCATCAGCCTCGATGCCGTAGTACTGGATGTCCATGTCTCTGTAGTAGACTGCGCCTGTCAGCACGTTGTTCCACTTGCCTTCCGCTGCGTTCACGATGTGGGTTATACCCACCTCCTCCAGACCATCCCGCTCCAGAGCCGTTTTCCTGATTGCACACACACAAAGGGCACTGAGGCATCCTGCTGTGTACACACTTACACACTTATCCATACAGACACTTGATATTAAAGCAACCAGGCTATGCTCAAACACACAACTCTAACTGTGTATGCAGACACACACCAACACTGACTGCATAGCCACACACACACACCAACACTCAGGGACGGATTGGGAGTAAGAATAGGCCCTGGACTTTTATCCAGACTGGCCCACCAGAACCGGCCCCGTATACGCCACCACAGCTGCCCTGCCAATGCATCCACATTTTGTGTTTGATGTAATTCAAGTTAGGAAGTTAGCGCCGCGGAGCGCCGAAGACATCATGCTAGCTATGGGCTAGCTATGGGCTAATTTGCCAGTCCCACCTGTAAAATCCCCCAAAGATCATCCCTAATTAACTATTTTCCCCGACGTTGTAAACACATTCCCTATTAGATGTCCCACGTTATGATGGTACTAGCAGAGCCCATATTAGACATTCTCTGGTATTAGCCTAGTGTTTATTTCTAATCGATTTCAATTGTCTCAAAGCGGGCTTTGGTCTGTCGTCTCCCCAACGTGACGTCATGCAATGCATTGTGGGGGAAAGAAGAATCATTGCAAAAAGTAGCTACTTTTTCTTATTATATGGCAATGACAGTACGAGCATTCTGATTGGCTAATGGGTAGTCATGCCAGCCGCGTATTGACCTCATCGCCGGTCTGCGGTCTGATACGGATTATTATTGCCCTGCTCTGACATCATCTTCAAACTGAGCGATATCGAAGATTCAGCTGAGTTTTACTATCCAGACGATAAGACATCAACAGCGACGAAGAAATGGTTAACTTTTTAAAGAGTCGTTATTTGTGTTGGAATTAAAGCCATTTTAGCAGAACCGTGTTGTCCGCTTTATAGCCTATCAAAAGTAATTGGTTGCGCCGCGAAATGTTCACCGTAATGTTCTTCCAAATGTTTACAGTAGCCTACAATTAATGTAGTAAAATCTTAATAATATGCTTTTTTATTCAAATATATCAACTGATATGGTGTATTTTCTCATCCTGCAGCCAATTTCGCAAGCGTTTTGCGCAAAAATTCGACCAGCTGCCGAAACGATCGCTGCAGATCACTATGGAGTTAGATTAGTTTCATAATTCAAACAAACAAACGTAACACGATTCACAAATGTATTTCATGATTCACAAATAAATGTAACGCGATTCACAAATGTAGGCTATTTTGTGATTCACAAATGTAACGCGATTCACAAATAAATGACCCCATTACATTTGTTTGCAACCTGACAAACACGAGTTACAAATCGGAGAACACGAGTTACAAATCGGAGAACACGAGTTACAAATCCCTGCATTTGTGTCTGTGGAATTTTGGAACTTTCCTGACGCGCTTAGATTCACAAATGCATTTTTTCTAAAAGATATTCTCTGCAGCCTATCAGATGTCTCTTCCAATTTTAGCCAATCGACAGCTAGCTTGCTAAACGTTAGCCTAGGAAACACTTAAAATTACTAAACATGGATCCTGCCATTCTCAAGAATATTCAATCACGTATGATAATCGGTTTAATAAGATTAACAAGCAATATTTCACCTACATGCTACCAGACGACATTGCTCGTGATCTGAAGGAGACATTTTGTCCGTTATTATGGCAGGTTGTTGAAGTCCACATAGACACGTTACAGTTTTTTTTATTCGCTTTGGTACTATTTTCACAAGTATGTGGTAAAACCTCACAACTGTTAGTACAAAACTCAAAGCAGATCATCAAAAAGTCCGTTTTTTCAAACATGTAATCACATGTTCAATTGACAAAGTACAATGCACAAAATACACAATCACTTTTTCACCACACCTAATCAGTGTGTCATCAAAGAAATACCTTTCATATGAAGTAATTGTCTTTCACAATGCAATGCTCACAATATTTTTGATATGCTTCTCATCTAATTTGCGTAAATACATTTAACCAACACTTAATCCAACTGATCTTAATGGTTAATCACTGAACCGTTTGGTAAACCTATATATTTTCATTTCAGCAATAAACAGTATATCGATTTTGAGAACTACAGAAATATAATGTGTTTTTGTACGAACATATAAATTACGTAACCACACATGATGAATACTCGTTATTGCTACTTGATTTCAGATTGGGGTAACCACAATTGGTCATTACAGTTTTTTTTATTCGCTTTGGTACTATTTTCACAAGTAAGGTGTACATTTTCAAAACTCTTAGTACAAAAATCCAAACTGATCACACTTGTAACGCAGCTAGCCTGTTCAAAATCCTGTTAAATTTGCCTGAAAACGCCTAAACAGCATACCCAAAGTAAATTGAAAGCTGTTCTTGAACCATTTGGAGTACATGCATGTAAATGGTCTCTTTTGAAAGCTGACACTCTGAAGTTATTTCCCCTGTTGTCAGGACCCCTGTCAGTCCTACTAGTGTTGAGTAATAGAAGCTTGAACACAAGGAAAGTGAAAGTTTCTATTTCCGCCTAGATTTTGTTTTGAAAACAGAGGCCTGAAGAGGCCTAGAGGTGGTAGGTATTAGCTGGAAGACTAAATTCAAACAAGGTGTCAATCGAAAGGGGAGTGTTCAACGGACATTTTGATGCCTTCATATTGTAATTACTCCGTTGCTAACCGGAGAAAAGAACACTTTTATGTGAACAAGTTGTTTCTTCCGTCGGCTAACTTGCATAATGAAACAAAGGATAATGGATATTCATGAACGTAAAACATTGTATTTGGACGAATTACTTTACATGGTTAGACACTTTGAACCCTTGGGAATGTACGCAGATCAAGTTTTGATGTGTTGTTTGCATACCTGGACGACACGGAACCTTTGAGGGTAAGTAGAGACGTTTGGCTTTGTAAACAACACCAAAGTGGTGACTGGACAAAGACGTTGACTAAACTTGTTGTTGTGACTCGATCTTGAAATGGTTTACATATCTACAAGCACAAGAATCGTAGCTTTCCAATGATGTATAACATGTGTAGTAGTCTAAAAAATATATTTATTAACATGTAGTGCGTAGTAACTGGGGGAGGAGGGGGCAGTGTTTCGGGCCTGGTCAAATAACATTCTAGTCATTCTTTCAAAACCTGATGGAATGCTTTCTGTCAGTTGCACATGTTTTCCAGTACACATAATCATTGTTTCAAACACAAGATTATTGTAATATGTAATGGGAAGATTTGGTTTAATCACGAAACACAACAGTATGAAGTGCTGAAATTAATATGCTACAGTACTATGTAAAAGACAGATTACACAGTTTCACATTAGGCAATACACTTACATTACTCACATTTACATAATGTATAATTTCCAAAATATCCATCCTATGTGTAATCAAGTGAAGGATCAATGAAGACATCGTCTACAATCATTTGGGCAAATTAGTTTTGACTATTTTTCAGATATAATTGTACCATAGGTATACTTTCAATGATGTAACTAAATTAGAACAAAACATAACATTTAGAGGCCCCATGCCCACCTCTCTGACCTCTCTGTTGGTGCCCATGCCCACCTCTCTGACCTCTCTGTTGGTGCCCATGCCCACCTCTCTGACCTCTCTGTTGGTGCCAATGCCCACCTCTCTGACCTCTCTGTTGGTGCCCATGCCCACCTCTCTGTTGGTGCCCATGCCCACCTCTCTGACCTCTCTGTTGGTGCCCATGCCCACCTCTCTGACCTCTCTGTTGGTGCCCATGCCCACCTCTTTGACCTGTCTGTTGGTGCCCATGCCCACCTCTCTGACCTCTCTGTTGGTGCCCATGCCCACCTCTCTGACGGATCCCTTGTCCACGAGCTCTTCCTATTCCTTGCTGTCTATCCTGCTCCATGTTGAAAGAAATTGCCAGTGTTTACACCCCCACTTTTACGTATATCTAATGACCAATTGTGGTTACCCCAATCTGAAATCAAGTAGCAATAACGAGTATTCATCGTGCGTGGTTAATTTATATGTTCGTACAAAAACACATTTTATTTCTGTAGTTCTCAAAATCGATATTCAATTAAAATATATAGGTTTACCAAATGGTTCAGTGATTAACCATTAAGATCAGTTGGATTAAGTTTTGGTCAAATGTATTTACGCAAATTAGATGAGAAGCATATCAAAAGTATTGTGAGCATTGCATTGTGAAAGACAATTACTTAATATGAAAAGTATTTCTTTGATGACACATTGATTAGGTGTGGTGAAAAAGTGATTGTGTATTTTGTGCATTGTACTTTGTCAATTGAACATGTGATTACATGTTTGAAAAAACAGACTTTTTGATGATATGCTTTGAGTTTTGTACTAACAGTTGTGAGGTTTTACCACATACTTGTGAAAATAGTACCAAAGCGAATAAAAAAAACTGTAGATGTACGTAAAAGTGGGGGTGTAAACACTGGCAATTTCTTTCAACATGGAGCAGGATAGACAGCAAGGCACCAACAGAGAGGTCAGAGAGGTGGGCATGGGGCCTCTAAATGTTATGTTTTGTTCTCATTTAGTTACATCATTGAAAGTATACCTATGTTACAATTATATCTGAAAAATAGTCAAAACTAATTTGCCCAAATGATTGTAGACGATGTCTTCATTGATCCTTCACTTGATTACACATAGGATGGATATTTTGGAAATTATAGATTATGTAAATGTGAGTAATGTAAGTGTATTGCCTAATGTGAAACTGTGTAATCTGTCTTTTACATAGTACTGTAGCATATTAATTTCAGCACTTCTAAGGCCGATTTGAAACATGTATCTTGCATTGTTTGCTGTTGGATGAACTGATTGTTAAAAGTACGAAACTGAAAGAAGATCATACTGTTGTGTTTCGGTGATTAAACCAAATGTTCCCATTACATATTACAATAATCTTGTGTTTGAAACAATGATTATGTGGACTGGAAAACATGTGCAACTGACTGAAAGCATTCCATCAGGTTTTGAAAGAATGACTAACTGCGTTACAAGTGTGATCAGTTTGGATTTTTGTACTAAGAGTTTTGAACATGTACAACTTACTTGTGAAAATAGTACCAAAGCGAATAAAAAAAACTGTAATGTGATTGGCTAAAATTTGAAGAGACGATCTGATAGGCTGCAGAGAATATATTTTAGAAAAAAATGCATTTGTGAATCTAAGCGCTCCGCTACTGACAGTATGATGGTGGAAAAGACGAAAGAGAGAGCGGTGATATTCTCGCCATCCGAGCCAGTAGCGGAGCCAGAGGGGTGTCCGGGGTGGCACTGGACACCCCTGACATCTGATTGGCCAAATCACTAGAACCGCCTCTGAGCAGGTGTAAACCAGGATGCGGGTTTCCTCGCATATGCTTCCTGGTGAAATGGCAGCAGTAATCCGAGCAAGACAAAGACATAGGCCAAGGAGAGGAGCTGAAAGGATTTTTGCCACAAGGATCACACTTTTTCATTTGAGTGAACACAAAATCATGCGTTACAGATTAAGCAGCCATGCAATATTACAGTTACTGGAATGAGTAATTTCGGTCCAAATGGCATTTTTTTGTGTCGGTGTGGAATTCCGGCCTTGTATAATATTTAAATTCGCTGTTATCTCATGAACAAGCACATCAATTTCGTTATCACAAAATCTTTGTTTTCGCTGTTTTGACTTTGGTGGCTGACCTTGATAGAAAGAGAGAAGGAGGCCCATTCAATTGCACGTTTAAATGCTCGCAATTTACGGTATAGTGGGCGGAGAAAGGCGCTGATTACCCGATGAACTGCAGGTTTGGTAAATACGACGTAAACTGAAGTATCACAGCGTGCACTTTCTGCAGGTTGGCCATGGTGATAACGCTATGTTTGCAAATGTACGTACATGAGGGCCTCAGTGTATTCACACATGCACTTTCAGGAGATCCTAACAGCCATAGCCTTGCACTGAATCAGTGTGTGTACTCACTCATCACCGATGTAGATGTTGGGCCAGATTTCGTTAACGTGCGTGTACTGGGCTCCGACGCCCGTCCAGAACATCTGCTCCAGTTCCAAAGCCCCCGGAGTGGCGTAGCTGCTGTCTGGGTCAACTCGCACCGCCTCGTATGGGTTCCTGCCTTGGCTCTTCATCCGGTAGGATGCCATCACCTCTACCGGACCAGTGGACCCACGCACGCCTCACGCACACCCCACAATTCTCTCAGTCCAGGGGTCAACACTGTCGGACCAGGAAGACTCCCAGCAGTGGAAAAACTACACTTAACTACATCAAGTTTTATGGACGTGGCACATTCCACCCATGCACATGCAAGGTTTATTCCAGTAAACAGTAATTACACCTGTTACAGCAGTGTAAGTCCACTGGACTACATCATGGGATTTCACAAACCATAACTCACAACAATTTTTTTAAATGTTTTACTGTACATATGTATGCCTGCATTCAACCTTAATAAAGTGATAGAATACTGGATGGTGATGACGATGATGGTATATTTAGCTATAATAGGGAAAGCCAACACAGAAAGATAGCTTACCTCTTTCTCTGTCTCTCACTATCTCACTTTCTCTTCCTTTGTCTCTCTCTCTCTCTCTGTGGTCTCTACTATGTCTCGGGTGTGTGGAGAGAGTCTCAGATGAGTGGCCTCACTGGCCTGGCACCGATGAGTTGGTTGAGATTCTCCTCAGAACGCATTGAGTGTTCTTGTGAGTATGTGCGTGTGAAGTTCCTCCTCTTTTTTCGTGGCTGTATGTGGGTTGTGTGTGGTCAGTCAGAGTCTGTATGCACAGTGGGGTCCCCAGCATAAATGGTTTCTGCCCTCTCAGGCTCAACATGATATTTTTAGGCCGCTGAGCTACAAGCCATGACCTCTATAAAATGCAACTTGGCATGTAGGAAGAAGCACACATGCACACACACACTCAATCACTGGCATTATCTATCATTGGGTAACATGAGCTGAATACACTAATGTGACAATGATTACTTTTAACTTAGCAGTCATGAATAGATCTGTAATACACCTCAGTTTTCAAAGGTGTATTACATGAAAGAGTGAGTCACTTACAGTGTAACTCCCAGTTACGTAATGAAGGATGTTACCACTGCATGTCAAGTCACTGAATGTCAACAATGAATAGGTGGAGGAAGGGTTTGTAATAGTTATTTTGGGGTCTGACTGTTTTCAGCTGGTTTATTTTAGTTTTAGTTTCTAGGCTGCATGTAATGTTCTAAGCCAATGGTGGAAGACCTTCAGCCTTATGAGGTCACGTCTAAAATATAAACAATGATAGACTCATGTTACAGCACGTCACTTTAATCATTAGTACATCTAATACAGAGCTCTCATCTGTGTGCACGCCTGTGTGTGTGTGTGGACTTGTCTGACTGTGTAGGCCTGTGTTTGTGCAGGTGTTTGCGTCTCTTCATGTTTGGGCCTCTGTCCTCTCCAGTCTCCTCTGCTGTGTCAGATTTAGCTCCAGCTGTCTAAGCTGCAACAGAAAGCCTGCGTTGGGTCCAATGTCCCGGTTCAGACGGACAGCCATGATGGCGTCTACCAGGGAGACATGCTGGCAGATCATCAGGTAGGCCAAAACCATCGCTCCGGACCTACTGACACCCATGGCACAGTGGACAAACACCTTCCCTACAGGACACACAGGGTCAAAATGCTGCTGCTGCTGTGTGTGTGTGTACATGTGAGTGTGTATAATGTATGTGGGCCAGATTTCTATATGTTGTGTGTGTGTGTGTGTATACACAAGTACACTCACCATTGTGTTTTAGGGCATTGTCTATAAACTCTGCTGTGGAGCTGAAGAAGGGTCGGAGGTCAAACAGCGGATGGTCTGCTGCCTCAACACCGATGTACTTCACTGGTACTGGCAGATCGCTGTAGAATCCAGGCCCGGTGTTAATGCGGTGAAGACCAGCTGCTGTATTCACAATGTGAGTTACACCCAAAGATGTCAACATGGGTTTGTCCCGTGCTGCAGACCTACAGACACACAGCCCTCAGCTACAAACATAACAACATATACACCAAGACCAAAAATGCTTCATTTCAACAGATTGGAAGTCTAAATGTGTTTGAGTTTGGCAGTTGGCATTGAAGAGCCCAGATAAACCCTCCTATTGTCTTAAAAAAACACATTCATTATAACCTTTGGATCACAATAACCCAGGGTTCAATTTATCTCATGATTCAACAAAACTTTTAAATAGAAATGTGAAAATTACACTTTACAGGATCTTTAAAATCGTCCTTTTTTCTAGAACCCTCCAAATCTTTAAACTCATGAATGCCAATGAGACTGCATACAGACATCAATAAATAAGGTGAAGGAGGTCTAAACTGCCCAATGAAAATTTGGTATTTTTTTGGGGGGGCAAGGCAAGTTGATTCAAGACTGATCACAGAATCTTTGAGTTTCTGCTCTTTCAAACATCCATATAATCCAAACATTCACATGAATAACTGACCAAAAAACAGTAGGTCTTATATCTCATCTTTGGCACTCCTTATATGGTTGGACTTCACAAGGACAGGTACACCCCTATCAGTATTATCTTGGGTCATGTTGACCCAGAGACAATAGGCATTACTTTTATTGTGGTAGCTACACAGATTTTTTTTTTCATTCCCCAAAGTTCTATTTTCCACATATTTTGGATTAATGTTTTGTATAATTTTCTTAAGTTTTAATATGATTTGGGGTCATTATTACCACAGGACAATAGGAGGGTAAAGGAAAGACACTCTGATGGTTTTTAGTGTCAGAGGAATTTCATAAAAAGATCTATAGATATATATACTGTATACTGTAACAGATACAGTCTGTTTTGACCAGCTTATTATACACTTTAAGAATTAAATATGGGCCATGATGACTTCTGCCTCTACTCACTCAATGATCATTAATTACTTACTCGTTTCCAAGATAGAGGTTGGGCCAGACTTGATTGACCGTTCCTAATGGCTTCCTATCGGTCCACATGATCCGTCGCAACTCTAAGAGAGGGGGAGTGTCTTCCTGGTCGGTGGAGTCTGACTGACTTCTGTGGGGATAGAGACCAATTTGTGCTCTATAGTGTGTGTGTGTAAGTGTGAATGTATGTCAGCAGATTTATATATGTATCTAGGTTTGTGGGTGTACCTCCTTTTCTGTGTGCGTGTGTGAGGATATGTGTCTTCAACTCTGTGTGTCTGTAACAGTGTGTGCATTATGTGAGTTTACAGTTTCTCAGCCTGGATTCTCCTCCTCTCCCTCTCCAGGCTGGCATCCAGTCTGTGTAGCTGCAGCAGGAAGCCAGGGTTGGGGCAAATATCTCTATGCTGCCTGACTGCAGCTGCAGCCTCCTGCAGCCTCAGGCCTTCAGAGATCATGAGGAAGGCCAGTACCAAAGTTGCAGACCGGCTCACTCCCATCAGACAGTGAACAAACACATGGCCTACAGCACAAAGGGGGTTAGGATAACTTCAGTAAGTCTGATAAAGAGACACTTTAAATCAAGTGTGAGCACACACCTACGTGTGTGTGTGTGTGTGTGTCTCACCCTCCATGGCCAAGGCAGCTCTGATGTAACGCGCTACAGGGTAAAAGAACGGACTGAGGATAAAGTCCACAGCATCATCAGCCTCAACCCCATAATAGTCCACAGACATGTCTCTATAGAAATAAGGGCCAGTGTTGACAGAGAAGCAGGGCTCAGGGCCTTTCTGTGGGGGTTCATGTGCAGCGTTGACTATGTGGGTGATTCCCAGGCTGTGGAGGGTTGCCTTGTCACGGGCTGCCACCCTAAAATACACATGACACAAAATGATGATGGTATAGTGCTTTCACTTTTCGCTTTTGTGTGTGTGTGTTTGTGACTGTGTGGGATTGTATTTGTGACCCTGTATGTATGTGCTTTTGTGTGCGCACCTGTGTGTGTGTGCGCGGACCTACTCGTTGCCTATGTAAACGTTGGGCCAGACCTGGTTGAGGTGTCCAGTGGGCTTTCTGTCTGCCAGAAAGAATTCCTGCAGCTCAGACACTGATGGAGGTACATAGCAAGGCTCCATCTATGCTGACACACACATACAAGCACACACACATAAACATATACATGTACACACATGCATGCACATAAACACATGCACCCACACAGACATTCATGTGTACATGCATGCACCCACATGTAAACAAACACACACATAAAGATACACACACACACACAAGATCAGTAAAGGTATACACAGTGTGCCCCATGTTTCTTTGAACCATTTGAAAATAGAGAGAGATGTGAGTTACTGTACTTCAAGAGCCAGACGAATCCAGACAACCATCTGACTCAACAAGATATACTAGATTTATATGAATCCCAAACTGAAAAGATGCAAACTTACCTTAAAGAGACAGTTCCTCTTCTTATACAAGCTTCTTCTCCTTGCACTCTCTCTGTCTCAAACACAGTCACACACACTGCAGCCAGTTTCTTTTTTTAAATGTGTAATTATAAACCCCTTCAGTGACAAATACACCCTCAAGAACTCAAGACTGGAAAGCTGAATGTCTGATGTCCCATCGGCTTATATCTAACACACTTTCTCACAACACTAATACTCGCACCACCACTCCATCCTCAAATATTATTTGAAATCCTCATATAAATTCATCCTTGAGTCTACCTTGGGTTTTAAGTGGGTGGGCATTTTAGAGACTGACAGAGACACCAAATAGCTTCTTGTTTTCTCTGTATTTTTAGCTCTCGTGGACTGTGTTTCTGCTTCATACTACAGTGCCACCCTGTGAAACAACATGCATCAAGATATTACTCAGAACTCACCAGACATAAACATCTACCTGCACCAACTATGGAAGAAATGGGATATCCTATATGTTTATGCTAATCACCTTAGCTATTACCTCATCATCCATTCATATATGCTATATGTGTTCCAACTGAAAGCTACTGTGTTCTGGTGACTCTCACAGCTCTATGGTGTTGTAGCTGCCTGCTTACAAGAACACCTATTGGCTGTATGTTATTTTTGTTTTTCTCTATTCACTTTAAACACAGTCCTCTGGCTTTCAGAGTGGAGACATGATTGAGACCTAAGCCTGGTGTTGTGTAATTTCTTGTCAGAGGTCTGGTTTCTCTCCCAATCTGAAGATTGATAAAACTTATACCCCAGAACTAAACTTAACTTAGTCACTCCATTAATGAAGTGACAGACTAAACACTTTCTTCATCACTACAAATAACAACTAATCACTACTAACTATAATACCTACAACTAGTCAAATAAATCGTAACTTATGTACTGTATCTGGGCAAATCATTAACATTGAATTACAAGCCAACAAAGAAACAGAACAAGCCCATTCATAGAAATAAGGTTTTTACTAGGTACCAGGAATGATGCACACAGTATATACAACAATCATAATTACACTTTTAGGGACATCTGATTTGTAAAGCGAAAGGGCTCATTATTTTCAAGCAATTGAATGAAGTGAGTTAGAAGAGTGCAGAATGTTTTGAGGCATGAACTTGGGGAGAAAAGAACAGGTATGAGAGAGGGAGAGAAAGAAATATGTATAGGGTAAGAGAGCAGTGAGCTGTCAGAGGAGAGGGCAGAGCCTTCTCTTGCGTGTGAGCTGAGTGTCGAGGTTGAGTAGGAGCGCCAGGAAGTTCCTGTTGGGGTAGATGGCACGCCGCTGTATCACATGTCTCAAGGCATCTCGTAATGTGACACGTCGTCGCAGCATCAGGTAAGCCAGGACCAGTGTAGCGGAACGACTCATACCCATGATGCAGTGTACCAACACCTTTCCTGGAGACAGGGAGGAGGGTGTACAGAAGCTCTCATTAACAACCCTATTTACCAATAGGCTTGATTTTCTGCTACACTTCTATATGCACCATTTGTATGACTTGCGAGACTTCTGTATTCACAAGATCATGACCAAGTGGAAATCTATCTTGCCAAGTTTCAGCTTATCCGTTTGTGCCAAAACCCACAGTGATTTGAATCAATCAGCAACCTTTGAGGAACTTACTAGTAGCTACAGGTGTGGTTGAAGTTAGCCCGTGATTCCCAAACAGTTTCCAAAGACGACTTCCCAGATGGATATGTGTAATAAACCATCTGGCGAGTCAAGTTAGCATTTGTATGTCTCATTGGATAAAAGCATCCGCTAAACTAATAAAATGTAAATATTATGAAGGATTCTCAGTGTATTTGTACATGCTTTAAAGTACACAGACTCACCACACACACACAAACACCCACAACCATACCATCTTTGGTCTCCAGGGCCTTGTGTATGAAGTCTGCAGAAGCCTGAAAGTAGTGGCTGATATCAAAGTGGGAGGAGTCTTCAGCAGGGATCCCACAGTACAGACAGGCATTGCCGTAGTAACTCTGGTCACCGATGCTGCCCTGTTTAGAGTGGGCTGCGTTCAGGATGTGAGTGATGCCCAGCTTCTGTAATGCTCCTCTGTTCTGGGCAATGGCCCTGGAGGACACACACACACAGAGGCAGTGTAGCAGGGAGGTGAAGCATGTGATATTGCATAAGAGGCCGACCAGAAATAACCAGGGTTGGAACAGCCCAGGAACAACCTGCCATGGCAATGTGTATGCATCTGACTAGAAGGCAGATCAATACTGGTAGCAGTGAGCCAACAAGGCCCCTCACAGAGAGTAGCAGGAAATAGCTGTAACAGTGCTAAGGAAAGAGTCAAAATGAGATGCATACTCACACGTTTCCTATGTAGAGGTTGGGCCAGACCTCAGCTATGGGAGTCAACTCCAGTTTGCAGGAGTCCAGGATGTACTCCAGCTCTTTAATGAGCGCCAGGTTCTGTGGCCGTTTATCGTCTGTCATTCTGCTCCAGCTGAGAGATGTGCTCTCACACACACTCTGGCTCTTCTGCCTCTGTCCATAGCCAAAACTCTTTCTGCCCTGCCCACTGCGCCTGTGTGTATGTGTGAGAGGGAGAGAGAAGGACATGAGCAGGTGGCTCTTTGGATGACCCCCAATTTAGCTCTGAGTTCAGTCTGTTGTTTCTCACTGGAGGCAAAACTACTGAAATGTCACTCACTGTCTCTTCTTTCTCTCTCTTCCTCCCCCTCCTCCTTGCTCTCTATCCCTCTCTTTGTCTCTCACTCTCTTCTTTCTTTTACTCACTCTCTTTCTCACCCTCTATCTCTCGCTCTCCATGTTCCTGCAAATCAAGGGCTGCTGCTTACAAGTGCTAATAGATTGAAATTGAGAGAGGGAAAGAAAAAAAAGACAGATGAATATACTGTAGAACGACAGAGGAGAGAAAGACAGAGAGAGAATCTCCCACTGAGGTCATTACAGAGCAGGACTGAGGTCAAACAGAATAGAATTGTTTAGAGCTGTGAGGGGTTTGACTGTCCTACTGTATTTGTGAAGTAGAGAACTAGTAGAGACTGACTCTCTATAGTACACTGTTGCGACCTGATGTCTTGCATGACTGAGGTCATTGGGTTTGAATCTCTGCCAAATAATTCATGTGTATAATGTGGACTTAACACTTCAGTATACAGTACAGTTTTGGGGGCATCATCTTTAAAAAAGGACGATTTTAAAGATCCTGTAAAGTGGAATTGAAAACAAGTTTTAAGTTCACCACACCACAGAAGAATATGTTATTAACAACCCATCCAAATTAGAATTAAAAAAAACACCGACAAGTATGTTAAATTAGGCTTTGAAATCGTGAGAAAGCACTCTTCTCTGCTTGAGACTGGGGGGGGGGCGTGTCGCCTGAAGGAGATGAAGCTCCGTCCCTCGCTGCCTACCTACGACCCAGATAATGGACGCTACGTCAAGCCGAACAAAACAATATAGAATTAGAATGTATTTGTTCAATGAGTGAAACATACAGATGCATATAAATGAAATGTTCCCCTGAGCTGTAACACAGGAGTAAAAATGGACACCAGACAGTGAGCTCTCCAATTACTTCTAGCACATTAGCTACCATTTCACCAATGGTAGCTGGGCTCCGCCCATTAAAACCTGATCTGAAAACGGAAGAGAAACTGTTCTACGGTCTTACTCCACATTTCAGTGCGACAAAGTTTGGCGCTTTGCACATGCTTTCAGGAACTAATTTCACACGTATATAATGTACTGAGAAGCAAATCATGGAATTTGCTTTACAGAATCTATAAACTACAGCGTGTGTGTTTCTAAATGTGTGTCTAGCTTGTAAAATGTATGGGTGTGTGCATGTTCCTAAATGTGTGTGGGTGTGTTCAGTGATCCCGGTGCTCTCCCTCTGCGGGGTGTGGTCCAGGGTGATGAGCTGAAACAGGAAGCCCCTGTTGGGGAAGACCAAGCGTCTCTGCTGCACCCAGCGGACTGCCGCCAGCAGAGTCGGATCATGCTGGAGTAAGGCTAGGACCAATGCCGCAGACCGACTCACTCCCACAGCACAGTTCACCAACAGTTTGCCTGACACGCACACATACGCACAGTAATGAACACTGTAGCCTTAGACATTGTTAAATACATTTGTATGTGTGTGTGTGTTTGTAGACCTCACCTCCTGAACTAAGAGCCTGATGTATGAACTCAGCAGCGGGGTAGAAGAAAGATGAAAGGTCAAAGGTGGGGAGGTTGTTTGCTGATACACTGTAGTATTTCACAGTGGTCCCATAGAAGTCTTCAGTGCCTTTACAGCACATCTTACCATAGACTGCATTCAAGACGTGAGTGATGCCCAACTGCCACAGACTGTACTGGTCATGAGACATGTACCTGAGAGATGGGATGTGTAAGGGCACTCCCTTCTCTCTCCCTCTTTCTCTCTCTTTTTCTTTTTCTCTCACTGGTGCCACACACACATCTGGGTTCAGACTCACCTATCACACACACCTATTTTCAGACTCAGCTGTTTCCCACACGCACTTCTGTTGATAGTCCATTGTCTCCAGAGGTGTCAAAAGTATTCACATTCATTACTCAAGTAGAATTATAGATACTAGGGTTTAAAAATACTTCTGTAGAAGTTGAAGTCAATTCAAGCTTTTTACTCAAGTAAAAGTATAAAAGCACTGGTTTCAAAACTACTTAAAGTATAAAAGTAAAAGTAGTAAGGGGAAAAAATGTAATTAAGGACAAAAGCTTAGGTACAGGGGTCTATAATGCACGACCCCACCTCCCCCCAAAAAAACATTTTTCCAAAGGCCATAATGACTTGTTATATTGAAATGTTAATGTTGAAAAATGTGGGCTGCACCTGTTTATGCCCATTGAAAATGAACACATTTTAGTACAATGCAAATACATTAAAGAACCATGTATGTGTAGTCTACTACTAAGCATTAACATGTGTTTCATGAAGCGGAAGATATGATGACTAGTTGCCTATAAGTATTGTAATGCTGCAAAAAGTCAAACTTCAGAGGCATGTTATCAATAGCCTTTATTCAAATTAGACGGCGAGTTTGTGAAAGCATTATGTGTGTTCGACATGGACTGCTGCTGCATGAAACGACCGGCGAGAGTAGCTGCTTGCAGTCGGTGAGGAGTTGAAAACGGCTCTGTAAAGTCGGACATTCCAGCTTCTCTCAGGTGTCAGGGAGTCAGGTGGCTGAGCGGTTAGGAAATCGGGCTAGTAATCTGAAGGTTGCCAGTTCGATTCCCGGGCCGTGTCAAATGACGTTGTGTCCTTGGGCAAGGCACTTCACCCTACTTGCCTCGGGGGAATGTCCCTGTACTTACTGAAAGTCGCTCTGGATAAGAGTGTCTGCTAAATGTAAATGTTCTCGTGGTTTGCTGCGTTGACGTCAGTCATGGCCAATCAAGCGCTGTTTGCTTACTTTACTTTATTTATAATTAAACGTAGTCTTTCCGATAGTGAAGAGGCGGACTAAAACCCTTTCTTCAACACATTTTTAATTAAATTAAACAGTTTGGTCCGGATTTGAGCTTTGGCTAAACTGAAGTTGTCAGAATAATTACAAAACACGCGTTAAAGTTGTTGTGTGTGAGTCTGGCCAATCATGAAATAGCTGTGTCGTCATTAGAACCCGTGCAGTTGCTCTTGAGAAAATGCGCTCGGCTACACAGCCGGCAGTTCTCGAATCGACCTCACGGTACTTTGATGGCTACGTCACAGTGACCTAGCCTCGGCGCCGTCTCAAGTCGGACAGCGATGCGAGCCATAGACATATGACGCGAGCGACAACATGTTTTCCATTCATTTTCTAAGGAGCCAGGCGAATCGCTTGCGTGGTGCATTGTGGGTAGCGACGCGACAGAGTTGAGATTTTCTCAACTTTATGCAAATGAGGAGCGATTTTCGCTAGCGATGGCCAATCGGAGTGTTTTCTTGTTTCTCGTAACGTAGCAACCATGGTAAACATTTCTAGCTTTCTAGGTTTCAAGGTGGAGGAGAAACTAATCGTTTGTGTGGCTGCTTACCCAGTCCTGTACGATACATAGCTGTATTCGTACAGAGATGTTAATTTAAAAAAAAACGATGCAAGGCGCAAGGTTGCCGAAGTTGTTGGTGCTTGTACTTTTCAAATTCAGTCTACTGTAGTCACATTACGTAACTTCGTTCTGTGGTAACTAGCTAGCTAGCTAGCCCGGCTGGAACTCCCTATCGTATCGACAGATTAGCAGACTTTGAGTAATATAATAAAAGTTTTTTACACATGTCAACGTGTATGTCTATTAAACAGTTTTGTATTTTGTATACAAGTTGTATTTTGATCGATGTTGCGAGTACGTAAACCCAAGTCTGCACACTTGGCCATTACAACTACAACAGTGACTTTAGAGAACTACATTCTACATGAATCTGTTTGAAACGCCCCCGAGCGTGATGAACTGTGGGAAGGCGAGCGATGGCAAGCGATTCGCGTCGCTGCAGTGTGAACGCACTGTAACCAGAATTCACTGTTTCAAGTCAGCCGCCTGCAGCCGGCTGCAGCGCTGCATGAAGTCAGTCCATGTCGAACGCACCTATTAGCTCGTGGTAGCCTACTTGGGTGCGCAGAGCTTGCAGCGCATTCGAAAGGAGTTGTTTTTGCCTCCAAACATGTCGAAAAATTCTTCCAGGTACGGCCAGGGATGTAGAAGGGTTGGCTAATCTTCCTAGCTACCAACCTCCTCGCTGGTGCTTGGTTCGGACATTTTGCTCGAGTTCTCTTGAGTCTCTGCCACAGACATCTTCGTAGGCTACATACGCCTGCTATTTCCTTGCTGGAGTTTGACGTGATTTGTGTCATGTAGGTGATGGATCACGTATAAACCAATAGGGTGTCGGAATGGTATATGTTTATACTTCTCATCCAACCACAATCAAATTCACTCTATCCGGATTTTTTTGTGTGTGTGTTTTTTTTGACGATGACAAGCCGGAATGAAAACAAGCCGAACTGAAATTGGAGTAACGAGGCTATTTTTAAAATGTAAGGAGTAGAAAGTACAGATAATTGCGTGAAAATGTAAGGAGTAGACGTAGAAAGTCGTCTGAAAAATTATTCCTTCAGTAAAGTATAGATACCCAAAATTTCTACTTAAGTAAGGTAACGAAGTATTTGTACTTCATTACTTGACACCTCAGTCTCACACATAGGCCTACCTTCAGAGTCACCTGTCCAACTTTTCACGTCCGTCTCTTCAGCCCCTGAAACCAACGCTTCGATGGTTATTTTCTTTCAGTCCTTAAGTCTCTGTATAAATTCGCCTTCTTACTCTGCCAAGCTGCTGTTCTTCTCACTACTTTACCACTGCTTCGCCTTCGACTGACATAGCCTAATTTGACGGTCAGGGTAAGGACTAGGCTATCTGCGTTATTGCGAACACGGTTTCACACCTAAAGACAGGGATATTACTGACACGTGCAAAACAGAATTTCGTAATGTTTAAATTTGATCTATTTTTAATAAGCAATAGCTTATAATTAAACATAGGCTACTAATTATGATCGAACAAAACAAGCGCTTCCTATTCGCCGGCAGAGGGCAGTCTATTGTAAAGAGAAGACGGTCTGTGAATATGCCGCTCTTGGCTGAGCCACTCTCCTATCTGCTCTTCCTGTTTACTAGCGGCTGTTGCCAGGCTGTTTGAAGCATGTTGGCGATGAAATACCTTTGTGAACACTGGATTCTCGTACAACCAAGCCACAAAGGAGGGGTAGACGCATTTATGTGACAAAGTGCTGATTTCGGTATCTGAACTACACTGTCCAAGGTAGGCCTAAGTGTTGCATGCGACAAGGGAAGTTCGTCAAATGTTAAATAGGGTACGCGACTAAGTCACTGAAGCTCGGTGTCTAATAACGGGTGTTTAAAAAATATTATTTGGGTAATTGTGGCTGTGTCCTTCGCAGAGTTCAATTGTTGTGAATTTGATTCTGGCCAATGATCCCTAGACCGAACTGTTCAGACGCAAGTTCGCTGTGCCATTGAATGAAACGCTCGTCAGCATTCTACTATAATCTACACAATACAGGGCTGTAGTCCGTTATAATGTACTAACATACGTTATAAATGAACGTACGCAATTTGAGATATTTTGTGATCTTATAACAGATGCGGATTCTCGCTCTCTCTCTCTCGTCACAATTCAGAGAGAGAGAGAGAGACTTGGCTTGGTAAGCCCGCCATAGACGCTGACATGGCATTCAAGGTTCCTAAGTATAGATAAATCCAGATAGAGGTTTGGGCGTGCTGGGGAACCAGACTTTAGCTTGTGTCTTCTAGAGACACTTAGGCCTACCCCTGGGCCTGGACTCAACTTGATAGCATTTGAACAAGAAACAACTGCGAGGATTTTCGCGGTGAGTTACATTACAGAGGTCGGGGTGTTAGTTGGTGTCAGGTGTCCAGGGTGTGTTGTTACAATGTTCAAGATTTTGATCTGTGATCATTATTGTCTCAGACACACTGACTGTCCCCGTATTACATCCAGGATTTGATACATGATTTTAAGGGTTTATGGCCATTACATTTCTAGTGTTAGCACATTCTATGAAATGGACAGATGTTCAAATATTCCTGTTGTTTTAAGATTACAACATTCTAGCACTGTGTGACTGCTGTGAAACACTGTTCTTTCCAGTAAACGTTCAGACATTGCCTAACTCTCTAAATGTGAGTCAGCTGTGAGATTTTTCACCCGGTGACTTGGGGGTTGGGCCTGCTCACTGCACAGCAGGCTTGCGAGCCAGGACCTTGCTTGACCAGACAGTGGTAACAACCTCTCCTGAACCAAGGCCTACATGGACGTTGTGTTGATCTCAGTGTAGAAATAAAGCTTCTCCCAATCTGCTGTCAAGGTCACCCATCTGGTTCCCCCCCCCCCCCCCCCCCAAATGACTTGAAATTGGAACACTGCAGCCTTGATTATGACCATGGCGATCCTTATTAGTTTTACCCATGTAACCTTCACGTGTTATACACTTCTCCTTAGTTAGGCTACACAAGAGACTGTTTGTCCAGTAGGCCCAACGTTCTACTACAGCCACTCTTTTCCTCATGTTTAAACTGACCTCTTCTTTACCTCACACAAACCCCACACAACGTGTCTCTACAGACACGTTTCTCCCTAATCTAACCTGTGTTTTACTGCCCAGCAATGTGATCATACAAATCAGCTGTAGAGGATGGAAGTATCAGTGTCTGATTTGATTGCCAATCAAACTGCCTCCTTAGCTCTGGTCTCCCTCTGCTACTGACAGGAAGTGATCCTCATCGCAGCTCACACCCGATCGCTGCTTGTCTCCACCGATAAACTCAATCTCAGCTACTCCCAACAAATGAGGGGGAGAGCTGGCTCATTGAGCAAGAGACAGTATCTTCTTATATCTATCCTGTCGGTTAAATGTTAAGAGTTCACTTGTGCTTCTGAGGAGAAGAGCTTATTCAGCAGTTGTTGGTGGCATCTCAGTCAGACCTTTGGAGCAGGGGAGGATACTGTGGTGGGGAGGGCTGTGCTGCAGAGCTGGCTCTTATCAGGAGGTTA
Source organism: Thaleichthys pacificus (assembly GCA_023658055.1). Taxonomy (NCBI): domain Eukaryota; kingdom Metazoa; phylum Chordata; class Actinopteri; order Osmeriformes; family Osmeridae; genus Thaleichthys; species Thaleichthys pacificus. The sequence continues at coordinate 16,214,229 of CM042857.1, read as the reverse complement.
AAGTTCTCCCTGTGTAGAGAGACGGAGAGATGGCTACAGTGTCCAAGGCTGGGACACAGAGTAAACAGGGGACACAGAGTGGAAGAGGCGACTCCTGTGGTTCTGAGCAAGAGCTGTCTGTGGGATTGGATATTTGTTTAGTCAGTATGCTGAACACTCTTGTTATCACTGCCTGTTTCACTGTATAGAGACTCAGTGTTCCGTTCCTTTCCTGTTGAACTGGATGGGCTGCATAGTTAAATTGATGTAAGAGCTTTGTTTAGGATTCTGAAGTGACAGAGAAGTGTCACTCATTGTGTCCTAAGAAACAAGTCAGTCATTGCTGTCAAGGTTGGGCCTAGTTCCAGGCTTACATTGTAAGTATGGATTTACTTAATCCACACTGGTTGTGCAGGTTGCATTGTGTTGTGGGGCTGATTCCTAAGAAATCTTGGTGACAGACCCATTCTCTCCCGATTGAACTGAAGGTGGTAGACTTGTTTGGACTGTATGAGTCTAGTGTAACTGGACTGACAAGCTATATCAGCCTTTGACAAGCAGCAGATTAGCTCTCGGGAGTGTTCGCTGATACTCAGATTAGACACAGTTAAACACTGTGAGTGAGTGAGTGCATGTGAATGTGAGTTATAACACCTCACTCTTTCAACTCCCGTCAGGTTTTCATCGCTCCCCTCCCTCTTGTCTCTTTTTTTCTCTTCCAGTGGGATGGCGACCCCCCAGGCCAGTGTGAGCAGCTGGAGCTGCAAGCAGGTGGCCCGGTGGCTGAGAGAGGAGGGCTTCACAGTATACGTAGAGCTGCTGTGTACTCAACACCGTCTAGACGGCACCAGCCTGCTGGCCCTGACCGAGGCTGACCTTCGCGGGCCACCTCTGGGGCTCACTGTGCTGGGGGACATCAAACGGTTAGCCTTGGCCCTCCGCCGCCTCCAGAGACAGAACCAGGAGCTCCTGGATGAACTGGGACTGCGGCCCGACGATGGGGCTGGGGCTACCCTTGTGGTCGCAGGTTGGGGTACGTGGGGCTGCAACGGAGCTGACCGTTGGTGTAGTGGCGGTGAGCGGTTGTGGAATGGGACTGAGCTGCGACTGAGGGAGTGTAATGGGGTGGGGGCGGGGTCTGGAGGGGTGCTAGGTCATAGCCACGCTAATGGGAAGTGTCGTCAGAACCATAATCTGGGCCGTCTGGACCCAGAGCTCTGGAAAACGGTTATCAGCTCTGTCTATGTCATGTTTGTGTTCGGTTTCACCTCCTTCGTCATGGTCATTGTGCACGAGCGTGTCCCGGATATGAGGACTTATCCGCCTCTGCCGGACATCTTCCTGGACAGGTGAGTCTGGAGTGTGGAGTGATGCACGCAGTTATGTCTTGTAACACCTTATCACCCTCTCTAAATGACTCTTATCTTCCACTGGTACCGATAGTAGACTGTAGGCTGTAACCTGCCCACTCTATTTACAATGCATCCCTCTTGTTCTCTCGCTCTCATTCTCTCGTTTTCCTTCTTTCTCCCTCTCTCTCATTTTTCCCTCTCTTTTTCTCTTTAACAGTGTACCCAGAATCCCTTGGGCTTTTGCAATGGCAGAGGCATGTGGTTTGATTCTATGCTACATCTTCCTGTTGATTTTGCTGCTCCATAAACACAGGTAGGTAATAGAACAGTAAACAATACTACCACAGCAGGAAAACATTCTGAAAAATAGCAGTAATACTAAACAATACAAATGCAATGATCAAGGACTCCTCACTCTCTCAAGGACTGCCACTGGGCAATATATAATCAAATCAAATGTATTTGTATAGCCCTTTTTACACGCAAGCATGTCACAGAGGGCTTCACATACGCCCATAGAACTGCCCCTCAACCAACCTAAACCCTCAAGGAATATATTTTTCATGCCAGCTAAGGTGCCATAAGTTTGCCATAAAGGAGGCTTTGCCAGCTATGGGTCTGTCTGGAGGAAGAGGAATAGCGGTGCATTTGAGCAGTGCCGCTCCTTGTTCTAAATAGCCCCTTCATTAGCAATTCAACGCAATTAACTTTTACTTTTTTTTAAACTTTTTTTAACTAACCTTTACTTTTTCAATAACATTTTAAAAAAAAGATAGAAAATAGCTAATCTCTGAAAATAGCATGAAATCCTCGATAAACTCAATAACTTTTTCAAAATTGTGTAAAAAAATCTCAAATATACACCAGATTATTCTAATAATGTATGACCTACTTCTACACCCTTTATTTTTTCAATAAAGTTTCCCCAAAATTTATAGAAAATCGCTAATCTCTGAAAATAGCATGAAATCCTCGATAAACTCAATAACTTTTTCAAACTTGTGTCAAAAAATCTCAAATGTACACCACATTATTCTAATAATGTCTGGTATACTTCCACACCCTTTACTTTTTCAATATTTTTTTTTAACAGCATTAAATCTGTGCTAAACTAAATTCTGACCAATGGTCACACAGCTGCAGATCAACCAGGAGCTAGTCTGTGGTTTGATTGTGACAGCATAACCAATATGTATTTGCAAATGTATTTGCACCAATATGCTTTCCACAAAATGCATCAGAAGACAGCCAGGGAGATGGACAGGAAGGGACCAGGAACTCTGTGTGGTCCGTCATAGGAGACCAAAGTCCACTTGGGGACTCGGTCCAACATTGTCACATCAGCAACCAGGCCGATGTTGACAGCTCAACCCCCCCACACCACAGGGGAGGTTAGATGGGCAACAGAGAGAAGAAAGTATAATTAGAGAATGCAAAGCGACAAATAACAGTTACAATAACAGTATGGGTGAGTTCCCCACCAGTCAAGTGTGATTTAGTGCAGTAGTTAAGCAAACTAAAGAGTTTTTGATGTAGCCCTAAACGCCAAGACAGCACCAGCCACCCTAGATTAGAAAATGAAGTATGTTTCAGGGAAGAGAAACTGTATACACAAATGCTCAGTAACCTGATGCATGAGTTGGAGGAGGCGGGAGGCGACCCCGGCGGACGAGAGGTTCGCCTCCCTACGCCTATGGTTTGTGGGGGGGGAAATTCTTACGGTTGTCTGTGCATATGGACCGAACAGAAGATCGGAGTATTTTGCCTTTTTACGGCCCCAGTGGGGGACTCCATAGTGCTGCTGGGAAACTTCAACGAGTACGTGGAAAATGACAGGGACACCCGGAGAGGCATGATTGGGAGGAAAGGCCTCCCTGATCTGAACCCGAATGGGTGTTGTTTGTTGTATTTCTGTGCTAGTCATGGATTATCTATAACAAACACCATGGTCGAACATAAGGATGCTCATAAGTGTACGTGGTACCAGAGCACCCTAGGCCGAAGGTCGATGATTGATTTTGTAATCATGTCGTCGGATCTGAGGTTGTATGTTTTGGATTTTTCAGCCTATCACCATGTTGTGGTGAGTTGGGTCAGGGGGTGGGGGAAGACTCTGGACAGACCTGGTAAACCCAAGTGAGTAGTGCGGGTGAGATGGGACCGTTTGGAGGAGGCCCCTGTTCGCGAGATCTTCAACTCACACCTCCAGCAGAGTTTCTCAGGTATCCCTGCGGAGGTTGGGGGCATTGAACCGGAGTGGGCAATGTTCACCAGCTTAACCATCAAATCCTGCTCGCCAGACTTTCTGAGATGGGCATCACTGGCACTGCACTTCAGTGGATCTCATCCTACCTCTCGGGAAGATCCTACCAGATCTCCTGGGGAGGCAAAGTGTCAGGCCCCCCCGCCAGCTCTCCACTGGTGTCCCACAGGGCTCCATCCTTGGACCCCTCCTCTTCTCTCTGTACACCACCTCGCTTGGACCAATCATCACCTCCCACGGCTTCTCCTACCACTGCTACGCTGACGACACGCAGCTGTACCTGTCGTTCCCCCCGACTGATCCGGGGATCTCAGCTAGGATCGAGGCCTCCCTCACAGACATCTCCGCCTGGATGACCAAGCACCACCTCCAGCTGAACCTCGCCAAAACATAACTCCTCATCATCCTGACAAAACCCTCCATCTCCCACGATCTCTCCATCACCCTGGGATCTGCGACGGTGACCCCTTCATCCTCTGCCAGGAACCTTGGGGTGACCATGGATGACAAGCTCTCCCTCACAGCCCACATTGCTGCGGTCTCCCGGTCATGTAGATTCACCCTCTACAACATCCGGAAGATCAGGAGATACCTGTCTGAGCATTCCACCCAGCTGCTAGTCCAAGCACTTGTCCTCTCAAAGTTGGACTACTGCAACTCGCTGCTCGCCGGTCTCCCAGCATGCGCAACCCGCCCTTTCCAGAACGCGGCAGCCCACCTGGTCTTCAATCTACCCAGACGCTCCCATGTTACCCCGCTCCTCATCTCCCTCCACTGGCTTCCCATCACGGCCCGTGTCAGATTCAAGACCCTGGTACTGACCTTCCGAGCGGTGAACGGGACTGCACACGACTACATCAAGTCTATGCTCCAGCCTTACACCTCCATCCACCACCTACGGTCTTCTTCTGACAACCGTCTAGTGGTCCCACCCAGTGATGCCGGTAATCTAATCTGACCACTTTTTTCAGTAACGAGTAATCTAACGCGTTACTATTTCCAAACCAGTAATCAGATTAAAGTTACTTGTCCAAGTCACTGTGCGTTACTATTTTGTCATTAACAGTAAAATATATATTTGATTTCTTCTTGCGTCTCTGGGAGTTAAGCCTATGCGACAATTAAGTCACGTTTTCAGCACGAGGGTCACGTCACGTGTATATACATAGACCTACCACTCGGCGACACAAACAACAATGTAGCAGGAGAGAGAGAGATGCGCATTTTCGAGTTGGAAATACAATCACTATTTTGAGTATTTGTCAGCTAAAGATGGAAATATCAAGGTTCGTTGTACACTCTGTGCTGGTGGCGACAAAGTGCTATCAAGCTACAAAAACACCACGTCAAATTTGAAGAAACATTTGGAGTCGCAGCACTGCACAGTCAAACTTATAGAGCCGGTTGTCAATAGGTGTGTTCGACTTCATGCGGCGCCGACAGCCGGCTGCAGCCGGCTGCCTTGAAGTTGAGAATGCCATTGTCTGCTTCAAGTTAGCCGGGCTGCAGGCGGCTGCAGGCGGCTGCAGGCGACGCCGGCACTGCATGAAATCGAACGCACCTATTTTTATGTTGAGGCAACAGCGGCAGGGGTGTTGTCGGCAGCTGCTGAATGTAACTAATAAAGTAACTTGTAATCCAATTTAGTTACTTTTAAAATCAAGTAACTTGTAAAGTAACTAAGTTACTTTTAAAATCAAGTAATCTGTAACGTAACTAAGTTACTTTTTCAAAGTAACTGGCAACACTGGTCCCACCGCTCAAGAGCGCCCGGTCCCAACACAAGCTCTTCTCCTGTCTGGCCCCCCAATGGTGGAATCAACTCCCCACCTCCATCTGAGACACTGACTGTCTCCCCACCTTCAAGAAAAGGCTCAAGACGCACTTGTTCCGGGAGTACAACGGCACTTAGGAATGTTTGGCTGGACCTGATGTTTCCTCCAGGATCACAATGACTCTTATTGAGAGACTTGTTGCTCTTGTTGGTTAGTTGTAACTGACTTAAAACTAGTGTACTTGCTGTGTAATATATTTTTGTTGCTTGCTTTTTTCCGCAGGTACACCCTTGCACTTTTCGAGGTTTTCTAGTTTAACTACATGCTCTTATGGTTCTTCCCTTTGGGAATTATTTAGTTTTCACAATGTATGCTTCATGTTTTGGTTACCCGCAATGTTTGGGGCTATCTCGTTGTTATGATCAGTGACCTATGCACTTTTGTAAAACTCTCTTTTGGAAGTCGCTTTGGATAAAAGTGTCTGCTAAATGCATAAATGTAATGTAAATGTTCAAAGCCTCCATTGCTGAAGCCGCGGTGGAGAAATGCAGCCTCTGAGGTAGTCAAACAACTCTACAGTGGCAAAGCCCAGGGATTCTTGCTCTTCTTGGGCAATCCAATCCCTGTACATCCAAAGCGAGAGTTGTGTCCGGGTCCTCGGCACAAAGTTGAGTTTGTTCCGTGTGGGGGTTGGTCTCCGCAAGGGCTGTGCTTTGTCACCAATCCTGTTCGTGATATTTTCTGGACATGATATTGAGCCGTAGTCGGGGTGGGGAAGGGTTCCGGTTCGGTGGGCTGGGGATTCCATCGCTACTTTTTGCGGATGATGTGGTCTTCCTGTCATCATATGTCCGTGACCTTCAGCACTCACTGGATCATTTCGCAGTTGAGTGTGAAGCAGCTCGGATGGGGATCAGCACCTCTAAATCTGAGGCCATGGTTCTCAGGAAACCGATGGAGTGCTTACTCCGGGTAGGGAATGAGTTCTTACCCAAAGTGAAGGAGTTCAAGTACCTCAGGGTCTTGTTCGCGAGTGAGGGAAGCATGGAGCGGGAGGTTGGCCGGAGAATCAGTGCAGCGGGGGCGATATTGTATTTGCACTATCGCACCATTGAGCCGGAAGGCAAAGCTCTCAATCTACCGGTCAAGTTTAGTTCCTACCCTCACCTATGGTCATGAAAGTTGGGTCATAACCAAAAGAACTAGGTCGCGAGTACAAGTGGCTGAAATAGGTTTCCTCAGGAGGGTGGCTGGTGTCTCCCTTAGAGATAGGGTGAGGTGCTCAGTCATCTGTGAGTAGCTCGGAGTAGAGCCTTTGCACATTTGCGTCAAAGGGAGCCAGTTGAGGTGGTTTGGGCACCTGGTAAGGATACTGGTAAGTAAAGGGTGTGGAAGTAGGCGAAACATTATTGTTGGAATACTGCTTCAGCATTCCAAGTATTGTTCTTTGAATCTTTATTCAAGCATCTTCTTCTTCTTCTATTTCTTCCGCGACACCTTTCAGCGCCTTCAAATCTTCAGCTATTAAAACCCTTCAGCTATCAAAAAATTCAGCCGTTTCAGGCCATGACTGCTATATCTTTTCAGCTTTGTACCTCTTATGCTTGAATTAATATAAATCAATATTCATAATATTTTTAACATGGTTTTCCAATTGAGTTTTTTTTTCAAATCCTCTCAATCCTCTTAAACGTCTTCAACTTTCAAATCCTTCTTCTTCCTCAATCCTTCAGCTACAGCCACCATTTAAAATTTAAAATGTTGACAAAACCCTAAACTATTTTTTTTAAATTCAGCTTTTTGATATCTAATCAACTTTTTTTCAATATCACTGATTATGTTTCATGACTTTTTCAAGCCGTTTCTGAGATTTACATGGGTGTGTACGTGAAAGCCTAGAGTGCAGACTGAAACGCTTAGAGTGGAAGGGAGCTTCGGATGTCGTTGAAAATATATTTCTAGTTTGCCAGCATTGCCACAATTTTCGCTCTTCATGCTTCATTTTTGGATCAATAGATAGCTAATGTTGTGCTGGTCGTAGACAGTTGTCTGTTGAATCCAACAGACGTACACATTTGTTCAGAGCCCCACGAAAGCGAGACAAAGTCCAACTCTCGCCCCATAGAGACCAATGCAAATCTGGTGACAAAATCGTCAGAGAAAGCAAAAAGAACAAGATTTTGAAACTGCCGGTAGAGTCGTATTTCTGACCGCACAGAAATATAAAGGACATCTCTGGTTTCGGCAGAGTCTTGGGTCTCGGAAAATATGCTTATTTTTTGGATTGGAAGTATAGTTTTGCGTCTAGGTTAACTTGTTTGAGGTGTGGATTCTAGCGAAATTTCTGTTATTCTTTGCCCTCAGCGCGTTAGCATTCATAGCTGCACCATCACCGTGGCAACCACACAAACAAGCGCCACTCAGTCTATTACACAGGTGATTGTTATTAGCTGATTAGTGGAGACATAGGACAAGCTATTCAGTCAACTCGTCTCATTAAAAGACTAAGAGCACCACAACACAACTACTACCACTACTGCTATATTTTATGCCACTACTACAACTACTAATTCTGCAGATGCTGCTAATATCTCTTTTACTAACTACTTCGCTAATGGAACTGTTTTGTTCTACTACGCCACTGAGTTACTTGACCATGAGAAACCCGATTACTAGCAATTGTCGGTTTATGCCATACAATTACTCCATTTACATGTGTAATTAGTTATGCGATTACTCAATAAGCACGTCTACATGATTCTTTTTATTAATCGTTGTATGTTCCACGGACAAAACTTGCACCATCATCCTTCTGCAACAAAGTGTCGCCGTGTCTTCCTGTATCGGCCCTACTGCTGTATGTTTCATTCAATCAACACATTGAATCCTACTAAGAAAGCCGAGTAAACGCACTCAATGCACACATCTGCTACTGCTATTAGCTACTATCCCAACTATAATGTCAGCTGTTAAGACTATAATATTATTTTTATGACTAGCTAGCCTAGGCCTACTTCTTCTTCTGTTTAACAGTTCAGCTTTCAGCTTCTCCCGCATTGTATTTCAGCTCTTAGCGTTGTTAGATGATGCAGTTCAGTTTCCACACTGCCTCTTTTGTGTGACTCACACATTTTTGAAATTCATTTCAGTTTGCGGGTATTTTCTCATTTCTGTATTTTCTGCAATTTAAGAAAAATAATTTCATCTTTCAGCATTCCAACGCATTTTCAGCAGGAAATGCCTTTCTAGTTAGAATAATCTGGTCTATATTTGAGATTGGTTGTACAAAATACAGAAAGATTATTAAGATTAGCAAGGATTTTCAGAGATTAGCGATTTTCTATCATTCTTTTAAAAACATTATTGAAAATGTAAAGGGTGTGGAAGTATACCAGACATTATTAGAAAAATCTGGTGTATATTTGAGATTTTTTTCCACAAATCTGAAAACGTTATTGAGATTAGTGAGGATTTCATGCTATTTTCAGAGATGAGAGATTTTCTATCATTCTTTTAAAAACATTACTGAAAAAGTAAAGGTTGTCGAAGTAGACCAGACATCAGGGGCGTTTCTACACGGGGGCCTACAGGGGCCAGTGCCCCTGTAAAAATGTCCCTGGCCCCCCCTGAGCTTTTTTTTTTTTACACGTTTTTCTTACGAGGAAGGGACATTGCAGCCTTTTTTGCCCCAGTAAATAAAAAGTTAGAGAAACATATCAAGGTATTGAGAGAGCTGAGGAGCTGGAAGAGGGAGAGCCAGAGCCGTTTGTATGATTTTAATGTAAAGCTAAATTAAAGTATTTAATGTTTAAATATAATTGGTTTCCGTTTTTTAATGTTCCCCTCTGATTAAACACTGGCCCCCCCTTGGCCCCCCCAGTAAAATTTGTCTAGAACCGCCACTGCCAGATATTATTAGAATAATAATAGGGGGGGGGGGGGTTGCTCAACATTTTATAGCCAATTCCCTGGCAAACACGTATATCATATTCTCATGTAGGTTAGTGCATGTAAACCAGCAGATACTATTTTAAAATAAATTCCTGCATTAAAATATTGTATCATGACAGTTTGTATGATTTGAAATGGTCATTTATTATCACACTATTATTTACCAATTGTCACGGCAAACAATTACGCTGCACTGAACTGTAAGTAAAATTTGGTAAAGTACAAAAAAGTTAAAATAACGAAACCTGTAATTATTACTTGTGAACGAATATCATTCACAACTAAACCTAGTACTGAGCTATATGCAGGTCACGTGAAAATGGATCCAAAGACTCGTACCCGGCAGATGAACGAATCGTTCAGCTCCCGACCGTGTCTTCGGATCAATGTTTCGTTCCTCTGCCGGGTACGAGTCTTTGGATCCTTGTTCACGTGACCTGCATAGGCTCAGTACTGGTATCTAGAGGAAACAGAAATGATTCGTTCATTTCCCGACTGGGTCTTTGTACGAGTCTTTGGATCCTTTTTCACGTGACCGGCAGTGGTTTAGTAGAGGAAACAGTTACCTCTGTCGATGCGCGGCCACGAGAAAATGAACGAATCTCTCTTTGAGAGGACTCGTTACTCCCGCGTCCTTGTAAGGATTCGGTCAAAATGAACGAATCGTTCACGAACGACACATCACTAGTATGTGTAGCTGGAAGGTTATAAACTACAATTGTTGCTGTGTAGACTATTGGCTCTGGACTACACAAACGGTTTATCCTAGAAAGACTACAGGGATTCGATTTTCATTGATTTAGGCATCATCACTTGCTGGACAACCTTTCAATTGGCAATTCACAAATAAACTTGTTTCGGTATGTTACAGCCTACTGTTATTTAGAAGCGAATTCGCTTTTATAACCGAGATGGCCAGGTTAGCAGTGCTGCTGACTGCTGGCATATAAATCATCTGCTTTCAAAGGGTTTCCTTTATGGATGAAATGCTGGCTAGCTAACAGAACGACTTCAGTTTACAGAACGACTGATGTCAAAACTGCCTGCACATTGCAAATGTGCTACGACATTATAATCACCAGCTGCATCACAGACATCATAGGCACTATTCCGACCACTTTAGCCTCCTTGGTCGTTTTCTTGAGGCATGGATATAGTGTATGGAAGGCCGTGTTAGTCTGAATTAAATAAATAAATAGATGGGTAAATAAATAGATAAATACATAAATAAATACATTTGGCTATGAAATAAACCCTGAAATTAAAAAAAGATGGCAATAAATATAATATAGAATCATATAATTTCAGCTGAATCAATTTACCTACATCAATAAATAAATTTACTTATTTCAAAATGACGTTTTTGTAAAGACGACATTTATTTATTTCATGGGACTTTGATTTCCTAATGCCACATAGATTTATTTTTTAGACTTATTTCCTAATACCACATTTATTTCTGTGCTGTATTTATTTCCAATCCGACATGCAAACGACGTGGTTATCTTCAGACCAAAGCAGCTGCACAAGATCGAAGGCAGACAGGGACACCTAGATTCCAGAGATTATGGAAGTCATAATTAGTGTTCGAGATGGCATGCTGGCCTTAGTAGATCAAATTGATCAGCATGGCTTGTCAGGGGATATCATTTTGGCACACATTGTAGATTTTGTAGAGGTACCTGGGGCTGATAAGTGCTCTACAGAACATAGACATTGACCACGAAGTCTTAAATAGTTTGAGATTTATCGAGCACCGTGTTAGTGTGCAAGACGGCAAGTGTAGAAAGCCACCATGGGGCTAAAAAGAATCTTCCTATAAGGGTTAAGTGTATTTTGATCGTAGGCTATTGTCTGGGTTCACAGTGACGATCCAAGTATTAATTTGTAAGATGTCGTTTCATAAGGTGCTGTGATATCTAGGGAAATTTGGCTATTGCCTCAAGAGCAAGACAACCCCAAATACGTGATTAGCCTACACATTCGGGTATTTTCTGGTGTGGCCACGGTAACCAGTTGTTTTGGATGAACCCATACAAAATGTTGCCTGAATGCCAATAAATTTGTGACTGAAAGCTAATTTTCTAGCTCGCGTTGTATAGCAACGGACCAACAATCATATGTGTTTTTGCTCTTGTGCGATCGAATCTCACTTCATGCCAGCTTGCAACTGTTTTATTTTCTTAGCCTACAGCAGCAAATATGAGATGCGACTTCAAAATCGCCAATAATGTTGAATTTTGTGTGAATTTGTGACAAATCTGGTGATAGAGGCCAAGCATGGGGAAAAATAATAAAAGGACGACATCAGTGTGGCCGTGGCCATTTCAGCTAGCTAGTGTTGGGCTGTATTGGCACAGACCTGAACAGCCAAACCCGTTTTGTCACTGACTGGTCATTAAAACAAGTCGAGTGGTAGTGGTTGGATGTAATATTGAAGAATTACATAAATTATAATATCTGGGTTTGGGTATTGTGTACCATATTTGTAGCTGCTCCTAAACCTTTCTCCTGGCTAAAGATGAACCACGCTCCAACTGATGGTTGATGAGTTTTTATTTGCCTTCATGCTCCAAACCACCGTGAAAAACTGAAATAAAATGTATCACATTCTAACATCAGCATATGTCACGTAAATGTGTATCTTGTGGCCAAGCCATTTCTGGACAAATCTCTGAATTATCTTTTAACACTTTTAACACAACTAATCAAATACGACAAACAAACTCATACCATGTGCACCCTTCAACCAGAAAGTTATGGGTAGCTAAATCTCTTCTCGTTCTTACACACAGCCTTCTTCATGCACATCGTAGCTGCAAAAGAACGAAACTCACTTTCCCTGTTATTAGTTAAGTGCATCACATGACTATGGTAGCCTAATTGGCTTAATTCACTTATTCACCAGTAGGTGTTCTTACCATTTAATACCAAAATTCCACATCAGCAAACAATAAATACAATTTGGTATGCACAAGCACACAAACAAATAAACAAACACAAACATATTTTAATAAAGAAAATGTGTATATTTCAGCGACAGCTACAATATTGAATGGGTCTTGGTCTGGACACGTCTTGGTTAGTTGCAACTTTTCATTGCCAATATTGACAACGCGTTAAGTTGACCTAAATTTGAAGCAGTAAATCCAAAGGTATGGGGTACAGTAATGTCTTGAATGGTCTGGCTTCACTTCAGGTCTCGTCTCACTAAATGGTAATACCGGCATGGCATAATGGTGAGGCTAGATAGTTATAGCTAGCTGCCTTCTTATCGACCTAGCTATCCACATAATCACAGAGCGACGTAGCAGTGGCAGTGATTGTCTTCTTTGTTAGGCGTAACGATGGTTGCTAGCAGGGCCAGTCCTAGGCATAGGCGACATAGGCAACCGCCTAGGGCGGCAAATTCCGAAGTTCATCCATTAATTAACCGTCCCGCACCACCAGCAGAGGGCGCCAAGTCACATATCCGTGTTGCGGTTGGGGGGCGGCATCCCGATTTGCGCTCCCGGGGGGGGGACGCTGTTCATACATCTCGCTTAGGGCGCCGAATGTGCTAGGACCGGCACTGGTTGCTAGCTTTGTTAGCTAACATTACCTGGCACTAATCACCCCCCATACTAGGCTACCTGTACATCTTGCACACGAACACAGTGCTCGATAAGTCTCAAACTATTTAAGACTTCAATGTCTATGTATCTGTAGAGCACTTATCCACCCAAGTAGCCTACCTCTACAAAATCTACAATGTGTGCCAAAATGATATCCCCTGACAAGCCACCCTGATCAATTTGATCTATTAAGGCCAGCATGCGATCTCGGTCCGTGTACTTGGCGGCCAACGGATTTTCGTTTTGAAATGAGAAAACCACAATCGGGAAACAAGCTGTTTCCTGACTACCATTTAGAAATAGGAAAACATAAACAAGCTGTTTCCCGACTACCATTTAGAAATAGGAAAACAAAAAACGGAAAACGTTTTTTGTTCCGTTTTTTGTGTTGATAATAGAAAACGAAAAAAACGACCCGTTATCTGATTTTCTTTGATGTGCTTATGGAAATCGGGAATTAAATCTTCTTTCTCAATTTTGCGTTTATTTTTTTGTTGTGACCCGGAGGTTGGTCCCACGAGCTTGACAGTCACAATAAAATTGCTCGCATAGCAATCGAGCCTCAATGCAAAATGTGATCACATCGGACTCACCGAAGCATGGTTCCAGAGTCTCATCAGCCACCTCACAAAATACACAAGGGTCTACATCAAATTTAAATCTTTTTCTAAGAAAGTCATCAACCGGATATATTTTATAAATTATTTTAAAGTGAGTCTCTTTGACTTTTGGGGAAATGGGCCATTTAATGAATTTAAAATGTGTGTTTTTTTCTACGGACAATGTAACCTTATTCGGAACCTGTACACACAATCCTCTGTTAAAATCAAAGAATAATTTAGATTTCAAAGAGTCACTAATATATTTATTATTACATTTACTGTCAAATAAAGTACAGTCATTAATAACTAAAGTTGGTAAAGTTGGTAAGGGTCTTATTCTTGCATGTAACAATGTGCTTTGAACTAACTGTAATAATGGAATAGGAATTGCTTTACAGATTGCTTTACAGATTCTCTATAAGTACAGTTTAAATTATATTTGTCTAAGAAAGCTTTATATTCCAAAAAGTTACCATTGACATCTATAACATCATTCACAAACACAATGCCCTTTTCATACCAATCATATTTAAACAATGATTTCCTATTGATTACAATTACCCTATTGTTCCATAAGGTGGATCCATGGGGAGAAAGGTTATGGGTGAATATCATTTTCCAATATTGGAGAATTTGTTTGTGGAAGTTTGATCATTTAACATGAATTTTGGTCAGCTCAAAATCACATTGCAAAAAAAATCAAGCCCTCCTACTTTTTAAAATAGATGTCTAGGTATGTGAAACCACATATAATCTGGTTGTGATAGATCTTTTTTCAACCAGTTAATCTTAAAAAGGTCCCAAACGTTGATTCAAAGTCCAAGGCTTTGATACCACCCATATCATACTCTTTAACAAGCTGTCACCGAAAGCATGGTTGTTTTCCCCAGTAGTCGCCATGTGTTTTGTCTTTATTGCTCGATTGTTCTACCTATCCTTGGTATCCTGGATGTGGCAATTTTTTAAGATAGATATTTTTTGGCTCGAATTTGAGCAACCTGAATTTCCGAGCCTTGAATTTTTGGATCAGATTTTTTTTAAACATTGAAATAGGCTATATATCCCATTCAATTGAATGGGAAGATGTGTCCAAACTTTTGACTGGTACTGTATGTGAATTCGGTGTTGTTTAAATGTCAATATTAAGTATTCAATGCCTTTTAAAATTCAAAACATTATGTCACTGATTTGCTTCCATACAAATGGCAGCGTGCCCTCTGCTGACACAAATCTACGCAAAATTGAGAAAGAAGATTTCCACACACTATTTTAATTCCCGATTTCCGTGTATAAGCACATCAAAGAAAATCAGATAACGGGTCTTTTTTTTTTTTTTCCTTTTCTTTTGAAAACGTTCACGATGTGAAGGGTTTCCGCAGGCTGCCACACATATATGTGACGTTAGGAAATAAAAGTCTCAAAAAATAAATAAATGTGGCATAAAATTCCAATGAAATAAATGAATGTCGTCTTTACAAAACGTCATTTTGAAATAAGTAAATGTATTTATTTATTGATGTAAGTAAATGTATTCAGCTATATAATTATATGATGCTATATTTATCTATTTATTGCCATACTTTTTTATTTCAGGGTTTATTTCATAGCCATATTTATTTATGTGTTTATCTATTTATTTACCTATTTATTTAATTCTGACTAACATGGCGTTCCATAATGGTGATCCACAAACGGGCATACAACAGGAACGATGTGCGTATGTCTCCTCGTTCAGTTGTCATGTCTTATTTATGCGAATGCGATACAGAAAATACCAGACTATTTTACAGCATTGCATAGCACAAAGGAAAAAATACAAATGTTTATGTAAACATAGCAAACACCTCATAGGCAGAACTGTACATGCAAGCGCTGTATGGTGAATTAGGCCTACAATCATGACAACTGTTTCAACCATTGTGCATGTAATGACTTATGTTATTAACTAAATGTTTAGATATTTGTGGTGGTAAGACAATTTAACAGAGAACCAATCTAATACATTTTCATCAACATAACATAAGCAATTGATAACATAAGAAACAGCAGACAAATGAAGGCTACATTATCATTTGCATGAATGTACTAGGACATAGCAATTGTGTTTTAATATAAGAAATTGCTTTTATGATCTGCATAAGTGACTAGAATAGATGAGGTTGAACATAGATGAGGTTGTA
The DNA here is from genome assembly GCA_023658055.1 of Thaleichthys pacificus. Lineage (NCBI taxonomy): Eukaryota > Metazoa > Chordata > Actinopteri > Osmeriformes > Osmeridae > Thaleichthys > Thaleichthys pacificus. Next base: position 16,198,513 of record CM042857.1, on the reverse strand, counting down.
CTTCAGAGGTGACAGATAATTTAAATTGTGATCTGAGAAATATAGGTACCAAAGCCACTGAGAAGAACTGTCATCACCAGCTGCATCACAGGCACTGCACTATCCATCTATGATTCCAGAAATCTGTGTGTGTGTGTGTGTTTATCACAGGCACTGTGCACTAGTCTATTTAAATTGCAATGGTTTTCAATATGCAAATGTTCAGGTTGTTTTGCTACATGGGAGGTTACGTCAGTAATTTCTAGTGTACCTTGGCTCAGCATATGATATATTACAGAATTCGTAACTAACCAGAGCCCTGGCCAGGTTACGGTTAGCATACAGTGATTATCCATCAAAGACCTGGCTCATCACGCCATAGTCCCCCTCTAAGACAATACGCATTCAGTCAATGCTGCCAACACTCCAAGTTTAGCAAATGTATTCAGGCAGATCAGTTAGGCTGCATAAATCTAATCAGTTGAAGACTTCATGCATAATTATTGGTGGTTTTGCATATGAGCGACAGTAGGTATCACATCGACAAAAGTAAAAAGAAATAGGAAATATATTTTGCCCACAGTACAAACCTGAGGTACTAGACATTGAATCTGGCTTTGTGTCACTCAGGTGTTCTGGAGACTCAAGATCAAATACACTGACAGCCACTGTTAAATCCTTGAACGTGTTTCCAGATGTTGAGTGTCTCCATAAATCAAATATCGTTTTATTTCTATATTGGTGGACTTCCATCAGCCTGTGAATGTAGGTGGTCTTAATCTCATAAATTGTCTTTTTTTCCACACAACCCTATTTTGTACCCCAAGGCACTTGATTGGTTATTGGCATCAGCCACTATTCAACTATGCTATTGTTCCACCCACACGGTGGAGCCGGTCTCACCGACTTAATGCATTTACATTTAGTAATTTAGCAGATGCTCCAAAGCGGCTTTCAGTAAGTACAGGGACATTCCCCAGAGGCAAGTAGGGTGAAGTGCCTTGCCCAAGGACACAATGTAATTTTGCATGGCCAAGAATCGAACCGGCAACCTTCTGATTAATATCCCGATTCTCTAACCGCTCAGCCATATGACCCATCTGGATTTTTTTTTTTTTTTAAACACTTTAAATTTAGCTTTAGACTAACTAACAGTGCCTTAGCTGGTACCCTGGAGCATTTGCAGTTCCTTGTTAGTGGCAAATGTCTTTCCTCACGTTTCCTGCTTTTTTTTTCCTTCTCTGTCTCTCTCTCTTTCTGTTTGTTCTCTCTCTTTGTCTCTCTGTTCTCTCTCTAGGTCCATTGTGTTCAGGCGTTTGTGCTCTCTAATGGGGACCGTGTTTCTTCTGCGCTGTGTCACCATGTTCGTCACCTCTCTCTCAGTACCAGGACAGCACCTTCAGTGTGCAAGCAAGGTGTGGCTCACACATACACACATGCACATTTTGATTAGATAAGTCCCATCATATTTATTTTTATTAGTTCTTAAGAATGTTCTTTGTGCTGTTCTTGCTTGTTTCATCATTGATTGAGTGAGCAGTATTTCTAAGAGGTAAGATAAACACCTGTTAAAAGGTCAATTTATACATGCTGTAGTGGCCCATCCTGTTCTCTCGGTCTGCCAGATGTACGGTGATTCCTGGGGTAAACTGCAGAGGGCAATAGCAATCTGGAGTGGCTTTGGAATGACGCTGACCGGCGTCCACACCTGTGGTGACTACATGTTCAGTGGGCACACTGTAGTTCTCACTATACTCAACTTTTTTGTCACAGAGTGTAAGTGTATTTCTATGTTTAATTTTACGTACTGTATTTTATAGGATTACATACAACTCCTACAGTATACAAAATGTGCAGTCTTTTCCGATCTTAAAATGCACATCATTATGTCCATCAATGATGATGTCATCCCCCATCCACCTCACAGATACCCCTCGTAGCTGGAACCTGATCCACACCATCTCCTGGGTGTTGAACCTGTTTGGAATCTTCTTCATCTTGGCGGCCCATGAGCACTACTCCATCGACGTGTTCATAGCCTTCTACATCACCACCCGCCTCTTCCTGTACTACCACACACTGGCCAACACCCGGGCTTTCCATCACAGCCGCCGCGCTCGCATCTGGTTCCCCATGTTCTCTTTCTTTGAGTGCAACGTCAACGGGCCTGTGCCCAACCAGTACCACTGGCCCTTCGACAAGCCTGATTTCATGAGGTCCCTGATAGGATAGAATGGGGGCTATTTTTTAACCAGCTTCAGAAAGTGTGCTTGTGTGCGTATGTGTGTGTATGAAAACCGTAGTCCCAAATATAAAACTCGCACATGACAACTGTTTTAGGAGGTCTATCGAGACTCGCCTCAACTGGGATGCTGTTTATACCTTTTAAACTCAAACACGCTGATGTGTGGGGGTGGTTTCTGGTTAGAACAATGAGAAGGGTTCATGTACAGGGGACAAGGAGATATTTTCTTAGTTTTAATGAATGGTTGTCATTTTATTTAATTGATGTCAGTGGGTACTTTGACCTTGTCTGGTCATGTTTAGGGTGAAAAGAGGAGATGGGATGGGTGGGTCATGGTTACACGTTACACCTTGGGTTGGTAATAATTGATGCCCACAGAGTCTGGTTAAGTTCACTTTAACTCACTGTATTGGTTTCACAGTTCACCCTCCCTGTGTATGTGAGGAGAGCAGGTCTCCAAGTACCCTGTCGAGTGTGACTTGATTGAGTTTGTTCACATAACCACAGAAATAACAATTCACTACGACAAGATTTCCACCATGACCAAACCCAAGGGATGTAAACAATTTTTTGTAATCGTGTTCTATTTTGCCAACGATCTTTCAGTATTACACACTTTACACGCTTTAATTAACACAATGGAACTGGGTGGTTTTGCTATTTATAATTTGATAGTTTTTTTGATGATGATGATGAAATGATTAATGTAATTGTAAAGCATGAAATAATTGATGACAAGAATGTCAGTTTACAGTATGTTATGTGCTAGATGTAGCCAACCAAGATGTGTGCAAAGGGCTTAGCTGTCTGTCATGAGTAGAATATGCTCCAGTCAGCTTTTTACATTAAGTATTTGTTGTTTGTCTTAATTTATAGACTATTTTGTTTTTATATGTTAATAATACTTAATATGTATTTGTTTGCAATGCAAAAAATAAATAATTGCCTTTTGGCTCAGCAATAAAAGTTTACAAATAACTGCCTAAACCACCGTGGTCCTTCTCCTCTTCTTCCTCATCTTCCTCCTCTACCACACTCCTCTTCCTACTGTTATTGGGTGTGCTCAAGCCTTCGGCGAGAGCACAACCTTTGTTCTCTCACATATATATTATTATTTCTTTTTGCCCCCCTAAATCTTCGTCAATATTTGGCCTACATAGACAACCTAGGTGTCAAAAGTTTCGTCTTGGTAGCGATTGAGTTGCTTGTATTTTTATTTACGTTCCGTTGCATGGTTTAAGGAGAAATTGCGTTTTTGTGGTGAAAAGTGAAGCTAACGGTGGCTAATTTGCTAGCCACAGTCACTGACGTTACTAACGTCACCATGTCACTAACGTCACGAAAACACGCGTGACTACCTGTAGCAGAACATTCGTTTCGCATCTGTTAACTTGGGGGATAGCTAGGCTAACTATACCTTTACTGCAAGGCAGCTGCAGAAACGCCACAAGCAAAGAGGCCAGGGTGATAACTATTTACTAATTTTACTTTGTGATGTGAAACACAATTGTGAAATGTAATGTACAATATTAGCTGATATTATTAAGGAAGTAGGCCCACGTCTACTTTCGGAAACGGTAGTCTACTATTTCACTGAAGCATTAGCATGACATTAGCCTCTGTTGCCCGGGCAACACATACTACAGTGGTCTATGATGCATCTGTTTTCAATCGTTAAAATAAACATTCCTCACAAATACATTTTCGTTGTAGGATTTATTATGACATTACATTACAAGTAAACGATTTGTTGGTGAAATTATAATTACCTGTGGTTTCAAACCAGTGTGTTGCTCACTGCAACGCTGTAGCCTACGCGAGACACACTACAAAAACAACTACTGTACACAGCTGTTTAGGAAGTCAAACGGCGACAGAACATGTTCGGCACTCCCCTTACTTAAATCAAAGGACTTTCAATAGGTGAAACTATCTGACTACTAACCTGAACTTCAGTGCCACAGCCTAAACTTTGTCAATCTGTTCATGAAAATAATTAATTTCAGCCTAAACCGTACAACGGAACGTTAAATCGAATTCAACCAACGCAATCTCTACCAAGACGAACACAGCAGTCTAGTACTGTACTGGTACCGGAGCAGCTTCTCCACACAGGGCTATATCGCATTTTGCGTTGTTACTGACAATGATCGATACCAGTGAGCTTTTTATGAATGAGAGATTTTCCACTAAATAAATGTCAAGCTTATTTACGTTTTTGGGGGCATATTTTCAGTTAGCAGATGGTACTGTTTGAATCGCGATTCCATCTTCTACTGCCGAAACGTCGTAGAATAATCTTCAAAGGGGGTTCTTTATTAATGAATGAATGCAATGAGTAGGTTAAATGCCTGAAAATATCACGAGAAGGGAAAAACTTAAAAGGACGTTTATAAGTCATAGAGATTAGGTCAATCTTTACACCGGTCTGCCAAATGTATTCGTTTTGATTCAGCTATGAGGCTGCCTCTTGCAGGGGAAATGAGAAGACATCTATTTCATTCTACACTTCACTCGTATTTTGAGTTGTAAATGAGCAGCAAAAATCTATGTAATCTTTATAAATAATAAGTATGCATTTTTATATAAAATATACAGAAATATCAGTTGTAAAAATGTCATTAAAAAACGGACCCTGTGCAACCGACGCAAGCAAGCACACCCTACAATTTCCCCAGAAATTGTACCCTCTCTAGTTATTATTATTACAGTCACGTTGTTGCACACTGTTGATATATGAAGAGAGAAAACCCATAAGAGGTGTATCTTTGTTTGCAGTTAATGTTGCAAACAAAGTTTCGTGCCTGCAGTTGGAAAATCATTTGTTGTGATTGAACAGGTGTGGCCACTGGAATTGATGACTATTTGACTAGTATTTGCTTGGCCTACCTTTAAACAAATATGAGGAAACAATCATATCCTTATTCATCAGAGAAACGTAGAGATATAAAGCTGGTGGCTCAGAGAAAGCATACATTTCAGCTTCTACTGTAGCTTCAATAACACAGCATGGTAAGTACCTGGGGATTCGCTGTTGGGGCTGCTTGTATTGCTGAATGGCACCAAATGTTAGTTTGGAATGTTCAAATTGACTCAGAATGAAGGATTCAGCTAGATGATAATAATAATGGTGCATATCAGTAACAGTGATATTGTCTTTGTGTCAGGGTCCTCTTCTGCGTGTGGTTGTGTGTGTGCTGGCAGTGATGGTTATGTGTCAAGCTGACTGCTACTTTCAGGAATTGCAGAACAAAAATGTTACGAGCCAACCTAAAGGTGAGTCCTTACAAATAGACCTTGGACAATTTACACTTTCAACTGGGTCTACTGTTAATTACATTGTTCTATGCCATTTGATTGGCCTTGATCTTGACAATACAACCAATGGGTCAGTGCCTAGGTGGTAGATGAGAGGCAAATCAAACACTCCATATTTTACTGTAACTGGCCCATGTCTGCACATTAACAAATATCTACCAGAAAAGTTGACTGTTATTCCTCACAACTTCCATTGAGAGTCTAACTGATACTACACATTTCTAAAGTGTTCTTATGCGTTTAGAAGGGGTGATGAAGCAAATCTCTCGATGCCACAGATTAACTTTTTGTTTTGTTTGACTAACCTGGTGCCAAAGTGTTCCAGGTGCTACTGAACTGTGTCTTTATGAATGTGTCATGTAACCTGTGAGTCAGATGTTGACCCATGAATTTGTGTTTGAGTAGGTTGTGTGGATAAGGAGGGTGTTGAGCATGAGTTTGGCTCTGAATGGGTGAAGAACTGCTACGAGTGTTCCTGCTCTGAAGAAGGCATTGGCTGCTGCAGCAAGTAAGATATCCACACCACCATGATGTCTCAGTCCCCCTTTTACTTTAAGTGGTTTAACTCAAGTACACACGTACACACTCTCTCTCCCTCCTCTCTCTTTCTCTCCTGTCCCTCCCCTCTCTCCCTCTCTTTTAGGATCCCTGACGCAATAGATGTTCCTCCTCAGTGTGAACTGGTTTTAAACAGGGATGCCTGCTCTGCCAAAATGGTCCTGAAGTCAGACAAGACAAAGGAGTGCAGTCCTGTCTAGACTTGTTTTGTAAGCCATTGGTAGCCAAAGGAAACAATTTTGATAATCATTATCACCTTGTTGCTGCAGTACATTTCGTTGTATGGTTTTACTGTACAATGACAAATAAAGTATAATCTAATCTAATCATGTTCCTGACACCCCAGAAGGAATACATTGAATCAATGTAACTGATTTGCATTCAGAAAATGCTGTCTTTGTCTGTTATTTTCCACTCCCTTTCAGTCCATTTAGTTAGATCTGTGTGGTGTGTGTGTTGTGCATGGTTATCCTTTTTCACCACAGTGTGGCAGTATAGATCCTAGTTAGCTTTTGCTCTTCAGGCAATCTGGGACCTTTCTGATGTAAGCTCTCCCTCATTTTCTTTCTCTTTCTGCCTCTCTCTTTTCTTTCTCTCTCACACACACATGCACTGGAGAGAGTCAGTCCGTTTTCTCCCACCAGTTGCTGTGGATTGCCACCTGTTTTCCTTATCACACATACCTAGCCTTCCTAGAGAAAGCATCATACACACACAGCCCAGGTGAGTGTCTTTCTTTTACTTGTCTTTTTTCCTCTTCTCACCTCTTTCTTATTCATCAGTCCTATTCCCTTCTCATGCTGAGCTCCAGAATGTTGTTTTTTTACAGCACGACATTGATGCATTTCAGATGTGGATTGGGACACTGGTTTTAATTCAGATTTGTACTGTACCTCACAGGTCACTGTGCTGTAGATGTACTGTAGAATCTTATTAAGTAAGATGACATAAAAACAGAGATAAGAGTGACAGCAGACAAACACTTCATGCCTCCAGATGTATGAGATGGTTGTGGAAAGTGCCAGAGGTGTGTGCTACTGTTCAAGAGCTCAGCTCTCCTGCCTGGCTCATTCAGCTATCTGTCTTTTCTCACACCTCTTCATTTGACAGAGATGAAAGAGCCTGAAAGATAAATTACTCCTCTATGTCTATTATGCATTTTCCAATTACGAGAAGTTAATTACGAGAATGAAGATTAACTATAGGGTGGTTTCATTTGTCAATAAATTCTCAGAATTTTCTCTTATATGGACAAGTGGATGAATACAGGCTCCCTTTCTTTGGATGGTCTTGGAGACACACACACACAAATTCACTCACACCAGATATTCCAATAGGAGATGTTATACAGAGGGACCGTCAGGGTGTGTTTTTATGGTTTAACCAGGACAATATCCCAGAACAACCCAGTCTCAGAGAACAGCTGCTTATGAAAAGAAAAGGCACCACTATGCCTGAGCTTATGTTTAGGAAGCGTTTATAAGTGCTAGTGGTGAACTAAGACTAGCTTTGCATTCGTTCATTGGTGAGCAAAAGGAACAGTTTGTCATTTATATCACCTCTCATCTCAATGATGGTGAGCCATTCTCTACAGGTACAGAGATGGATGACCTGGCTCTGCCTTTGTCCAACTCCAACCACCCCACCTCCTACTGTGAACGAGAAGAATGAGATAGGCACAATGGAGAGAAAGGGGAAAATCTGTAGAGAAAGGAAAAAAAGGAGAGAAGAGGCTAGAGACAGGAAGCAACAGAGACAAGAAAGATGAGAGGGAAAAAGATGAGGAGCAGCAGAGAAGGGTTTACTAAGGGAGAGATGTCAGGTCAGGGTGCCCTCACACACACTTCAGAGATATGAATTTCCATGAATTTCTTACAGGATTAATAAAGTGAATGAAATTAATTAATTAACAGTATAGGGTTGGGTCCAGCTTATACTGGTTACCATGAGCCTCCACTCAGTGGCCTCTTTAACAGGCAGCAGTTGGACTGAGGGGGTTCATCTCTTTGTGGCATTGCACGTGTTGTAGATCAAAGATTAGTTAATGAGTTCCATATGGATTTATTCAAACTGGCTGTCATTTTGATGAACAAGTTCATGAGTGCTTGTCGCTTTGGGTTCATGGTCATATTACAGTAATTATGCATTTCCCTTATGAATTGGTGAAAATCTGAGCTCTGCCCTCCCCTCCCTGTGTTCCAATCAGTGTTCAGGCATCATGAGTGATGTCATGGAGACGGATGGCAGAGTGACTGATTGAGTAGTGGCCATTACTGGAGAATAACACATTCTTATTAGCCTTCCAACGTTGCAGCCTTCAGGAGGTTTTACAGGAAAAAATCCAGAATCTCTGGATTAACACCACCTGCCTCGGCACTTGGACATACAACACTGTATGAGCAGTTTTACTATAAAAACTAAAGTTTCTAACACATTTATCACATCCAGAGAATGTTTGGGTTGAGGTGTCAATTGAACTAATATGCAGAACACAGGCCAAGACAAACACCTCTGAGCAGAAATGCATTCGTATTCTAAGAAGTGCTATTAAGTGGGCTGTAACAAAAGAATGATTGTATTGGTATTAGTCTGGGCCATCACTACCTATTTTCAAAAAATCTTCCCTCAATAGAAATAATATTGTGTGGTCGTCAGGGTGTTATTGTACAGTTTGTCTTGGTTAATGTGACATCCCAGTGAATACATTTACAGATAGAGAAAGAGATTGCTTAGTATGAAGGTCCACTGTCAGACAATTATACTATTTGCATGGGCAAGTTCTCCAATGTCATTGTGGAGTGTCTCATCCTTCCCATAACTCCTTCCCATAAATATGACGTGGTAGTAGGTTCTCCTGCCCTGATAAATAATACCCTAGTATATTTATTTTGGTATTTTTCCCTCTTTCTTTCTATATTTTCTGTCTTTCTTTTCCTTCTTTTCCTTTCTCTTCCTTCTTTCACTTTTCTCTTTCTATCTTTCTTTCTCTCTGTCTCTCAGACTTTCACTTACTCTCTCCTTTCTTTCACTCTCTCTTTCTAACTGTCTCTCAACAGACGTGTATCTGCTGGAGGCTGTGATTGAAGAGGATTGACATTAAGGTTCAGATGACTCTTGACCTCTGCTGAGATGTCCTGGAGGGGGAGTGCAAGCCAATCCCTGCCCTTCATTGGGAATCGGCCCCTCAACCAATCCCTGGCCACCAACCAGAGCATGCCTCCCCCATTGAACGAGTCCTTCAACCAATCCCCAGCCATCAACAGGAGCATGTTCCTCCCCTTCAATGGGTCCCTCCACCAATCCTTGGCATGGGAGCAGGATGGCAGAAGCAGAGGCCAGGCTGTGCTGGAGGAGATGTGGATAGGGAACAACACCCCATCCTTCCCTCCAGGTCACCCCTCACTTGAGACAGCAGAGTGGTGCCATTTGTCCCCTTCGGTGACCGTGTGTCTGGTAGTGTGTTACTGCTTTACCATGCTGTTGGGCCTTGTGGGAAACTGCTGCCTGATCTGCATCATCGCCCGTCGCCGGGAGAGAGCCAACGTCACCAATATCCTCATCGCCAACCTGTCTGTATCGGACATCATGATGTGTGCCTTCTGCCTCCCCTTCACTGTCACCTACACCCTCATGGACCATTGGGTGTTCGGGTCTGTGCTCTGCAGGTTGGTGCCCTTCATCCAGTGTGTGTCTGTCACCGTGTCTGTCCTCTCACTGGTGTTCATTGCCCTGGAGAGACACCAGCTGATCATCAACCCCTCCGGCTGGAAGCCCAGCATCCCGCAGGCCTACGTGGCTGTGATCATCATCTGGATGCTTGCCAGCTTTACCTCACTGCCTTTCATGGCTTTTCACCTGCTCACAAACGAGCCTTATGCCAACCTGACCCAGCCTCATTTCAAGCCTCAATCTCAGCCCAAGCTTCAGAGCCATGCCAAGTATCAGCCTCCCTTTCAGCTTCAACCCCTCCTTTATACCCAGTCCTCTCTCTATCCCCAGATTCAGCCTCTTCCCTCTCTTCAGCCCCAGTTGCAGCTCTTTTCCAACTCTGATCCCTCTTCCTACCCCCAGTCTTCTGCTCCCCTCTGGCCCTCTTCCCATCCTCAACCTCCTTCTGACCCCACAACATCTCCGTCCCCACCCCCCAGACTCTTCTCGTTCCCCCAGCCCTCCTCTCACATGGAGGCCTGTCTGGAGCACTGGCCATCCCAGCAGCAGAAGCTGGCATATACCACCTGGCTGCTGGTGTTTCAGTACTGCGGCCCACTGCTGCTGGTTCTGCTCTGTTACATCAGAGTTTTTGTGCGTCTCCGTCAGCGCCAGGAAATGCTGGATCGGGCCAGGACCCCGGAGAACCAGCGTATGACTCACAGTCGGCGAGTCAACGTCATGCTAGTCGCCCTGGTGACAGCCTTTGCCCTCTGCTGGCTGCCACTGACAATGTTTAACGTTGTTTCGGACTGGTACCAGGAAGCCTTGCCCGTTTGTCACCACAACCTGTTGTTTTCGCTGTGCCACCTGCTGGCCATGTCCTCCACCTGCATCAACCCCATCATCTATGGCTTCCTCAATTCCAACTTCAGGCAGGAGGTCAGGGAGACACTACTGCACTGCCGCTGTCAGCCACTAGTGGAAGACTATGAGCACTTCCCCATGTCCACTGTGCACACAGAGGTGTCTCGCACCTCGCTGCAAATCAACTGTAGGAACAACTCTGTTTGAGGACCAAGGACTGGACTCCATTCCCTTCTTTTTGAGGAAGCCAGGTCGACTTTTAGTCAGTCGACTCAGGTTGACTGCATGTGGCCTCAAGTCAACCTCTGCCCTCGAGTCTGCCCTCAACCCCCACATTGAAGTACAGAGATCTCCAACCCTGGACCAGGAGAGCTATGAGAATCCATAGGGAATCCTGTAGGTTTTTGCTCCAACCCCAGTTAGACTAATTTTCAACCAGCTGATTAGAATCAGGTGTGCTGAAAAAGGACAGTAGCTCTCCAGGAACAGGGCTGGAAGAACAGTTCTGCAGTAGTAGAATGTATGAGCTTAATGCTTCAACAAAACCATTTGTGTTACTATCAATGGCTGAACTGCAATGTTCAACATTGTGTATGCATTACACTGTGTATGCATGACACTGCAATGCAGTGTGTAATTGTGAAATGTCAGTTTTGTATAACAAGTTGCTCAAATGTAATGTTGTGATGTGTTTTTCTGTGAGGCAGCATTTAGTATTTTTACCACATGCTCATTCTCCGCTCTTCTCTACCCTGTGGAAGGATGGTGTTTTAAAATAGCTTGGTCAGTTCTGCATTCCATGTTAGGATTTAGTTATTGAAGTTATAAAAGGAATGTTGTGTTGTATCAGTTGGTTTTCATTTGTTCACAGCAGCATTTTGTTTAAGGCCCCGTCACACCATAACGTTCTGGTCAAAGTTCTCTGAACGTTCTAATCGTTCAATTTCGAGCGTTCTAGGGCGAGGTGGACACATCTGGCGTGTGACTAACGCATGACTAGGGTGGGACTGACGCATAACTAGCGAGGGCCTTAAGAAGTAGCGTGTAACAGCGACCAAGTATATGGAGGTGATTAGTGCTCTCCAGTGACGTGCAGTCAGGGTAGGCAAGGTAGGCACTGCCTACCCTGCCAAAATTCAAACGTAAAAATGTTTATTAAATCATTTTATTTAATAAACTTGTATTTTGATTTTTACTGATTATTCTTGTGATTTATATATGCAATATGTATGTAATTCCAATTGTTTAGACGTTACGATGACAAATGTAGCAGTTACGCATAATCAAATACAAAAAAAATGGTAGACTAAGCAGTGCTTTTACTGTCCATTCATTGCGGACGACAAGCGAGAAACTCATTCTTTAACATGTACGTCGAAAAGCACAACTCTTCTGTGCCTTTGCACGTAAATACGTTATGCCAGTAATCGTCTACGTTACGTTCCAAACATGGACCAATTAAAATCGAGATATTACTGGACATTTGCGCAGCCAACGTCACTGGCTACATTGTAATCGTAATCCCCGCAAAATTCAAGTCAAAATGACAGCAGCGTTGTCTGCCGATATCAGAGTTGAGGAATTTCTCCAAGCTCGATTTTATTCAAAAAAGGAGTTAATAGCAAGAGGGAGCTCTACGCCAGACTTAGATGGACTACTGCAGCAAAAGGTACAACATGTTTTCGATCGTTTCAAACAGACTGGTATGGAAGAAAATATTGGCTATGTGGCTGTGCTAACATTCAGCAGCTGTAGTAGGCTACTGCTTCAAGTGCTTGTACTGTTTACTGCGTTTACTGTTTTGACATATTAGCCTAACAATAAATTAGGTAATCTGGTAAATTATGAATTCATAACTCAGTGCCTAGCCTCTTACTGACATCACCGCACGTCACTGGTGCCCTCACACACCTGAACAACACACAACCGTCGCTACGCCTGACAATGGTGGAAGTCGCTACGCCAAGCGTCTGCCAATGATGGAAGTCGCTACGCCAAGCGTCTGCAATGATGGAAGTCGCTACGCCAAGCGTCTGACAATGGTGGAAGTCGCTACGCCAAGCGTCTGGCAATGGTGGAAGTCGCTACGCCAAGCGTCTGCAATGATGGAAGTCGCTACGCCAAGCGTCTGCAATGATGGAAGTCGCTACGCCAAGCGTCTGACATTATGTGGTAAGTTAGCTATGCTAAGTGGCTAGCTACCTATCTATGGGAGAAAAACATTAAAGTACATGATCAAGTGTGGCTATTTCAGCTAGCTAGTGTTGGGCTGTATTGGCAGACCTGAATTAGACTCCGAAATTACCATAGGAAATTGTGTTGTGTGTAAATATAGTTTGAAGCAAGTTTTCATGTCATGTTTGGTATTAATTTCGTATTTTATGCATCACATGATTCTAGTAATGCTTTCAGTGTTGTAAAATGTATATTTGCTGGTTTGATAGCCTAGAGTTTTGTCGTGCAGAGGCCCAAAATGTGTTTACATATTCTCTTGTCTTGCAAAGGCATTTGGCTTACTGCAGCCAAGTACCGGTGATGGTCCATTTGAATTTGTATGTGTCAGGCAATTGTTTCTTCATATAGTCGGCGTCGCTTTTAGTATGCAGGATGGGTTTACAAAAGGAGAAGCTAAACCAATCACTGAGCTTGATTAGCCTCCTATACTTGCTCAGGTTAGGTGCATTATGTTTATTTGCATTTAAAATACCTTTGTTATTGTTTGCTCTGAAGGTAGCGTTTGTTTCTGTATTGATTTTGTTACATTGTCATAATGTATTGATTATCTTACTATTTTGATAATAAACGATGTTTTTGCATTTAAAGTTACTTGTCCTTGTGCCTGCTTTCAATGTTTGGACAATATTATTTGCTGGAGTCCTAAGTCACTATCAAGAGAGAGCCTTTTTATGTGTCCCTGACAAAGAAGAGGTGAATATGAGTTGTATGTGCTGGTTTTAAAATGTAATACCATTTAATGTATTTTAAGTTGTTTTGTGTCCACAGGAGGATTAGTTTTCACCACTGTTCTACCATTTAGTCTGTTAGTTGAGTTCCAGTTCAAGTCTTTTATTGTCAGATGCACAGAACAACACAAGGTCAGACTGGGCACTGAAATTCTTAGGACAAGACAACGCAAAGCAACCTGGCATAACATATAAGTACTCTGAACATAGATTACATCTATGATAAGAAAATAAAATAAAAACTCCTAAATATACAAAATAATATACAATACAGTATACTAAACCTGTAATACACATATTAACCTATACTAACCGTATAAACCTATACTAACCTAAAGACAAGTGGGGTAACAATTAGTGCAATATTGCTGATAGTACAACCAGTAGCTGAAAGTGACTAAGTGTGTAAAGTGGTTAGTGAGAAAGTGGTGAGAATGTGTCCATTCAGAAGCCTGATGGCCCTTGGAAAGAAACTATTCTCCAGTATGCGTGTGCGAGACCGAATGCTTCAGTATTGCCCGCCAGAAAGCAGCGGGGTAAAAAGAGGATGGGTGGTAACAGTGTCTTCGAATCCAGCCAGCTTTCCTGAGGCATCGTGTGTGGTAGGTGTTCTGTAGGGCTGGGAGCTTCCTGCTGATCTGGAAACATTTTTTATTAACTGCCGACCTTTTTACTCGCCACGAGAGTTTGCATCATTCATTCTGGTTGGCGTCTACATGCCTCCGCAGGCTAGCGTCAACGAGGCTCAACGTGTGCTCGCCAGCCAGATACTGAGTGTGGAGCAAGAAAATCCGGATTCCTTGGTTATTGTGCTAGGCGACTTTAACAAAGGCGATCTCACTCAAGAAGTCCCAAAATATAGACAATTCATCAAATGCCCTACCAGAGAAGGAAACACCTTGGATCACTGCTACTCTACAATCAGCAAAGCATACCATGCGGTCCCCCGAGCAGCACTGGGTCACTCTGACCACGCCATGGTCCACCTGATTCCTGCATACAGGCAGAAGCTAAAGCGCTGTAAGCCTGCTGTGAGGACATCAAAACAGTGGACCAGTGAAGCTATGGAGGATCTGCAGGCGTGCTTGGACTGCACTGACTGGGACATGTTCACGACTGCTACAAATAGTCTGGATGAGCTCACAGAGGCTGTGACATCATACATCAGCTTCTGTGAGGACTGCTGTATACCAACACGCACCAGGGTAAGCTACAACAACGACAAACCCTGGTTTACAGCTAAACTCAGAAGGTTGAGGTCAGCAAAAGAGGCCGCGTTTAGGAGTGGGGACAAAGACAGTTTTAAGGAGTCGAAGAACAGGTTTAGCAAGGCGGTGAGGGAAGCTAAACGACTGTACTCGGAGAGACTAAAACACCAATTCTCTGCAAACGACCCTGCTTCTGTCTGGAGAGGGCTCAGGCAGATTACCAACTACAAGCCCAGAGCCCCCCACTCCACTAACGACTCCCGCCTGGCCAACGACCTGAATGAGTTCTACTGCAGATTTGAAAGACAATTGGATAGTCCTGAACTACCCCTTCCCACCCAGGAGGCCTCCCTCCTACCCCCCTCTTCAGTGACGACTCTCTCCATCCAGGAGGGTGAAGTTAACAACATTTTCAAGAGGCAGAATCCCCGCAAAGCAGCTGGGCCGGACTCTGTCTCTCCAGCCACCCTCAAGCACTGCGCTGACCAGCTGTCTCCAGTGTTTACCTACACCTTTAACACCTCCCTTGAGACATGCCATGTGCCTGCCTGTCTCAAGTCCTCCACCATCATCCCTGTGCCCAAAAAGCCAAGGCCAACAGGACATAATGACTACAGACCCGTCGCCCTGACCTCTGTGGTAATGAAGTCTTTCGAGCGCCTGGTGCTGGCACACCTTAAATCCATCACAGACCCTCTACTGGACCCCCTGCAGTTTGCCTACAGAGCCAACAGGTCTGTGGACGATGCAGTTAACATGGCCCTCCACTTCACCCTACAGCACCTGGACTCCCCAGCATCCTATGCCAGGATCCTGTTTGTGGACTTCAGCTCTGCCTTCAATACCATCATCCCCGCCCTGCTTCAGGACAAGCTCTCCCAGCTGAACGTGCCTGATTCCACCTGCAGGTGGATCACAGACTTCCTGTCTGACAGGAAGCAGTGCGTTAAGCTGGGAACACAAGTCTCTGACTCCCGGTCCACCAGCACCGGATCACCTCAGGGCTGCGTCCTTTCTCCTCTGCTCTTCTCCCTGTACACCAACAGCTGCACCTCCAGTCATCCGTCCGTCAAACTCCTGAAGTTTGCGGACGACACCACCCTTATTGGGCTCATCTCTGGTGGAGACGAGTCTGATTATAGGTGGGAAGCGGCCAACCTGGTGACCTGGTGCAGCCAGAACAACTTAGAGCTCAATGCTCTTAAGACAGTGGAGATGGTTGTGGACTTCAGGAAGAACACAGCCCCACTCACCCCCATCACCCTGTGTGACTCCTGTCCTTCCGCTTCCTGGGCACTATCCTCTCCCAGGACCTCAAGTGGGAACTGAACATCAGCTCCCTCATCAAGAAAGCACAACAGAGGATGTACTTCCTTCGGCAGCTGAAGAAGTTCAACCTGCCAAAGACAATGATGGTGCACTTCTACTCAGCCATCATTGAGTCCATCCTCACCTCCTCCATCACCGTATGGTACGCTGCTGCCACTGCCAAGGACAAGAGCAGGCTGCAGCGTATCATCCGCACTGCTGAGAAGGTGATTGGCTGCAATCTACCTACCCTCGAGGACCTGCACTCCTCGAGGACCCTGAGGCGAGCGAGAAAGATTGTGGCCGACTCCTCCCACCCTGGACACTCCCTGTTCCAGCTACTCCCCTCCGGCAGAAGGCTGCGGTCCATCAAGACCAATACCTCACGCCACAATAACAGTTTCTTCCCTTCCGCTGTTGGCCTCTTCAACAAGGCCAAGGGACCACACTGACAATTGACTTCCTGCTAAAACACTGCTCTTGCACTGCATTGCAAAATTGTATCTTGTACATTTGTATTTTTTGTAATATTTGTATTTTTATATTGTAAATTTGGCAACTTATTTTTTTAGCTTTTATTGTATATCTTTATTTTTATTGTATATCTTATTTAATTATAATTCCACTTAGTACTGCTAGTTTATGTACCCTTAGTATAGATAGTCCACATATTTAAATTTTAGGTCCCTATATGTTTATTGTATGCACCTTCCTGCCAAAGCAAATTCCTTGTCTGTGCAAGCTTTCATGGCGAATAAATCCAATTCTGATTCTGATTCTTCTGATGTTGAACTCAGCAGACCTGACCACACTATGTAGGACCTTGCGGCCCCTGTCTGTGCAGCTCCCATACCACACTGTGATGCAACCAGTCAGTATGCTCTCTATTGTGCATCTATAGAAGTTAGTGAGGATGACTCAGTCCATGCCAAACTTCTTCAGTCTCCTCAGGAAGAACAGGCGTTTCCGGGCAGCTTTACCTACCTTGTGAGCAGACCAGGTGAGATCATTGCTGATGTTCACCCCGAGGAACCTGAAGCAGCTGACCTGCTTGCAGCTTGGAGACGAGTCTGGAGGGGATGATGTTATTGAATGCTGAGCTGTAGTCAATAAACAGTATCCTCACGTACATATTCCTTTGTCCAGGTGGGAGAGAGCGGTGTGCATAGTCAGGGTGATGGCATCGTCTGTAGACCTGTTGGACCGGTATTCAAACTGCATAGGGTCCAGGGTGGGAAACAGCGATGAGCAAATTAATGTTTTGACTAGCCGCTTGAAGCACTTCATGATGAGAGAGCTCAGTGATATCGGGCCATAGTCGTTCATGCAGGTGACCTTGGTGTTTTTGGGCACAGCGACGATGGTGGTCCTCTTGAAGCAAGTGGGGAGTACAGACAGGCTGAGGGAGAGGTTAAAGATGTCTCAGCTAAATATAAAAAGGTTAAAATCAGACTCATTGTTATTAACAATTGTTATTGTTGATTTATTTGTTGTTACTTTTAGAACATACAATAATAGCATTTATAGGCCTACAATTACTTAAATGTGTAGGCATCATTATTTGAATACAAAAAACTGAAACAAGTCAGGAGTGGTTATAGTGGTTTGATTCAATATTGAAGAATTACATGAATTAGAATATTTGGGTTTGGGTATTGTGTGCCGTGTTAGATGGGTCTTGATCTGGTCTGGGTCCCCAGGAGGTATAGATGTACATTCACAGAATGGTCATATTTTAATGGAAAATTCATGAGTCATAAGACTCTTAGACATTGTATTCATTGATATTAGCAGACACTTTTATACAAAGTGACATACAAATATGGGGTTTAGTGCTAGTTGGCACAGCAAGTAAACTAACAATTTAGTGTAATTGAGAAGGATATCGAAACACATTTGTACTTTTCTCCAAACTATCATATTCTTACTCAACATATCGATAACACAGGCAAACTGACAACTTCGATTGGGGACTGGGCTGTGAGGAAAGGTAAAAACCAATGACAGCTACTGTAGCCTGCCTAGGCAGCCAGTTGCACAGTTTGCTGAAGGCTTTTAAAACTATAGTTACAAAGTAAAAACGAATGGGTGAAACTTCTTTGTTAGTTACAACTTTTAATTGACAAAATTGACAACAGATGTTAAAAAAACTTGACTTTAATCGAAGGATCGCCTCACATGGTCATTTCCGGTCTCACGAGATGATAATACCGGCATGGCATAATGGTGAGCTAGCTGCTTATCTTCCTAGCTATCCACATAATGTCAGACGCTTGGCGTAGCGACTTCCACCATTGTCAGACGCTTGGCGTAGCGACTTCCATCATTGTCAGACACTTGGCGTAGCGACTTCCATCATTGTCAGACGCTTGGCGTAGCGACTTCCACCATTGTCAGACGCTTGGCGTAGCGACTTCCATCATTGTCAGACGCTTGGCGTAGCGACTTCCATCATTGTCAGACGCTTGACGTAGCGACTTCCACCATTGTCAGACGCTTGGCGTAGCGACTTCCATCATTGTCAGACGCTTGACGTAGCGACTTCCATCATTGCAGACGGGCTACACGTCACACACACTAGTATGACGTTTACAAAGATAACGTTGCCATATACGTCGCCGCTATCAAAGTTCCCTCACGTACTACGTCGCTACGTCGCCGCCATCACCCCCATTGAGAACCAATGATAAAAAGGCTGAGACGACACGCACATTGTGGGAAAATCTATTACGCAGTGTATGTTGTCTGTGTGTGTGAGGGCACTAATCACCCCCCATACAAGTAAGACACAAGTAGCGTTTTGCTACGCGCGACAAACTATTAGTCAACGTTAGACGAGCGTGTTGAGCATGTGACTTACATGTGAATAACGACAGAGTAGCGTTTTGCTGGCATGTGGGTTTTATGACCAAAAACACGGTATAAATCACTGGAAAATCAGTGGATTCAGTTGTCCTGAACAGTAAACATCATGCCGCCTAGACGACATAAGGGTGCGAGGGGGGCTTCTGCTACTAGCGAGTGAGTTGTTCGCTTCAAAGCAAATGATGAATAGCAACCAAGTAACGCTAGGGTAACGACTGACTAACGTGTGCAAAGTTAGTCAAACGATAGCCAAATGTGCGCAACGTTAGTCAAACGTTCCACAAACGGTCTTCAGCGTTATCCAGCGTTTAAAATTAAACGTTGAAGAACGCTGGTCGCCAGGAGAACTTTTGTGCATGTTCAAAACTTTTTTTTTGGACCAGCGTTCTCCGCCGATCACCGACGATTACCGACGATTACCAGCGTCACCAGCGTCCACACAACACTCTTCTGGCGCTATACCAGCGCTATACCAGCGACCATGGACGTTTCCTCTAACGTCATAGAACGTCGACCAGAACGTTATGGTGTGACGGGGCCTTTACAGGTGTTAGAGTATACAGTGAGGGAAGGACAGTCTCAATAATATCATATAGTGTTATCTAGAGTGCATTATTGTGCAATATTATGTGTTGAATCTGTATTGTATAACAATAAATATGGAAAAATTTGATCCATGTACACAATGGCAAAATAACATGAATAGTTAAGTAATCTAAGTAATGTATTCATATAAACCTAGCTAGGGCAGGTGGAAAAAGTGCATGACATATTTCATCATGGAGATATCAGAAGTGGTATCAGAATTCACAATTAGATGATTTACCCACTATCCATTAGGGACACAGTTCAATAATACTATGTTGGTAGTTTTTGTTGTCGGCCAATCTGTAACATCCCCTTGTGTGAGATAAACATGTAAATCTGTTACGTAAGAGGGACAGTCTATCCATCACCAGCGTATGAACCCTCTTCCCTACAGCTGCAAACTCCCGGAGCACCAAAACCCACCCACCACAGCGCAGCTCCTCCAGGACATTAAGGTTAATGGAGAAAAAAAAGCAGGGTAGCAGTCAGATGACATTAGTCTAACTCTACACACAGGGTTATGATGTCATTAGGCCTTCAGATACTTTAAACTTTAGGCTAGGACAACTATGAAAGCGAGGATACAATCACTTTTAATTAGAAAGATGTGGTAGAGACTTCTTGGGGTAAATTAACCTGAAACTAAATATAAATGGATTCTGGAATGTCAAGGAGAAGTATGGGTTGGGGCTATAGGAAAATGGTGAGAGAGTGCTTGGAGACCAAACTGAACTGGACAGTCATCGAGTCATCAAGAATAGACATTTGAGAATCTATCGTGAAAGAGCCAGATTACATCATTACATCTTTATTTAATCTCTGCTGCCATCTAGTCTCACAACAATCAGTGACCTAACATCTCCACCCCCTTCATCTCTCTCCAATAGAACCAGTTCAGGCTACAAAAAGTTAAATACAATCAGATCAGACACCGTAGAACAAGGCCGTAATCATAATACATATTGGGGGGGACACATCCCCCAATATTCAAATCTGGTCAAAATGTCCCCCCCAATATATTGATATAAAAATATAAAGTGCTACGCTACGACAGGCAACAACGCACGCTGTCCGAAATTATCATTAAAAAGTTCATTCGTCCCCCCCAATGTTGACTCCATGGCTACGGCCTTGCCGTAGAATCTTATTCTTAGTAAAGCAAATTAGTTTATTTCTATGGCATGGCCTCCTGGAGAATTGGATACAAACTGTCCCGAACACATAGTACTTGTTTGTTTCCTTTGAACATCAAGGCATTCTAATTTGGCTGGTAACAAGACTATTTGTATGCAAGCCTGAAGGTAGGCACACACGCACACACATCACACTCAACTGCTAGAAACATTTACATTCTCCAAGACAGACAGTTATTCTTGTAGTTCTAGTCTAGTGTTGCAAAGACCAGAAAAGGGATGACTCACGTCTTCACAGAAGGTGGAAATAATCTAGTGCGGTGTTGCATAATTGCTCTCTCCATGTGTGGGATTACTGCTAAAACCATCATCTTTGCAATCAGGAAGTTGGACACGGGCAAATCAACTCAGGGCCAATGAGATTAAGGCTATCTCTCAAGACTGTCTTGGTAGATGAATAGGGGCAGAAACCTGTAATGTAACAAGTGACAGATTACCAGTCTGATTCTCTATTAGGGAGAATGTCCCTGTACTTACTGTAAGTCGCTCTGGATAAGAGCGTCTGTTAAATGACTAAATGTAAATGATTACGAGATTCACCAAAGAATAGTCTATTACTTATTTATTATTTAATGTTGTAATTCTTATATCAGATGGCAGAAAGGGCATCTTGCAGTGCTCTGTAGAGCACTGAGGGAGATACAGTCTCTGCTTGTATTCTGTTTTCACCCTTAATGGTAACAAGAAATTACAAAATAGCTATAATTGTTATATTGTTATCAGGAAGAAATAAAATTGAACCAATTCACCAAAATACCCATAGAGACGATTCAACAGTATTGTCACTGTAGTGAGCTTTACAATTACCTGTTTGAATTAAAAGATTGAGTGTAAATAAGTGTGGTCAAAACTAACCTGAATTAGAGACCCTCACAGAGAGCAGCACATCAAAACCTGACACTATCGTGTCACACCAAGAAAGTCTGGTATTCATCAGACTGATTATGAACACATATCAAAGCATAGCAAAGCACTGGTAATATAAATGTTGTGTCTGTTTTAAATCAATGAAGTTCTCCTTAACCTAAATGTTTGGAAACTGATCAGATACAAATATTCAACCCATTAGAAGTTGTACAACCCCAATTCCAAAAAAGTTGTGACGTTGTGTAAAATGGAATTAAAAACAGAATACAATGATTTGCAAATCTAATGAACTCATATATCATTCACAATAGATCATTGAAAACATATCAACTGTACAGACTGTTATTACTGTAAAAGAAGAGGGGATACTACACAGTGGTTAACATTGTTCCAACCTTTCTGACGTGTTGCTGCCATCAAATTCAAAATTACCTTATGTTTTCCTTAAAATGGTACATTTCATCAGTTTAAACATTTGACATGCTTTCTATGTCTATTGTGAATAACATATGGGTTTATGAGATTTGCAAATCATTAGGGTTCCTCCGGTAAAAGGAAACCTATTGTTTTTATTAGTATTCTTCTTATTATTAGGGTTCCTCCGGTAGGAGGGAACCTATTGTTTTTGTTAGTATTCTTATTAGGGTTCCTCCGGTAGGAAGTAACCTATTGTTTTTGTTAGTATTATTGTTATTGGTGGTATTATTAGGGCTCCTCCGGTAGGAGAATCGTATTGTTATTGGTGGTATTATTATTACAATGCTGGTTCCATGGGAGTCAATGGCAGCCCCTAGACCAGAACTGTAAAAAGTTGTGAAATTTGGCATGTTGAAACTGCAG
The DNA here is from genome assembly GCA_023658055.1 of Thaleichthys pacificus. Classification (NCBI taxonomy): domain Eukaryota; kingdom Metazoa; phylum Chordata; class Actinopteri; order Osmeriformes; family Osmeridae; genus Thaleichthys; species Thaleichthys pacificus. Next base: position 16,176,066 of record CM042857.1, on the reverse strand, counting down.
ACCATTAGTAACTACCATACCAAACATGGGTCACTTTGGACAATAGGTGGCGCTACAGGCCACGCCCCAATATGTCAATTTTCTAACTGATGCCATTTGCAGGCCATAAGTCCCAAAATTCTGAAATTCATTACATATGCCTTATTTCTCATGAGGAACAAAAAAACCTCAAGGACCCATAAGGTCCACAATGATGGATTTTGCTGTACTGTCCAAATTTGGTACAACCTTCAAAAATCTTCTCCTCATGAACCATAGTATGAAATACATGTCTGTGTCATGTACATTTTGTAATGGTTTGCAATGTTGAGGAGGAACCCGCCATTGCTGCCTGCAGCTATATTTAGGGTTCCTCCGGATGATCCAAAGACTCGTAGAAAGACCGAGTCGGGAAATTAACGAATCGTTCATTTCCTCTACCAGTACAGAGCCTATGCAGGTCACGTGAAAAATGATCCAAAGACTCGTAGAAAAACCGAATCGGGAAATTAACGAATCGTTCGTTTCCTCTAGCTACCACTACAGAGCCTATGCAGGTCACGTGAAAAATGATCCAAAGACTCGTACCCAAAGACCGAGTCGGGAAATCATTTCTGTTTACTTGGACGAGCCTATGCAACAGTCCCGATGCGCAGCCACGAGAAAATGTACGAATCACTCTTTGAGAGGACTCGTTACTCCCGAGTGTGGGTTGTTACTTGTAAGGATTCGTTCAAAATGGACGAATCGTTCACGAACTCATGAGTTCAAATCCCCATTCAGCCTATTGTTGTTGGCCAAACATGAAGTAATTTTGCTCTCTTGTTGTCCAACTCTTGACCTTCTACAGTGTACATTTTTGTAATATTTTGCCATTTTGCAGAGGAACCTGCATCGCTGCTTGCAGCTATATTGATTATTATTTTTCTCCGCTAAATGGCCCAATAGCTCAAAAAGTCCTGGACCCGATTTTTTCCAATTTGGCCCAATGAGTGACCTGTTGTGAGTCACAACAGGTCACTCATTACTCCCAGACGGCTAGTGGCCCATGTACGCCCATAGGTGGCGCTATAAAACACGCCCAAAGTCTACGTGATTTCCCCAGCGCCCCATTAGTCAAAAATGCCTGTAAATTGGAAGACATGCCTTATTTCTCATGGGGAACAAAAAAGCCTCAAGGACCCATATTGTCAGACTTATTAATTTTCTTGTACTGTCCAAATTTGGTACAACCTTCGATGTGTTCATGAACCATAGATCCAATCGACTTGAAATTTGTTACAGATGTGTAGAATACATGTCTTTATATAGGGTGACATGGAATAAGAAATGCAATACAAAATGGCTGAAAGGGGTGTATTTATTTAAATGTCCACATTGAATTGCTCCACAGCACGCGCTCCAAATTCATCCTGCCCAGGGCCGGATTATCAATTTTCTGTGCCCTGGGCAACAAGGCTCAAGGCCCCCCCCCCCCCTCCCTCCTGTGTTTGATGCTAGTTACGGATTTGTAAAATTAATGCTAGCGAATTTTTGGGGCCTTTATTTGAAGGCAAAATAGTTTTTTGAGCTTTATGTAAAATACACATTTTACAAGCCATTTTTCAATTGGAAAAATCTTGTCTAGAGGAGGTGATGTCTTTTTGTCTCTTAATTTTTCAGCCCCACGTACGTTTCTTAGCCTGGTTTAGCCAAGGAGCTCCACCTTTATTACTCATTTAAAACAATTGGATAAATCGAATATAAAAGCATCATAGAATGTAAAGTAACAGCTATAGCTGGCGTCAGTTAGTTGTAAAATGCATAGATAATGTTTAACAGTAACATCTCAATTTAGCTTGCACCCAAGTTAAAACATATTTAAGTGTGCTAACATTAGCAATAACGTCAGCTAGTTTGAGCTGTATGTATAGGCTAACCATTAAATTAGTAGCACATTTCCCGTATTTAACATGGGCTTACCTGAAAGTGATGCACGGGCACCATCTCGCAGTCTCGTTCTTTCTTTTTTTCTTCCCCTGACTACTGTTATCTTTTTAAGCCCATTTTAGAAAAGTTGACCTATCCTACTGTCAAAGTTCGTCAGGCCACTGAGATAAGGAAGGGCACGGCGAGCTTGGGAAGTTGAGTGTGTCTTTGTTTTGTTTTTTGGGGGGGGGGGGCACCATCGTAACTTTTTTTGAGCATTTAAATAGGCTATATCTCTTGTTCTGCCTGTTTTGCAATATACGTGCCTAATATTTCTATACTAAAATAATATCGGCATTATAAGTATTATAACTATGATGATTTTTCAGTTGGCTCATTTTTGGTGCCCCCTCAGGAGTTGGTGCTCTACGCACAGCGCGTAGTGCGCGTTATGGGAGCGGCGGCACTGGCTACTGACTACACAAACACTGTTTTTGACGTGATATAACATAATATTTTGATCGAACGAGTTGCAGTAAAGTACTCACATTAAGGAAAGTTAGGACTGCGTTCATAGCGTGATACAACATTTTAGTTGACATTGTCCAGGGCCCCTTAGATGTCATGTGCCCCTGGGCAAGTGCCCAGTTGCCCTAATGGTTAATCCGGCCTGATTCCTGCCCCTTGACACTAGGGTGACCATATATATATATAAAGGGTAGATGTCTCGTCCGCGTTGCCGGCCAACGGAGTCGAACGTCCGCACATTTTTAAATGACCATAACTTGCTCAATTTTCAACCGATTTTGAAACGGTTTGGTTTGTTATCAACGTCAGAGACGTCGTTATGCCACTCCATACTTCTATTCTTAAAAATATATATATATTATTATCCATAAGTATGCAGTGGCATAACGACATCACTGACGTTCATAACAAACCAAACAGTTTCAAAATCGGTTGAAAATTGAGCAAGTTCTGGTCATTTAAAAAGTACATGTAGCACCAACACAATGGCTGTGTCTACTACCGCGCACTTTACTAAGTACACTGCAATACAGTGCACTGCAATACAGTGCACTTACACCTGTAGTGCACTCCGTCGCTGAGTAGTGCTGTCTCAAATGGAACACTTAAGTTAACCACTTGGCGGGAAGTGACGGACGCAAATCTGATTGTGACACCCGCGAATCTAAGGCGGAAGTGACAGACTCAAATCTGCTCGCGAGTCATTTTATCCGCCATTATTTTAGAAATGAAAAGCTGCCGAAAGGTCTCCTCCTCTTCTGCTACGTAGCCAATATGGCGCCCGTTTAGGGCGAGTAGTGTCCATCATTGTACATTGCATTTTTTGACCGTTTGCAGTGCGCCATCCGGGTACTTTCAGTGCCCTGGATTCTGCTGGTTTTGTGAGTGTAAGCTAGCCTGGTCCTAACCAGACTCTCGTACATTTCATTTGTACAGAGTCTGGCCTCGCTCCATTGACAAGCGTTGACTTCCTTGTAGGTGGGTACTCTGTTGAAGTTTAAAACTATTGGATCTGCCCAGAGCCACTCTGATCTGCCATAACCAATCGCTAGCGTTCGCCTTAGCCAATTCCTTCACCACTACTGTAACAGAGCTAGCTGCCGTAGCTGGAAAATCAAACTTTTCCCGAACCCCGTGGGGAGGAGGGCCACAATATCATGGCCACCAACAAAACTCAGCAAAACTTGTTCTTGCTCCGGCTTTAGCTGTTGTGATATTCGGCAGCGTTGCCACAACGGACCGAATGGCTTTCCTCGCATCTTTCTCCGCCGCCATTACGGAACTACAACACAAACTAGCACACGACACCAACGTCATCGTTCTCAGCCACTCCCTCTGTTCGCTTATTGGACAGGTAGAAAATCAACCTGCAAAATCTGATTTACGGACCTCATGGCCAGACCTATGTACAGAAGCAAATAAATTTGAGCGGAAGTACGTAGGACGGCAGAGCCAGGCTAAGTGTAAGCGCCCTAAGCACTGAAAGTCAGTGCTCGAAGTGCACAACTGCGTGGTAGTAGACACAGCCCTAGACTTCATATATATCTATGAGGGTGACCGCCTGTCCCGCTTTGCGTTGTGTCGCACATCATTTTCACCCCTTGTCCCGCACGTCGCATATTGAAAATGCTGTGCGATACAGCGCAAAGCGGGACAGGTGGTCACCCTACTTGACACACGCGCGAGCTTGGCGAGACGCACACATATCCTTTCTGGAAATTGTGTGCTGACCAAGACCTCACCAGAGAATGTCTAATATAGGGAGAACTGCCACTCTCGGGAAACTTCCGGGTTCTGAACTGGTTGCAGTTCCATGTGAGGGCGCTAATGAGCGAGTGCAGAATGAATGGAGGTCTATGGAGCTATATGGGCTATACCCCTCAAAATCCACTTTTCTCGGCATATAATTTTTTGTTTAGTAATTTGAATTCAGAATTCGATTTTTTCCCCCGATTTTTTAAAAGTCGCCTTTCTGTTCTAAAAAGCCTTTGAAAATGTCATTGACATCATACACATGGTACGACCAGAGCTACTGCTTTACGGCAAGCTCTGGTCACTTCCTTTTTTCTCTCAAGGCATCGACAACACAGCTGACAGGTTAGGCTCTCCCTGTTAATACACATGCTAGAAAGAGTTTTGGCTTGCTAATGTTGTTGCTAATGTTGCTAATGCTCTGACATTCTGATTCCGCTTCGGATTTTGTAAGTTTTTTTTAATAGTAATAATTTTTATTTAAATGCAGTACTGAAATACAAGCAATGAGATACGTTACAAACAAATGAGCTAAATAGTAGCATGGTATATGACAATAACAACAATAATATAACAAATAACATAAAAGAACATAAAAGAAATAAACAAAAGACCAGGGGTACAGACCTTTTAAACAAAGACCTCAAGGGACAAACAAACTTTTATCAATTTAACTGCTTTTTTGTTGGTAGAGTATTGGATTGTTTTAAAGTATTGATCAATTTATTTTTGCAAGACAAGAAAACAGGGTTTTTTGTCACTAAATTTACATTTATGGATGTGAAATTTGGCAAGTAATAAAACAAAATTAATTACATCAAATGTATCTTTGTTACTTACATCAAAGGAAAAGAAACCACATCTTTCCACAGAGGTACAAAGTCTGTGTAAATATTTTCAATAATAAATTTAGGGATTTAGCCAAAGTTTTTTAGTATGAGTACAATGCCAGAACAGATGAACCACTGTCTCTGGGTGCTCGTCACAAAAGGTACAATTAAAAAGTATATCCTTTTTATACTTTCTCATGTAGTCACTTGCAGGATAATATCTGATGCAGATTCGGATGCCATCAAGCGGGAGCTCTGGTCGTAGTCAGTCCTTCACTAACCAATCAGCATTCATTAGCAGAATGCTAGCATGTTATGGGCAACAACGATTCACCCTGTAAGAAATCAAAAGGACATAAGTACTCGTTCATTCAACTTTCGACCTATAATCCATGTTGAACATGCAAAACCTACAATCAAATCGGAGATTTCTAAACGACAATCAGGCGAAAGAGACACATTTAGCCGTTTAGCTCCATAGACTCCCATTCAACATGCACTCGCTCGCGATCACCCCCAGTGGAACTCTGGTGGAACTGCAACCAAATTCGGTACAATGGGGCTTAAAGGGGTGATTGACTGGGTTTTTGGGGTATTTCACACTGTTCCTTGAGGTCTCCAAATAGGGTATGTAACATTGGTTGGGCTGAAAATGGCCCGGGTGCTGTTCTATGCCTCCTGATGCATCCAGTGACATTTTCCTGGGAAAAAACGCCAGGTTTTCTCCTTTTATGGTATGCCATGAATATATAGATAAGCTGCGCGCTGATTGGTTGGTTTACAACGAGTGAAGCTGCAGAGCAAAGACGCAACACGGCCAACAGCACTCAATGAAACAAGGAAGGTGCAGACTTGAAATAAAAACAAATGAATCTATTGTGTCTACACAACACTGTTTTCAACAGATTGACTAGATATCATTTGAAATCATTACGTTGGTTTTTTCCACTTCTGTTGTCGAAGCAAACAGGATCGCCTTAGGTGGGTAACATTAGCACTACAGCATAGCAAACAAACTATCGTGTTTCAACTCAGCTTCAGTTAACTCTAGCTATCTTGCTGAAAAATAGATCTGGACAAACATGCATCTTGAATTGTAGATTTACATGACAACACGGGTTATTTATTTACATGAAACAGTCAGGAACATGAAATAACGTTAGCCCCATTGCCAATAAACTAAGCTAAATCATCACACATTCTACCTATGCTCTTGAGTTAGCAAGCTAAACTAGTTTACATGCCTACAGTCTATAGGTGTTTTCGCTACCTAGCTGTTCTTGCATTCCTTGCAAATCAGCGTTAATAAAAAGCAGATGAGCTAGACTCTAGCTAACATTGACTAGACGGGCATGGCTGATGTTTGTCTACCGTAGCGTAGTATGATTTTGTCTGTAACAGTTATTAGCAATGCTAACGTATCCAGTTCTTTCAAATAGATAATCTAGACAGGGGTTAGCAATAGGCTAGACTGCTATTCGTTTTCTGGACATTTTTTCGGAAGCTTCCCTTCTAATGCCGACTTAGTAAGGTATGTTGATGTGTTTAGAAACGTATTTAGCATTCTACCTATGCTAGATACAGGAAACGTTAGCATTGCTAATAGGCTAACTATAGCGACAAAATCATACTTACAGCATGCGTTTGTGATGAGCATAGGGTTGGAACTAGCACCTCAATTCTGCAACAGCGGTTTAGCAAATCCTGCTTTACATTGTCCCAGATTTTCAAAACTGTCCTCGGTGAAATGGGTCGAGCAAGTGTGTAATTGGGTCGAACTGAACAGGAATCTTCTCATAGACAAACATCACAGCCCGTCTAGTGTTTGGTTTTGGAGTGCTTAGGAAGACTCTGAAAAGTGTTAGCATTCCCTGTACAGCTTGGAACACTGCATTTACCACCGTAGTCCATTTTCGATATGCTAGAAAAACGTTCTTCTTTGTTATTCTGTGGAAGTACACAGAGCAGCGAGCAGCAAATTTTGGGGCGTGACAAAGGTACAGACCAGAGCCAAAAAAGGTGGAGCCACCGAACTGACGTCAGTTCAATGGCTTTTTCAAAACCTACCGTTTTACAGCTAAATTTTTTAATTGTGAGATTTGCATAGGAAAGAGGTGTCAATGGACCTTTGAGGTATGTCCATTTTACTCACTGAACTGTCGTTATTCAACTGTGACAAGGTAAATTCGGTTCTGCAATCAATGACCCCTTTAGGAGTGGCAAGGCTCTCCTTAAACAGGCTCTGACCTCACCCTCGATCTTTAGCTCCTGTTTCATTTAGCTTCCAATCGCAGCTCGCCGTTACGAATATAAATTCTTTTTCGGCGGCCATTGTTGTTTTCAACTGGAATCGCCTGATAGCCGTGTTGGAGGCAGTCACGTTCGGTAAGTCATGTCACCTATTTTTACACATTTTAAGATAGAATCAATGATTGGGTTCGTGAAAGTACACTACTCTTGAATGATGGTGAAGGTTTGAGCACTTTTAGACCTTTTAGATCATGAGCTTGAAGTGACGGAAAACCGAACTCGAAAAGTAGCTATATTTTTCCCTCTGTGTGTATAATTAGTGAATCATTTTGTATCGGCGAATTCTTCACCAAGAAGGTGGAGGGGGGTAGCCTGGTCTTAACCAGACCCTCGTACATTTCATGTGTACAGAGGGTCTGGGATCGCTCCATTGACAAGCGTTAACTTCCTTGAAGGCGGGTACTCTGTTGAAGTTTAAAACTATTGGATCTGCCCAGAGCCACTCTGATCTGCCATAACCAATCGCTAGCGTTTGCCTTAGCCAACTCCTTCACCACGGAGCTAGCTGCCGTAGCTGGAAAATCAAAATTTTCCAGAACCTCATGGGGAGGAAGGCCACAACTTCATGACCACCAACAAAACTCAGCAAGGATTGTTCTTGCTCCGGCTTTAACTTATGGATATTCGTCAGCGTTGCCACAACCGCAGAATAGCTTTGCTCGCATCTTTCTCCGCCGCCATTACTGAACTACAACTCAAACTAGTGCACGACATCAACGTCATCGTTCTCAGCCACTCCCTCTGTTCGCTGATTGGACCTACAATTTTTCTTTCTGAAAACCGACTGATGCACTGAAATCCCAGACCTAGTACAGAAGCAAAATCCAAATTGAGCGGAAGTAAGTAGGAGGGCAGAGCCAGGCTAGGAGGGGGGCAGCCAATTAGGAGATTATGCCCCACATTAACTGGTCTTTGAATACAGTGATGGGGTGGAGCCCTTTTTGTCATGAACACTGTCTGAGCTCGGCCCAGTCACCTGTTTCTCTGTTCACCTCTACCCAAGATGAGCCCCAGGATGTGTGCTGTTCTTTTGGAGTACCACAACCTCTCCATGGTGTTCAGCAAGAGCCGAGCCACCTCTCTACCTCCTCATCGTCCATACGACTTTGCGATCGATCTACTGCCAGACACATCTCCCCCTTGAGGTCGCCTGTACTCCCTATCTGTTCCGGAAGTCCATGGAGAAGTATATAAAGGAATCCCTGGAAGCCGGCCTCATTTGCCCCGGCAGGGGCGGGGTTCTTCTTTGTGGCTAAGAAAGATGGTTCCTTACGTCCATGCATCGATTTCCTGGGCCTCAATGCAATCACCGTGAGGAACAAGTACCCCTTACCGTTAATGTCCTCGGCCTTTGAATTGTTGCAGGGAGCCGTGATCTTCTCTAAGTTGGACCTCCGCAATGCATACCATCTGGTCCGTGTTAGGGAGGGCGATGAGTGGAAGACGGCCTTCAACACGCACACAGGGCACTTTGAGTACTGCGTCATGCCCTATGGCAGTGTTTCCCAAACATTTTTTCTGGGGACCCATATTTTAAAAGTCACAAGCCTTCGCCAATAGAGATTTGACCATTATTGAACAATAATGAGGATATTTTATTGTTATTTTATAAATGATATTTTATTGTTATTTCAGAACTTGTAGGCCTACTGCCATTGTTAATAAGCTATCTCAGACTGAGAGATCACTTCTCTCTGAACAATTGAACCAGCAATATTTAAAGAAGGTATCCAATAAGTGCCTAATTGGACATTAAATGTAGGCTATAAAAAAAAACATATAGCCCATTTCTTCTTATTTTCAACATTCAATTGAACCAGCAATATTGGAACAAAATATGAAATAATTACAAAAAGATTACAAATTATACAAAACATGTTGTACCGTTTCAACATTGCTAATGGGATAGGTGGGCCTGTCTGCGTTTTTGTAGTGGGTTCCAGTATTCCATATCAGGCGCAGCATTCAGTCTGTTTCTGTGCTTTGTCTTCATTTTTGTGAGCACAGAAAATCCCAATTCGCACATGTATGTGGTAGTGAATGGAATAAGCATAGAAATACTGGCCCTACTGAGGACAGGATATTCTGACAAAATGCGTATCCAGAATGATAAGGTCACAGATCCATAGCGCAGGTGAGCTGCAACAACTCGGTTTCTTCTGCAGGACTAGGCGTCAACTCAAGCAAAGCCTCAGGACTCTCAAATTCGAAGGGATTTTGCATAAACCTTTTATCATTCAGAATGGCAGAGGTATGCCATTCTGAATGATAAAAGGTTTATGCTGTTGGAAAATAGCGATCAAAGTTCTCAATAAGCGCAACGACATGAGTTTGAATAAGCGCAGGCGGCTGCTGGTCTTTCAAATAGGGGAAGCTCATTTTCGGCCTAAATCATATATATTTTACATTAATTTTCTAGTTCACTAGCTAGTTCCCCCCTACGACACTAGCCTAATGTATGTATGTATGAATGAATGAATGAAGGGAGGAAGGAAGGAAGGAAGGAATGAAGGAAGGAACGATCAACGAAACAATATTAAACTCGAAGAAAATGTGGGAATTAGGTTAAACTGAAACAAGGCATGTGGTGTAATTGTATGAAATGTATGATGAAAATTTGCTAGCAACTTCGCCAAGCAAATACCAAGAAATAGGTTGCAGCAGTTTGTCTTTCGACTATACAAAATCCGCGATGGGACTGAGCTTAAATAGCTTTGGTGACTTTTTATAGTATAACATTACTGTCAATCAAAAGAAAATTCAGTCTTTCGACAGACCCTCAAATCATCACGCGGAAGCCCAGCGTCCAGGCCAGCCCACTCCCAGAGACACTGAGCTATGGAAGCAAATCGTTACCAAAATTCAAATGCAAATGCATTTCCAGAAATGCATTTGCATTTTAAGAATGTGGCTGCATTATTTGACTCATAAATGAAATTTAGTATTCAATCATCCTATTTGCATTTTAATTTTCTTCTTCAAGAGTGCTCAATCTTTCACTTAATTAAAATGAAAAAGAAATAGACATTTGAGATTTAATTTTCAAAATATGCCCCAGCAAATAGATACCAAAATTCAATTTGAAATGTAAAATTTGAAAATGAAAATGCTTTTCTGGAAATGCATTTTCATTTTAAGAACGTGGCTGCAAAATCGTGACCACAATTCAAATTCAAATGCATTTCCCGAAATGCATTTTCATTTTCAAGAACGTGGCTGCAAAATCGTGACCACAATTCAAATGAAAATGCATTTCCAGAAATGCATTTTCATTTTAAGAACGTGGCTGCAAAATCGTGACCACAATTCAAATGAAAATGCATTTCCAGAAATGCATTTTCATTTTAAGAACATGGCTGCAAAATCGTGACCACAATTCAAATGAAAATGCATTTCCAGAAATGCAAAATGAAGGGAAAAACATTCTGAGCGGCGCAGCAGAGTGACGTCAGTAGCCGCTCTTCTTCAGCTCCCTGCTTACCGAGCTACCCATCTTGTTCGGTAGGGGGCGGTGTGCACATCTGCATTGCATTACATTCAGTGCTTGAAGTGGAGAAAAAAACGTGCCGGTACTCTCTTGCATTGGCAAATCATTATGAAATTTGAGATTTCTACAGTGAAAAACAAAACTTTGATTGCTGGTACAACAACAATTTATTTATTAACAACATATACACAGCCTCGGGAACATATTTTATCAGGGGGGTGGCTAATGTTGCGGGGCGGCAGGGACGGACTGGGAGTAAAAATAGGCCCTGGATTTTTATCCAGACCAGCCCACCAGAACCGGCCCCCGTATAGCTATGCTACCACAGCTGCCTGCTAATGCATGCATAGTCTGTGTTTGATTTGATGCTAGTTCGGGAGTTCGATAGGCCTACTTAAAGGCCAACTTTTTTGGCCTTTATTTGAGCGCAAAATAGTTTTGGGAGTTTTATGTAAAATAAACAGCCGTTTTTTCAATTGACAAAACCATAGTGAATGTGATGTATTTTTGTCTCTTAATTTTTCAGCCCCATCTTTAAGTTTCTTAGCCTGGTTTTCCATCGTTATATTGTTACTATAGCTAGCTTTCGATGTGTCAGTCCCACTGTTGTGTGTGACTATAAACTACGACAGTGACACCCGAAGTGCGTTCCTTCCAGTTTAGGCCTATTCCATAATTGTGTTTGATTGCTGTCACGGCAGAAAATCCCGCTTGATGTTGGAAATGGAAGCAGGGTTTTCAGTGCTTTAGTGGCGATCTCAGGATAGCCTTCATCCATAACACCGATAGAGTTGTTGTCTCAAACAGGCTTCATTGAGTGGTAACTATCACTTGTCATGTGTCAAGAGGAAGAGACGCGCATGATACCGCTCAATAAAGCCCACAAACTTGCTAAAAAATGAGTAAACACACGTCTTTGCAGAGCTTTTTTGCTCAGGGGAAAAGGCCCGCGGAGAAGGAGAGAATCAGGTCATTTTTCAGAATAAAACGTCTTTCAGACTCTGATAATCAATTGATAGGAAATAATGTTATTAATTCGTTTTTGTGCGGCCCGGTACGAAATGACCGGTCCGCGGACCGGTGGGCACCGGTTGGGGAACGCTGCTCTAAAGACCCGGCAATTCAATCAATTTCCCGGCACATTTGCAATGTAATGCAATGCAGATGTGCACACCGCCCCCTACCGAACAAGATGGGTAGCTCGGTAAGCAGGGAGCTGAAGAAGAGCGGCTACTGACGTCACTCTGCTGCGCCGCTCAGAATGTTTTTCCCTTCATTTTGCATTTCTGGAAATGCATTTTCATTTGAATTGTGGTCACGATTTTGCAGCCATGTTCTTAAAATGAAAATGCATTTCTGGAAATGCATTTTCATTTGAATTGTGGTCACGATTTTGCAGCCACGTTCTTAAAATGAAAATGCATTTCTGGAAATGCATTTTCATTTGAATTGTGGTCACGATTTTGCAGCCACGTTCTTGAAAATGAAAATGCATTTCGGGAAATGCATTTGAATTTGAATTGTGGTCACGATTTTGCAGCCACGTTCTTAAAATGAAAATGCATTTCCAGAAAAGCATTTTCATTTTCAAATTTTACATTTCAAATTGAATTTTGGTATCTATTTGCTGGGGCATATTTTGAAAATTAAATCTCAAATGTCTATTTCTTTTTCATTTTAATTAAGTGAAAGATTGAGCACTCTTGAAGAAGAAAATTAAAATGCAAATAGGATGATTGAATACTAATTTCATTTATGAGTCAAATAATGCAGCCACATTCTTAAAATGCAAATGCATTTCTGGAAATGCATTTGCATTTGAATTTTGGTAACGATTTGCTTCCATACTGAGCGTCCAGGGCGGGACATAATCGCAGGATTTATCCAATGACCGTATAGTTTCGAAACACTAAAAAAGACTGTTCAAAGCAGCCCCATTGAAGTCCATGGAAGCTGAGCTTCAACATGGAAATGCACTGTGGCGCTACGGGAATGTATGAGAAGGAAATCAGTCAGTCGACCTGCTAATATATGTAGCTGATTCTGAACAAACTCGTCGTCGATATGAACGTGTTCTAACACATTTAAAATGTTAACATAATAGTAAATATTTGACCATACATTTTTTTACGTTTTAGGGGAAGCTGAGCTTCCCTTGCAGTCTTAAAGAAATCGCCACAGATGCAGATCGTGACAAGGCGACCCCCCCAAAATCTCTTGCGACCCGCCTGAGGGTTGCGACCCAGTCTTTGGGAAACAATGCCCTATGGCCTCACCAACGCCCCAACGGTTTTTCAGACTCTGGTAAATGATGTGCTCCGTGACATGGTCAAAATTTTTGTGTTTGTCTATTTGGATGACATTTTGTTATTTTCGAAGCCTGTCCAGGAACACGTCCGGCACGTTCGCCTAGTTCTGCAGTGGCTGCTTGAGAACCGTCTCTATGTCAAGGCAGGGAAGTGTACCTTTCACGCTCAGTAGGTCCCGTTCCTGGGGTACGTCATTTCAAGAACAGGACTCGAAATGGTCCCCGCCAAGGTGAGAGTGGTTGCTCAGTGGCCAGTCCCGGACTCTCGTAAGGCCCTCCAACGCTTTCTTGGCTTTTCCAATTGTTATCGTTGTTTTGTAAGGAACTACAGTCAAGTGGCGTCACCCCTGACTGCGCTCACCTCCACCAAGGTTTGCTTTGTGTGGTCCGGCCCAGCCCTTGCTGCATTCAACTACCTGAAGGCCTGCTTCACCTCGGCTCCCATCCTGGTCCATCCTGCTCCCGGCCGTCAGTTCATTGTGGAGGTGGATGCGTCGGCGGTGAGGGTCGGGCAGTTTTGTCACAAAGATTCCTGGAGGATGGGAAGGTTCATTCCTGTGCCTTTTTCTCCCACCGTCTCTCCCCACCAGAGAGGAATTATGACATCGGAAGCAGGGAACTCTTGGCAGTCAAGCTGGCATTGGAGGAGTGGCGGCATTGGTTGGAGGGGTCGGAGGTCCCTTTTATGGTTTGGACCAACCACAAGAACCTGGAATATGTCAGGACGGCGAAGTGGCTTAATTCCCAACAATCCCGGTGGTCCCTGTTTTTTGAGCGTTTCAACTTCACGCTCTCCTACCGCCCAGGGGCTAAAAACATCAAGCCAGATGCCCTTTCTCGTCAATTCAGTGGTAAAGCCGGTGGTACGTCCGAACCCATTTTGTCTGTGGGGTGTTTGGTGGCCCCAGTTGTGTGGGATGTGGAGTCCCAGGTCAGGGGAGCCCTAAGGGGTGTTGATGTGCTGGCAGAGTGCCCTGAGGGTTGTCTTTTTGTGCCAGCAGCTGTCCACTCACCAGTCCTTCAATAGTGTCATTCCTCCAGACTGTTCTGCCACCCTGGAATACGAAGGACATTAGCGATGGTTCGACAGCGGTTATGGTGGCCCTCAATGACCAAAGACGTTCAGGATTTTGTCTTAGCCTGCTCGGCCTGTGCCCAAAACAAGACCTCCAACTCTTGGCTGTTCTCCAAGGCTGCTAATTTTATCCCCTTGACCAGGCTTCCCACTGCTAAAGGGACTGCTAGAGTCATGGTAGACCAGGGGCCTCAAATGAACGTTAAACGCCGCAGCGTTTATTCGAAGAAATACGGTGACTGTGAGATCGAGGTTCTGACAGCAGAGGTGGAGGCGAGAAAATGTGTCCTGTTTGGCGGCCTGTCATCAGTTATTAGTGACAAAAGAAAGTCGGCGGAGTGGAAAACTGTCACTATTTGCACCTTTTCTTGTTTTTAACCTGTAGCACTTTGAGATTTAGCTAAATGTAAAGTGCATTACAAATAAAATCATTATTATTATTATAGGGCCATAAATGCTGGGGGTTCAGAGAACCGGACCATGGCAGAAATTAAAAAGAAATGGTCCGATGTAAAACTTTAAATGAAGAAACGAGTGGTGGCGCATCGTAACAGCATGGCAGCTATAGGGTTAGCGTGACATGCATTTCCTGAATGATTTTGTCATTCGTTTGACACCCTCAAGTTTAACAGAAGTTATTAAGTGGTGGTGGATTAAACAGAAGGCTATATAGCATTTCCCGTTTTGGGTTTTGGCATTTTGATGTGATCATCCACATTAATGATCAAACTTTTATTTGTATGTTTTTTGAATAGTCAAAGTCATAAACGTAGTAGTGGAAACTTTATTTTGTAATGTTAGGTGAGTTTCGGCACTTTTCAGTTAGAATTCGCCACGTTACAGAGCCAGACAAGACTTTGCGTACGGTCCGCACATTCTCACGTCTGCTCAAAAGTTTCCGTGACGGCCCACACATTCTCACGTCAAGTAAATCTTTATACATCACAAAGTGTGCGTGAAAACCAGCGTACGCAAGCTTTTTGTGCGTACGCAACGTTTATACATGAGGCCCCAGGTCTTTAGGATCCACAGCCTTCCAACGGATCTGGTGTCGGATCGAGGGCCTCAATTCGTGTCTCGTTGTTGGAGGGAGTTCTGCCATCTCCTAGGGGCATCAGTAAGCCTTTCGTCGGGGTTCCATCCTCAAACCAATGGACAAGCGGAATGGGCAAACCAGGACCTGGAGAGGATGTTGCTGTGTCTGGCCTCGGTCAACCTTCTTGGAGTCAACAGTTGACATGGGTGGAATATGCCCACAATACCCTGCCAGTCTCAACCACAGGTCTGTCGCCCTTTCAGTGCTGTTTGGGATACCAGCCCCCCCTTTTCCCATCCCAGGAACCCGACGCCTTGGTTCCCTCCACTCAGGCCTTTGTTGACCGTTGGCGCACCTGGAAAAGGGCGCGAAGGTTCCTCCTGAAATCAAGGGATCAAACCAGGTCTGCAGCAAACCGGCGTCGCTCCAGAGCTCCATCCTATGTTTGTGGACAGAGAGTTTGGTTGTCGACCAAGGATCTGCCTTTGAAGGTTACCTCCCGCAAGCTGGTCCCTAGGTTCATTGGGCCTTACCCCATTTCCAAGGTTCTCAGTCCTGCAGCGGTTCTCCTTAAGCTCCCGCTATCACTCCGCCGGGTGCACCCAGTTTTTTATGTTTCCCGGGACAAACCGGTTCGGCTCAGTTCCCTGTCCCCAACGCCTGCTACCCCCCCTCCTCCCCGTATGGTTGACGGTGCCCCTGCCTTTACTGTAAAGAGGCTACTGGATGTTCGACGCAGAGGTCGTGGATTACAGTATCTCGTTGACTGGGAGGGATATGGCCCGGAGGAGAGGTGCTGGGTCCCTTCCCGGGACATCCTGGACCGTTCCTTAATTTCTGTGTTCCATCGAGGGCAGCTGCCTCCCATCAGGAGCGCCAGGGGTTGCTCTTAGGCCAGGGGGTACTGTCATGACTGTCTTTCTGTCCCCCTCTCCTTGTGGGTGTGTTTGTCTGTCAGATTCCATGTGAGGGTTACAGCTTGTTTTGTCTTCGATCATTACCACCACCTGTCTTGTGTTACCCCGCTGATTACCCTCTCTATTTAATGCCCTTTCTGTGTGCAGGTCCCTGTCAGATCGTCTCATGTTGCCCCCCCCCCCCCCCCCCTGTCTTGTGTCTTGTGTTGGAGTTACGTTCAGCTATACCAGTGCTTCGAACTACTGTTTTGTCTTATGTTATTTTTTCCCGTCTGTTACGGGCGCTTTGGTTTTCCCGGCTTAGTCGCCGAGGTGTTTTTAGTTTCGGTTTGCCATGATCGGTTTTCCAATAAAACCTTGGTTTGCATTCAACTGCCTCTGACTCCTTGGAACGCTACCTGACACTTGTGGCATCAATCATCTTTTTGCTCCCAAATTCCAGTTGGTCCCTATGACTAGAACCAGTTTGTTACCCGCTGATGAACATCATTTCTGCAAGACAGACTGATGTGCTAATGAATATAAATATACTTAAGAATACTGGAGTAGAAATAAGGTTACATTTACATTTATTCATTTAGCAGACGCTTTTATACAAAGCGACTTCCAAGACAGAGCTTTACAAAGTGCATAGGTCACTGATCATAGCAACGAGATAGTCCCAAACATTGCGGGTAGCCAAAACATGAAGCATACGTTGTGAAAAACCAAATAAGTGCCAAAGGCAAGAACCATAAGAGCAGGTAGTTAAACAAGTTACAATTAATTAAACAAGTTACAATTAAGAGCCTTAAGAGGTTAGAGCCTTGTGAGCTTTAGTGATGTACATTTCCTGGACAGAGCTGTGACGTGTGTCTGTCCACCAGAGGCTGATGAAATGACAGAGTTGGTGATATTTCACCTCAGGGTGATTGGGCTGACATGCCATTAGCACTGACCGAGTTGGTGACCGATGTGTCAGAAGAAATGGAACCACTCACAGTGACATCTCTGGAGGGGCCAGATCAGAGGAACGTAAACAATGTATTCTATGTATGAGTGTTTGAGGATGGATGTGAGAAGTTAGGTGAGTAGAATATGTTTTCCTATGGGGGTGGGGGTGAGTATATTACAGTAATAAAACACCCTCTCTCTACTTTGATAGGCAATAGAACAAAATAAGTGCATTGGTGTTGTTTAATTAAAACATTTTACGGTGATGCAGTATAGCTTTGATTTCAAGTAGTCCATCTATAACAATGAAAAGACAAAGATAAAATAAGATAATACATTTTTTCCCAGAGGGAACCTTATCTTGGACATCACATGCAGAAACATCTCTATAGACAAACATCAATTAAGATTCTTGTTTTGGGTTGGGTGCATGCACTGTGGTGTAGTGTATTCTGTGAGGAACAGCCTATCCTAAGTGAAGATATGGTCTCCCTGACCCTGCCCCTCATAACAGGAGGCTAGTGGAGAAGTGAAAACTGCAGGGAGCCCTGAATCCCCAGGGATGCAGCATTAAGGGAGCTAAAAATAGGACGTGTTTCTCTGTGTGTGTACATGTGTGAGTGTGTCTGTGTTACTCTACCTGCATGTTTGTGTGTGTGTGTGTGTGTATGTCTATGTGCACATGCATGCATGCGTGTGTGTGTGTGTGTGTACCTCATGCCTCTCCTCAGGCTTTGGTTCGAGACACCAATTTTGATGACTGTGACAGTATGCTGCTGGTAACTCCCCCATGAGAATCTTCCCTCCAAGGCAGATGTGCCTGAGGTATAATACTAAACATTATACAAATAAGATTAATGCAGTTAGTAAAAGCACTGTCATCCTCAGTAAACAATCATAACTGCTATTCAGGTGTCATAGGTTTTACTTTCAAGTCTACACAACTGAATAACAAAAGGTCACCATCTCTAAATGCCACTAGAAATTAATAAAAGGCTATTCCTGAATGTATTATTTAAATGTAAAGTGTAATTGCTAATTATGTGTCAGCACATAAAAGATTAACTGATTGTTCAAATAAGATATTTACGTAAACAATTTGAATCCAATTTTATACTATAGGTCAGGTTAGGTCAGGTTGAAGATTTCATGAACTTAAGTTAATAAGCGACAATGCAGAGATCAGAACAATAACAATGGAAGCTATTTAATGTTCAGGCAGATATACTGTACTTGTGAACAAGTTCTACAAACATAGCATAATATTCAGTTTAATTATCTGTCAGAAACTGTTGTGTTTCGTTTGAAATAATCAAATTAGACGACATTGGATTAGGTGCAGTGAACTACCTCTTGCCATGTCTTTGAGTGAAATTCCCAGTAATGATGTGTAATCATGTTTCAGTGTTTGTCTCCACTTGTTGGCCATGTGGGGTAATGCAAATCTGCTATGAGGTCACTGTTGGTTTCAGTAGGTTAGTGTGGGCCATGGGCTTGTGTCTTTCTTGTGGTGATCATTTAAGACAATTCACAAAAAGTTAATATCTCTCACTGTTAAACCCAGAATTGTACAAATGACTATCAGTGAATATGGTTAGTAAACTATAAACCCAAAACTGATGTGATTTGACTGAGAATGGACTCGTTAGATTATACTGGGAAAGATTCATCCCAGAATGCAATGGGCGAGACATGAAACGCAAGCGCGCAACAAGTAGCTACTGTAGATGTTAACTAGCTAGCTGGCAACTTAAAGACTTTGTCAGTGTAAGGTAGTCTATCTCATTAACTATGCTCGCTACAATTGACTTCTTAGCATCTATAGTATAGATAATAGTTTTGTGATTTCTAGCGACGTACCCTTGTTATTTCCTCTAATTATTTAGCCTAATAACTACTAGGTTACTTGAGCTTGTTCTACCCACGTAGGCTAACTTCGACTAGCTCATTAAGCTAGCCGGCAAGTGATCTTAAATCATTTAAAAAAACAAGTTAGCGCTAAATTACTCGGGGTACACGGCGGTGAAGCCCTTTTGCTGGCTAAACTCAGTCATATAAAATAGTGACTTTGTGGACGTTGAGCGGTCAGTGGATTCAGTGAAATTGTGTAAAGATGTGTGCAAGGTCCTTGATGGTTCGTAAATTAGAGCCTGTAGAAGTTATACAATTAGCATATGTACTAAGTACAGTCGTATATAGTAATTATTTATCTTGACTTCAGATGTATGTTAATACTCTGCTGCTATCAGCCTAGGTTAGATAGCTTGGAAGTTCAAAACGTCAGTCTGAAGTTTAGACTAAGTTTAGACTAACTTTGTTGATGAATTTAGTTAGCTAGCCATATCCCAGCTACCTAACTAGCATCACCAGCAGTAGAGCCTGCCCAAACAAATCTATCAATCTAGCTGTTGCTAGCTATCCATTTGCAATGTTAATGCTAATATGCTACTACTAGACTACAAATATCGGGTACGCCACAGATGGACAGTAACTTTTAAAAATACAATTGACAAGTAAGCAGTCATAGATCAGATTAGTTATAACGTTATTCATCCTCGAATAGTTCTTAATGCAATAACGAGAGCAAGATATTTCGTTCGAATTGAAATTGATATTTTGTAAAATAAGAATATATTTTGTTATTACTGAGACCACATGATTAGCCTAGTGCTATAAGTTATTGTAGTAGTTAGACTAGATATGTCTAGTAAAGACAAGAAAGCAACCAGTCAAATGGTTATACAGTACTGGTTTTACATTCTGTCATAACAGGATAGTTATTAGGTAGCTAGTAGTAGAGAAGCAAAACTTGTCGAGTTAGCTTGTGTTGATAACCAGTGTGTCACATGCTGAACATTTTCTCCGGACTAGCTTACTAATGGGTCTAATACTTGCTTTGTTTGGAGTGTAGGTGACGTCCAGAGAAACAACAAGTGGCTAATCATGACCACTAACGTTGACTGTATCCCTACTGCTATATTGAAAGGTAATTGCTGGCTAGCTATCTAACAATGAGTTTGATTCTGTTTGCAGTAGTATAAGGATTGTAGACGATTGGGTGAGCTTCTGGCAGTCATGTTTGTGTACAAAATTATAACGTTATATCTAGATCTCAGTCCAAGGTTCAGCCACCAGCAGAAATGTACATATTAAAGATAAATATGGTTTTAATAGATGGAAATTACAGACTTGGGTTAACCAGAGATTTACTTTCGCCTACAGATGTTGTCGCCTATGTTGATGTGTGGTCATCCAGTAAAACGGAGAACTACTCTAAACCATTTATCGAGCTGTTGCAGGAAATGGGAGCTGAAGTGAGACTAGAGCATGCACACACGTGTGCATACACACACATGCACACATACTCTAATTCACACACTCCCTCTACCGTTTTCCTTCCTTCATATACATGCTTACTCACAAAATCACTCTCCTTGTGTGATGATAACAGGTCACAAAAAGATTCAACAAACAAGTTACCCACGTAGTCTTTAAAAATGGCCATCAAGCCACATGGAACAGAGCCAAGAAAACTGGTGTAAGACTGGTGTCCGTGCTCTGGGTGGAAAGGTAAAGCTATTATCCAAAAATAATGATCTACAAATTATTACACTTACAATTTACCATTTACAAGTAGACACTTCTACACTAGCTAAATTAAGGGTGGCTGGATTATTAATTTAACCTTTCTGTTAATCATTTCTACATCAGCAGAAGTGGGTTTCTGCTCAGTTTAATTGCTTACAATTATTGTGTCTGCCACAAGATGGCACCGTTAGTCTAACAGATTGTGGCTCACCGGTTTGCGTATCTGGAATCAATTGTGTAAGGTGTAAAGATGAAGGTGAACAGGTGGATGAAGAGTTGTGGCCTGCATTAAATGAGGAAGGCAATCCTGCCTTCAAGAAAAGAACCGTAAGTATTTACATTTATTCATTTAGCAGACGCTTTTATCCAAAGCGACTTCCAAGAGAGAGCTTTACAAAGTGCATAGGTCACTGATAACAACAAGATAGCCCCAAAAACATTGCGGGTAGCCAAAACATGAAGCACATATTGTGAACAACCTAAATAAGTGCCAAAGGGAAGAACCACAAGAGCATGTAGTTAAACAAGTTACAATTTATTTAACTAAGACTATTGCAACGTTAAGGAGATGCTGTTTAGATGATATTATTGATCAGGGATTGTGTTGCCCAAAAATACACATTTTCTATGTCTATGTTATTTCAAACGCATACGTTATCTGTAATTAATATGTTGATTCTAAAGCCAAAATTGTTCAACAGACTATTTTTTTTAATTTTTATGTAGCATCGTTGCATGCAGCCTAGAGAGACACCCGAGAAGACCCCTGATGGTGACAAACGCATGAAGAAAAAGCTAGACAAGATGATGAAAGACCTGGTGCCTGCCAAACCTCTCAGTAAGAAACCTTTTTTTACTTTAGGTGACTCCTTCACATAAACATTGTCATGCAGTCGTGTTACCTCAATTCAGATGGTCTTTGTCCTTAGTTACAGACGTGTCTCCTTTCATCATTGATGAAGATAATGGGATAGTTTACAGCCCCACTTTAAAAAGGTCGGACTCAATGGCTAAGCGTCTGAAAGTAATGAAAGAGAAGAGAGAAAAACTTTCACCCACAGGTTTGTGTTATAACGAAACTGCATGATGTATGGTATCCAGATTGATCTATGACTATAAACCAATACAATAGCTGAACATGACACAGTAAGTTGAACATGCCACAGAATTATATGTTCTACAGGATTAGATATTTTACATATTGAAACATAGATTAATATTAACACATTTCACTACACCACTTATCAGTGCATGAACAGCTATTCTAAAGCTTGAAGTACTGTGTTACTGGCCTTATTGTAACTTTATTTCATTTCTTTCAGCTTCACAGTTGGTAGAGTCAGAATTATCCTCTGACTGGAAACCTTCTCTTGGTAGTACACCCACATGTACTTTCCTTCAGGTGCTTGGTACGGAATTACTGGTCAAATCAAAACAAAATTACTTATACTACTTACATTTACTGTGTTCTCATAACAGTATATTGTTACTGCCTGCAGATAATGAATCATATGATGACTTCAGATCATCTTCTGGTGATCCGGTGCGATCTGGCAAGAAACATAAGACACAACAGAAACGCTGGCAGTCGCCTTGCAGTGACGTGCCACCAAAACAAAATGTGTCCATTTATTCTGTTCCTGGTTTGTCAGATGAAGCCAAAGAGTCTAAAGAAAGTAGAAAGCCAAGGAAAACATCCGTCAAAATTGTTCCCGTCAAGGTAGACATGATTTTTGTTTCCCCTGTGAATTGCAGTCCGAAGGGGAGGCATAATGGACAATCAGTGTTAGAATCTGACAGCCGGGGCAACATGAAACATGGATGTTCATCTAGCGCATCTAAAGAACTGAAAAGTACTTTTTCAAATAGTAGAAGAACAAAATCCAATGCAAACAAAGAACTTGAGATTGAAAGTATTCCTAGTTGCTCAGCAACATCCACATTCACACCGGAGAGTGGATTGCCTCTAAACATGTCTGGGGACATTTTCCTTCCGTTACTAAAAGAGGGTGAACAAAGATCCAAGCGTACCCGACCTTCTGTTTCTGCCATAGCACAATCCTCTGCAGATCTTGTTGACTCTCCAAGTACTGTTCACACCTCTACCGAGGAGGAGCAGGATGTTTTTGATGATTTCTTTTCTCCAGCTAACCACCCCCAGAGGCAATGTAAAGAACCCCTTTCACGCTGCTTGTCCTTAGGGACCATGGTCCAGATTCCCTTTAACCTTGAGTCTAGCCCTGGGAAGAGGAAGAAGCGTAGGAGTGTATCTGCCGGGTCTACGTTGACCCAGGTGAAAAGGAGGAAACAAGATGAGAAGCTAAATACAAACAAACACTCCTGTCAGCCTGCTAACGTCAGCAGTGTCTTAGATCAACAAGTGCCTCTTAGCAAGGCTGCAAAGTGGATTCCAACCTCTACAGACCATAATAATATTATAACAACGTTGGCTAAAAAACAAATTAGACAGAGTTTATTGTCATTCGCTCAGATTAATGAATCATCTACTGGATCTGTTACGACTAAGCCTTCATTGTGTCCTGCTACTTCAAAACCCTGTGTAACTGTGGCTGGAGAAGACTTGGAAGAGCACAGAAGTCCAGACCATCTGGGAAGTATGTGAAAACCAAGCCTGTTGTCATATTTGTTTAATCACAATTGTTACTAATTCAGTTTAATTAATAAAAGCCCATTCTTTCAATCTGGGTTTTTATCTTTAAATAAGTGTAAGACCAGGGACTATTGGGTTTGACTGGAGTACTGTTTGATATGATAGCAGGGAATACATTTGTTTATGCCCCCAGGGACTACAGTGACATGCATATGTTTATAAAAATGGTATGGTAATCTCGATCTGACCTAGGTCAGTGTATTCAGGGTGTGAAAGATATGTACGACGAGAGCCAGTAACTTTAAATGCTAGATGATACAGTACATTTATAAAAATAGTTCCAAAAAATAGCATAAGAATGAAAGAAATCAATACGAAATACGCCTTCATTGTAGCAAATTGTAAAGTTAGTTGAAGTGATGGACAGTAGGCCTACAAGCGCATGGAAGCTTGTATATTACACAAAACTCCAAGTGACTGGTTTATTTAACAACCAACCATAAACACTCAACTATTGTGACCACCCCTCAGAGGTTGTGGGCCAGACATTTTGAAGATATAGAAATGTAGAGCTATATTATTAAAACAGGAGAAGGGATTCCCTCCCCCCATGTCAGCATTATGAATGAAGATGCAATGTCTGGGAGTACATGGCCAGTGAATTGGATACACCCTAACTCAGTCCTACATAAGGAATGTAATTCAGCATTTGTTTAATCTCTGTTTATCTACCATGTACACTTATGGCATATTTAAAGTGAATTGAGGTCATCAGCATGTTACTTTAAATTGATTTGGCGTTGCTTTTAAGTCTTAATTGTATGCCATGTGACTGCCACTGTTGATCTCATGGTTTCACAAACCACATGAATGAGGATTTGATTCTACTTGTGTCCCAATATGTGAAGATATTTCCATAACACTTTTATGAGAGTACCTGGGGGGTGCCTGGAGCAGCAGGGAAAGTTCATTTTGAGTAAAAACCAATTGTTTTAAGAACACATTTCAAAGCAGAATTTATATTTTTCATTGTAGTGTATTGGCATATCGAACACTTAATAAATATAATGTATTCTATTCCTTGTAGACCATTTCATTGTCTTATTTGACGCTCAAGTGTTATTGAAGAAAGCTGCACCTGCTGCAGGAGTGGATGGTTGATGTGTTTTTTTTATGTTTTCAGCTGTTGGCAGAGGAACTGAGTGTGATGCGGCTGATACTGCTGCCATGTCAGAGAGAATATGTGAGCAGAAAAGACAAGTTAATGAGAAGGCCAAGAGAATGGACACAAAAACTAAGGTAACTCATTTAAACATGACCTCACTGAATTATAGTGTGTACATAATGTATTGGGTTTTAGCCACCTCATTTAAGGTTGTGATGCCGACAGTCTGCCAATTCAGTTTTATAATTATGAATTCCTTGAGTTGGTTGTGGAGGAATCTGAAAAGAGAAACTGGTCAACTTTGGTTCCAAGAACCCTTGGTATTAAACAAACTGAACATGTGTATTGTTTAAATTCCCGATAATCCAGGTGCTCAGAAACTGCTCTTACTCAGGTTGAGGTAGACTCAGCTGCCTTCCACAGGGTCTCGGTAGTCTCCAAGGTTTTCTGTCTCTTACCTCCATGTTGGCAGCACGCAGCTTTGCAGGCCTGTGACATGCATCTGGCTCTCTGTTGTCTTGGTGGTCTCAACCCTGACAGAACCCCAGCTCTTAAGAGTTTATGATGAAAACCCTTTCATCTTTCTCAGGAATCTTGTTAGTGTTGGTTTCTTGTAACCTGTATCATAGAGGGAATGTTTTATTTCATTCCCTCAGCCTTAGTAGGATGAGATTTGATATTTGAGGTTGTCCTATCAAGAGGTTAGGTTATTGTAAACTGATGCTTTTTCATTGAGGTTACAGAGGTAAATTCTCCGGAGTGTTCACAGAGAATACCCTTTGTTCCCTGACCACCAAGTCTTTCTGGTAACTTATCTTCACTTGGTTTAGTGTTTTGAGTTGGAGCATCACAATCTCCTTTGACATGTTGTCCCTGACACACATTAGGGGAGGTTAGAGAAGGCACTGTTTTGATTAACCTCCCTCCACACACACACCGCATCTGGACAAAGGTTGTCATACCCAGAGCAAAATTAAGTCATGTGCAAGTGGGCCACAACATGACTGTAAGAGCTGCTTATATTCTTCCTGTTTGTCTATGCTGATAATTACAATAACGTTCTATCATGTTATTTAACAAATCAAGAACCCTAAGAATAAAGACTGAAAGAGTCTTAAGAAGACAGTTGTGTAGAGAGTTTTTTTGATGAAGCATGCCATCTGATGTGCCTTGTACCTTAGTTGCAGTAATGTTATTGTTTGTGTACCATTTGATGTTTGTATGTACTCCCTTGATGCTATAAAGATATGGATTTTATATCTGGTTGCGGATTTGAGAGAAAGTCAAGCCAAGTAAGCAGGAGCAGATCCTCTGAATGTGATTCTGACTTGAACGTGAAAATGTATCCAACCGAGGTCTGTGTTTACAGTAGACTAGTGCCTGTGATAAAATATAACTATTCGGATTAGCATTACTACATTTAAAAAAACAATCCCCATCTTTCATGTGCCTCCAGGGGCATCATGGGAACTCATCCCAGCCCCTTCAATTGGTCCTCAGGTCATCCCTCGCCCCATACTTCACTAGTGCGTGCACTAGGAGGCTGTATTGGAGGCTGTACAATAACTTCAGTGAATTTTGTTTTGTTAATGAAATAATGCAATTATCAAAGGCATTCACAATGAAATTAAACTCAGCGCTTAATGCACTGGAGTTCATAGGATGGAAAATCGGGAAATTCTGTTATTTAGAAGCAAATGTGCCTTTGCAACCGATAATCAGCTGCTATCAAAGCTGTTTGCTGGCTAGCTAACAGAACAACAATATAAAGTGGATGTACTTTCAGAATAGATCTGTGACATAAATTAATATGTTTGTGGTGGTAAGACAATTGAACAAAGAACCAAACTAGTACGGAAGGCCAAAAAGGAGAGAAAATGACGCGTCTTCAAATGAAAACATATTAGTGTGGACGGGGCCTTAGATGTTCTCCTGCTCCAAACACACCTGATTCAATTGAATGGTCATTATCGGTCTTCTGCAGAGCTTGCTAACAACTTATTTATTTTAATCGGGTGTGTTGGAGCAGGAAAACAACTAAAACAAGCAGGACAGTGGGCCCTGGGGACCAGGGTTGAAGACGACTTGGTAGATGAATTGCAGGTATTACAGCCTTCAACTGTTTAGATTAATTAAAATACGACTTTGTATCCATTACCTTCAGACTGTTCAGAAGGCCCCGTCTTTTTCTATTGACAGTTTTTGCAAATGAAGTCAATATTCATTTGTAACAACCCATAATCTGAATTTTGTGCTGTAAAGGGTGCTTTTTTAGGTGATTATTTACCCTTACACACCTTTTTATTACCCCAAATTAAGCAGAAACCAAGCATTTCTCTCTCTTTTTAACTGTATAAATATGATGTGAGTCATTGTAGGAAGCATAGACTGACCATCAAGAGGCTCTTCGTCATACTCAAAAGAATTTCCTTCATTTGTGGAAGGGGTATTGAAATAGAGGACGTGCTACAGTTCACACCAACTCTTTGTCTTGGGTTCATGTTGTGTGTGGACTCTTATTCTTGAGTACTGCCCTCTCGTACTGCTGCCAGAACAAGTCCACTGCATGAGATAAGCCCCAAAAAAGAAAGAAAAGCCCCTTAGATGATCCTTCAAAATAGTTGTTGAAATTCCTAGTGTGATGTGCCTCTTTAGTAAAGGAGTTAAAAATGAACAGACTTGCTTGTGCTTTTCAGCTGTACCCTCCACAAAACAGACCCCTGGTCTGGTTTAAAGTCTGAAAAGCATTCAAAAATCACGGTTGGCAGTGGGAAACCTCTTTTTGGGTCAATAGCAGCTGTGTAACTTGCTACAACAATCGCCTTTTTAATCTCACCTAAACCAGTGTTGGGATAGTGTTAGTTGATATCCATCTAAAAGGAACTTATTTAAGAATCCATTAAGTGAAGGACAATTCCTTGTAATGACAGATGGCCCCTACCATGACAAGTTTACGGAAAGCTGTCTGGCTGAAAACTGCTTTTTCAGTCGAGGAAGGGCTGATTGATGAAGGTGAATGTCAGCAATTCATAGAGATGAATCCTTTTTTGTATTGACATGAAAATATGGTTTATATATTTTAGCCTCAAGATTTGTGAAAAACATTATTAGTTGAAAATAAAAAAGAGAGACAAAGCGTTGAGTTTGGGATAGTATCCTTTTTGCTTTCTTTTATTCAGTTGTCACACCTATGTGATGGAAACTCACGTAGAAGTCTGTCCTCATATTTGTAACGTTGTTGTCAATAAAGTTCACTTCTGCCTTTTCCTCTCACCTTTTGCCACAAAAAAGTTTCCATCCTCTCATTTCTGACAGACACTAAACTGTCCTGTTTACTGAACCCTACACCTGGCATTGATGTCACTGCCTGCTACCCTACCCTAAGCAGCAGCTCTCTGCACTGGGCTGTGTGCAGTGGATGGAGATGGGAAGGGAGGGGGGGGGGGGGGGGGGTGATGATGCTGTTTGGGTGTTTTGGCAGCCCTGTGTTCAGAAGACCTTCACTCATAACTTCCTGTTTGGGGGACAGAAGAATATTTCCTGACAGGAAATAGCCTTGTGGCCCTGTTTCTCGGTGTTCAAACTGTTGCTCAGGTGTTCGTTGTTGTAAAAGGGGCTGATTATGTGGAGATGAGCTAGCTCTCAACCACAAGGAACCGCCATCCTGAAGGTCAATTTTATATGGTTCCCAAACAAGTTTTTGTGTTTTGTGACCTTGGGGTTTCATTTCCGTCTCTCTTCGACAAATATGCAGACATCTGGCATGGGTTAGCTGTTGTGTTGCTGTATTGCAGAGTTGAGGTTGATTGTTCCCTTGTCTTATTCAGTGATTGCTTGAGCTTACCATTCAGTCTGCCCAGAGATATAAACCAATGAAAATATTCTTAACTTGACTTTTCAACTCTAATAATCCTGTACATGTTTATATCTATAATGTACTAAATGTGTGTACTTGTATTTCAGACGATGAGAACACTGGTCATGACAAGCATGCCAACTGAGTAAGTGCATTTAGCTACCTATGTATACTATATCAATACACAGCGCTTTGGCATTAATCATTTCTTTATTGTGGGACATGACATGCAAACTTTTGTCTCTCTGCTCCTTCTCATCGTCAGGAAGCAGCACATTGTGATTCAGGTGGTTAGAAACCTAGGTGGGTTCAGTGTGGTGGAAAGTGTGTGTGAGAGCACCACCCACGTGGTATCAGGAGGACACAAACGCACTCTCAATGTCCTCCTGGGAATTGCCAGGGGCTGCTGGATACTGTCTTTCAAATGGGTGTGTAAACAGTATTGTACTTACTGTCATGGTACGATTTTCTGGACAAAATAGTCTTATTTGCTGGCTGTATCTAGGACATTTGCAGAACAGTTGATCACTATGCATTGCCCTTCTAATTTACAAATCCATGAAAACAGCATCATCATGGACAGTGTCTGTTGTTTTAGCTGTAACTGGCTTTTTGTCGTTTCTGTCAGGTTAACATTTTATTGTATACATTATTTAGAGTAAATCTCTTATTGAATTACATTATAAACATTTAGACTTAATGAAATACGTAAAATTAATGTTGTTTTTTGGTCACGTCCAAATTACACTTCTGGCAAACCTGACAAATGGGTTATGTTATATTAATGGCGTTGTTCCCTAACAGATTTTGTGGTGTTTGGAACAAAGACAATGGATTCCAGAAGAACCATATGAACTCTCAGACCATTTCCCTGCTGCACCTGTAAGTGTCAGAGTGTATTTTTACTTTGTACTAACCTTTGAGTACTACTTTATTTCACTAACCCTTTTGAAAGTAATTATAAAAGCCATTTCAAGCAAAGTTGTGTCGTTTATAGCAGAAGTGTCAATGTAAGGGGAAGTCTGCAGGAAACCTGCAATTTCTTTTTGCCATTCATTAATGTTCATGTTGGTTGTTTTGTTCCCGTGGGTCAACTTCCCTGTGTCTATATGGAAGTTGACTTCCTGTAATATTCAATTCATGAATCCTTGTCCTGGCCTGCGTGGTTGAGGGGAAAGAGGTGTGTGTGTGTAAGTGAATGTTTCATCACATTTCCTCCTGAAATCACACACAGGCATTTGTTGTGGTCGACCAAATAACCCACACCTCGGTCCCTCAGGGCCTGTATGAGGCAGCCAGTTTGATTTAAAGGTGTAGTTCAGCATTTTCACTTGTCACATTCTTCACTCTGAGGAGGCCTGTGCTGAGCTGATAGTTTGTCTGAAGGACTGAATGGAGGATGGTGCTGAGGTGACTTACTTCTTTTCTCGGTGTGATGATGACCGACAATCCAATTAAGAAAACCTTTCGAATTTAAATTAACAATTTTTTCTCAGATCGAGGTGACACAGAAAAACTTTGACAGACATATTTAATGTTTTAAATAAACAGAAGAATTACTGAGTAGCAGACAGTGAGGGAAATCTTTTGGTTTGTATTGGTACATTTGTTAAAGGTCCCATGACATGAAAATGTCACTTTAGGAGGTTATTTAACATTAATATGAGTTCCCCTAGCCTGCCTTTGGTCCTCCAGTGGCTAGACATTTTGATAGTTGTAAAACATGCCCTGGGTATTCTTCTCCGCCTTTGAGAAAATTAAAGCTCAAGCTAGTTTGTGCGATAGGCTAATGCGGGGGGGGGGGGGGGGGAGCTAGTTTGTGCAATGGACTAATGAGTTCTGCAGAGAAGGGAGACTGGCGTTGGTCACGGTTTGGAATGAAAGGGAGAAAACGGCAGTTAAGGCGGCAGGCGTGTGTTGCTTAGGCGGCCGCCTTAACTGAAAAGTGCTGAAGGAAACCCTGCCTTTCTCTGCTTTGCCTGCACAGAGAATTTGGCCCACCAATGAGAAAATGAGCTACGACCGTGCAAGCCCGATATTGGTTTTTCATCATGTGACATCATGGCTTGCAAACGACCGAAGCATGGCAGTTAGCCCCGCCTCTCTCCTCCTCATAGCATTTAAAGCTAAAGACACAGAAATTGAACGTCCTAAGGAAAGCTCATTGTGGGACTGCTCGTAGTGGCTGTAATTCTGCACCAAGGCTGAATTTCGGGAAAGAGACTTAATATACAGTATTAGGGGACCACTAAGGCCTATATAAAAGCATCCAAAAACAGCATGCCATGGGACCTTTAAATTAGCAGTCGTAATTCATTGTTTTTATGACTCCCTAGTAAAATGTTATTCAACTGTACAGATTTCTTTTAAAAGAAGATGATGGGGTAAGACCGTGAAGATATTTCAATCAAAACAAAGATGAACATATTTCAAGCCAGTTTTTACAAGAGATGTCAAAGCATGTCTTAGTAATTGAACAGCAAGTATCAGTCAGTAGAATCATCATAATGTACATGTTGGCAATTGCATCTCTTAGTGTAAATATTCATCACAGTCGATGAACCATTTATACATTTAAATTAAATTACATAAGTACATACATCATTTTTTAACTAAGATGAGTAGATTTCTCAGTGGAACCAATGGTTTAATTATGGCCAGAACAGTATATATTGAAATATTGCCTGTTGTACCATAGTTGGTTTTGTTATACTGAAGGAAACTGAGATATGAAATATCATTATTACAAAATTGACTTGGTCAACCTCACAATGTGCTGCACACAGACATTTACCATATTTGTTCATGTTTACATCCATCTTCATTTTAAGGAGATAAACAGATCTATCTCTACCACAGTTCCAGTTTTCAACAGATGGAATGATCCTATTTACAACTGGTCAAGTCCTTTGACAACCTTTGATCTGTTTGTCTTGGTTGGTGGTGCAGTCCTTTTCCCCCTCAACCATTTATGTGGTACAAAATCAGTAAATGTTTGAGCAGAGGACTGACTGGGAGGACGAAAACAACTTATTGGTTTCACTCCATATAGAGAACTTGTGCGAAAAGTTGCTGCCATGGAGTGCTTGGATCCATCTTGTTTTGTTTTTCCATTGACAGTGTCAGTGCTTTTCTCTCAATGTAGTCTACATTGGGGAATACATGCTATGTCTGTGTAGAGAAGAGTTCTACAACAGAACTCTGCAACTCATGGTTTTAGAAGACAGTCTCAGAAG
The DNA here is from genome assembly GCA_023658055.1 of Thaleichthys pacificus. Lineage (NCBI taxonomy): Eukaryota > Metazoa > Chordata > Actinopteri > Osmeriformes > Osmeridae > Thaleichthys > Thaleichthys pacificus. The sequence goes on along the minus strand of CM042857.1, from coordinate 16,144,547 downwards.
TCTACAGGTCGTATCATCATAGTAGTGGACTTCAGTGAGTAACCTGAGCCTTTCCAGTAGTACCATTTGATTCCATTGAAGCGATTGGAGTTCTGGCCCTGTTGGAAATATATTCCATTCAAATTGGATGGTCCGCAGGCATCAAACCACCAACCTAAAAAAAAAAAAGATTAAATAAGTTCATATTCAGTCTTTATTGCGTAAAGTGTACAGGAATGTTAATTTTTACTTTTAACATGACTTGAATAATAATAAAGTATAAACAGATAAAGTACTGTCAGAAAAGTTAGATGTATAAAATAATATTGCGTTCAACATTCCATGTCAGCAGATGAGAGCCCCCCAAACAAACTCGAGGCTTTTCTTATTACCCTGGGGGAAGGGTGAGCATTTGTTACTGACAGACTAGAAGACGTTGGGGGTTTGTTTGTTTGAAAGGAGATACTGTTCGAGAGGGCTAGATGGTGACGTAAGGTCTGATGACCATTTGCTTATCACCTATGTGGAGGAGCTTTTACGACTCCAGGACCGGAGATTCTGCTATTGTGTTTCAACCAGGGTTGATGATGCACACACAAACACGCACACACATACACACGCACAAGATCTATGTAAAGGAGACAGCCAATGAAAGAAAAGCCATGTAACAGTTGCATTCCTGTGTATGAACCAATGACTGAGGAGAGCGGTTTCGTTTAAATAGTTAGCTAGCACAACATGCTAGCAGACAACTTTGTACCACCATGGCATTTTGGTCTTTTGTCTCCTTGCAGCCGGCCGCAAGCAATAAACTTTCTTAACTTCTTCACCGACTGACAATACTTGATAAAGATTAATATTTCTAACAGTACCTGCCTACCTATATAAACACAATAAGAGGAGAAACTGCCTACATTGTTCTTCATTTGAATGGGGGGAAGGCCTGGTTGTGTGGACTGTGAGCTATCCCTTTATGCACAGCCCTTTGGGGCCATGTCATTCTAAGTCATAATTATGTTACTATGCAGCTGGTTACCCCCAACAAGTCCCTGAGGTGGAGGGACTCCTCTGTGTGAGAGAGAGGCCTCTTGTGTGGAGAGGAGTGTGACCTCTTTGCTGGCCCTGCCAGCCCCCAAACAGAAGGAGTCCAACTCTTGAACTCTACTCTCGGAGCAGTCAATTCAGAGGCCTAGAGAAGAAGGACCACTATTCTAAGCTCCAAGAGTAGGGCAAGGGAGGAAAATAAAAAAAATCTGTTCCCAGACTATTAATGTCAGCCATCGCTGGGACTGAATTCCCAAATGAGCTGATCAGTGATTAACTCACAGCTAATTTTGCTCAAGAGCCTTGACCCTGTCACAAAAATGCAAGATGCCTTTTAACTTTTGTGCGGATTTCTGGGGGAAGTGCCAAAACTGTTCAGATGGGTGGAGGGTTAAGGAGGGAAAGGGGGGGGGGGGGTCAAGGCTGAGCCAAGCAATTTTAAGTGTAATGTTTGACAAATAGTTGATTGTCTTTATAAGGACAGGACTGACAGCTGTGAAAACACACAGGTGGTTTATTTTTCTCCACGTGGATCTGTTGCTTACCTCCCGTGGTCAGTTGTGAGCATTTGCAAACGCATTTGTCATTGTCTGCATCCTTCGTGCTGAAATCACTTCCTGGCTGACCAAGGCTGCTAACTTTGCCTGCTGTTCCCTCGTAGCCTTTAAGGTGTATCCTGTACAATGAGGAGGGAAGAAATACAATGTGAGAAGGAAGTCCATGATTGCTGTTCTTCAAAAGACAAGGCTTAGGTAATGGAGCTGCTGTTTGTACAGTTCTCTCACACTGTAAAAACGCATGAGGATGTGTAGCTGGCAGCCAAATAAGTGAATTATTCCAGGATTCAAAATGTAGAATACTAAACTGTAACCTTTTCTCTGATACCTATGATGCTCTTTGGGAAGCCAACACCGACCATTTGTGAATGTGCTGAACGGTGACAACAATGTTTTAGCAGTGTTGGATACCTTTGCATTGTTGTCATACATCCTTAACTGAGTGAAAGAGTATAAATGCAGTTACTAACCTTTGCCACTCTGACAGTTATTGTGTAGACCAAAGTTATTTGGAATAATTGATGTGTCTGAGTCTAGATTATTTTGCTCTCTGAAATTTAACAAGCTGAACAGAAGACTGGAGTTTTAAAAGGTTTGAGACTAAATGTAAGTATCAGTTCTGTCCTTAAAATCAGCTTTTCTTCAGCAAAGAAAATAAAGGTCTGATGGTACAGATTTGATGTTAGGGCATCTGAAGTATGTTCTCTGTCTCCTGTTTCCTAGTTTTTCAAAATCTAAATGATTAACATGACAGAATATTTTTTTGAATTGGTGACGTGTTTTGAGACGTAGAAACACTACAAGGCTATTAAACGTGGTAAATGCTGCAATTTGCATGTCAAATCAATCGCTCAACATACATTTGGCACCTTTCTAAGAATACAATTTTTTTTTTTGAAACTATGATATTGTGTGTCTACAGTACCATCGTTGCAAAAAACTTTATTCTATCTTTCAGTGGTTTATACAAACATTTTACCATCAATATACCTGTAGTTTTGCGCCTCACTTCCGAGAGAAAACTGGTCATATTGTGAGAATGCTGAGTTTTCCTCCCAGTCTTTGAGCTGTATTCTTAAGGTGTATTGTTGGTGATTTGTCAGTTTTGAGACAAACTCATTCCCAAGCCAGTATTCCTCTGAACGCTCTCCAAAACCCTGTGAGGGGGCATGAAACTGAATTAGCCTCCAAACAGTATAACACAGTCTGTTATTCTGCCACAATCAAGTATCTTGTTGCTAATTATATCAAAGCCATTTTTTTGCCCTGGGACCAGCTCATAGCTCTCACCATTTTGTACTCTTTCCACGTACGATGAAAGTCAACGCGACCGTCAAATCGTCTTTGTAGAACCGTCCATCCACCCCCCTCTGTCTCCATGTCACAGAAAGCCTTGGAACAACAGAAAAGGGTTGCTTTCATTGATGTTGCCGATATTAAGCTGAGATTGTTGTTTACATGTAAAGGATCTCAAATTTGGCTTGGAGCTTGACAATGAGGCAGCCTGGTTTCAGTTCAAAGGAAAGTCAAGTTAGTGGTTGGATCGCCAGCTTAACTCTCTGAAAAGTATCTAAGGAGATCCCTCTTCAAGCTCAGGTATGCACAAAACCAACCAAAGGCCGGGAACATTTTGGAGTACTAAATGGTAGCAACCCAAAATAAACCAGTTATTGGACTTTTATTGGCCCACTGTACGTGGATGAAAGCAAATAATGACATTTATTTTCAGGCAGTGTTAGTGTTTGATACAAAAAAAGGTTGTTTTGTCAGATTTTTCATCATGCTATGTTAATGCAACCCGTAATTTGGAATAGGGTTCAAGCAGGACTATTTAACACAAGTGTAGAGTAGAGGAATGTATTTATACCTTGATCTCCTGTGTGGTGTTGGGAAGGGTCAAGGAGTAGACTCCACTTTCAGTATTCCCTGATTTGTAGATAGCAGCACAGTCCATGTACATCGAGGGTGTATCCTGCATCATGGTGGGCTTGCTCACTGTGATAGAGGTGGGCAGATTTTTTTTTTCACTTTCATTGAAAACATGTATTTGCACTGTTATAATGATACCCTCCACTATCCGAAGTTACATACTTCTCTACAGTATAGGAAACATTTGCACATAATTCCTTTTTTCCCCCCAAGGCCATGACTGATGAAAACCTGGCACTGCTGTCTGTTAGCCTGAATTGATTAGTTAAGGCTTTCTGGCTGTAGTCACTGGTGCCAAAGAGATGCCAGTCAGTGTGCCCTTTTCTTGCTGCCGTAAAGAGTCTGGACCTTTGATATTTTTTTCCCAAGACCCCAATACATAAATACATTGTAAATACAAAGTATTTACTAAGTGGGCCAAAGGCCCACTCTAAACAAAATCCAAACCTTTAGAATTACATTTAGTCATTTAGCAGACACTCTTATCCAGAGCGACTTACAGTAAGTACAGGGACATTCCCCCAAGGCAAGTAAGGCGAAGTGCCTTGCCCAAGGACACAACGTAATCTTGTATGGCCGGGAATCGAACTGGCAACCTTCAGATTACTAGCCCGATTCCCTAACCGCTCAGCCACCTGACTCACTATCATCCTGCCTATCAAACGCAAACAAAAACGTATTGAACAATCCTTCCCCCTGACCTGGCTCATCCCCAATCTACGCTATTATAACCTACAATGGGTGTGAATGCATTGTGCTCACCCACCTCCACCAGTGGGGACAGCGATGGTGTTGATGAGGTTGTTGACCGTCTCCAGCAACTCCTGTTGCTGCCGCTGCAGGGCGGAGTTGTTGGAGGAGGCGCGGAGGAGCTGCTGCTCAAGGTCCTCGATGATGGATGTCTGTCTCTGGATCAGCATCTGGAGCTGCTCCTTCTCCTCGCGCAGGGTCTTCAGCTCCACCTGTCTCTGCTCCTCCATCTCGCCCACGCGCTTCTCCAGAAAGCTGCAGAAAGACCACACCAGTAGATAAGCAACTACAAAGGTGTTTATACTATTCAGACACAAAGGGAAACACTTTATTATTTCAAGCACACAAGAATAAAAAGAATACTGTAGGAATAGTACAGATAAAGCCTTAAGTTGGGTGACAAGATGAAATGCCTTCTAATATCTTACCAGTTTTTCTCATTTAGCTTGCTTATTTCATTGGTTTGGACAATTTGTTGTTTTTCCAGCTTGTTAGTAGACAAGGAGTTTTCAAGAAGTTGTCGCTCTAGTCGAGTTGTGTGATTTATTACCTAGAGGGGAAAGAATTTGATTATTAGTATCAAAGATTTAAGTTGAGCTTTTAAATGCTCTGAGCCTCTTTCTAATCAAATTAAGTAAGCACAATGCTGTATTATCATTGATCAAATACTTGGCATGAACTTAAAGTATAATATGTGATCATGAGGGTTTTGGTCTTGTTATCCCACAGAAGCTACTTCTGTAATTTCAGACTTTCAGTGTCAGGATATGTTCAAATTGAATGTTGGCCTTTTCTTACAAAAAATATTTTTAATTATCTGCTGCCTTCTGAAACGTCTCTTTTTTCTTTTGTGTGATCTGATACACAAACAATTCCTGTTAAAGTTTTGTCCTCACACAATGTTAACTTCAGTGAAGTATACCTCAAGTGTCTAAACATAGGCTTCTCTTTACTCAATCATGGTTAAGTGCTAACCTAATTTGTATCCCCACTGACCATCCCATGTGGGAAAGCAGCATTTCCAGGCACAGGGAGAAAAGCATTGACAGGTTGGAAAAATCTGTTTCGTGACAGGAAAAAACAGAACAATCAAATTCTAATAAACCTCAGATCTGTTGGAGAGGGGGGTGCAGGGGATGTAGGTAGAGGTAGGGACACAGTGAATAGCCAGCCCCCATAATGTAGTGAATGTCTGTTCACAGACAGACATATTGAACTGTAGGGTCAACAACCTTGCCTCTGATTTCCCTGTTTGAGGAACTGAACTCAGCAAAAACCAGGGCCAATATGTTTACGTGAATCCAAACTATGTGTCTACTGGTGGGGATGGTGTTGATGGCTTTGAACAGACGGATGCCTGATTGTGACAAATTGATATACCCTTTCTGTGGGAATACAATTGCTTTAATAACAGGAAATGCTGTGTGGTTCGGTCACAAAAGGTTGCAGACCTTCCGACAAAACAGCAGTGCTAGACATGCTTTTTAATGTTTTTTTCGTAGCCATTATCATTACATTACATTGACTTGGTTTTATACACAGTATTAAACCTAAACATTCAAACAGTGTGTGGTATACAGTAACTGTCCTCACCTGTGCCTCCACGTTGGTAAGTTTGCGTGTTTGCTCGGCAGTTTGGCTCAGCAGGTTGGATCCTATCTCGATCATGGCAGCTGTGTGGTTTTGAACGACGTTCTGCTGGATCTGGACCATCTCCTGTCTCATGCTCTCTTGAATGTAATTCTCCAACTGTAGCAGAAGAGAACAGAGAGGTTTATCAGGGAAACTCTTAGTATTAATGTTCTGTACCATGGCAGTGGGCTTTGGCTTTGTTTTGTAAACTTACTTTGGTGTGCTCCTCAATTTAAGCCAGGAAGATGTTGATGATAATGTGACTGCTGTATTCAATTATTCACTGCAGTTTGTCATTTTTCTTCTCGTATTTAGTTAAAATAATAATGTGACTTAAATAGACCTACAATGGAAATTGTGCTTTAGTCTTTTGTTGGAATTGTAAACTATATGTCTCACTGTTATAAGTGCATACCCCTCAGGGCTCAACATTAAAAAATGTTGGCACTGGCCCCACCGGGCCAGTCGGTTTGAAACTTACTGGCCCCAAGACAATTTTTACTGGCCCCCCCTCCAAAAGTTGTAATTTATCATTGTTACAACAAAACCAAAGACTTTTAAGTTGTGTTATTCTGTTAACATGTTTAACTATTTATTAAACACATCCTGGATATAAAAAGAACAAAAATGAAATCACATTTCTAGTGATAAAAAATAAAAAGGTAATGGTCAGCAAAACAATTGACTTTTAACCTCAAACATGGCGTGCTCTCTTCCCTGCTGACAGCCATCTCTGCACAACTCTGTCTGGCAGAAACTGAAACCTCTGGTCCCTCAATGCTAATATATAAAAGCTTCCATAGCATTTCATCAGTATGATACTAAGTACCCAAGTCGACACCATTCTTCTGCTGCAGTTCAATAGCCTGGGGGAACGAGTCGAACGGCTGGCCCGTCTTAATTACGTGATATGCCGTTGTTATAATTCGTGCAATAACACGATGGGCATCTACATTTAATTTCCTGACCAGCATGGTCAACGGCCTGGAAGACGGATTGTCAACCATCCGCTTTGCTGTCACGCAAACCAGGTGCTGCCTGCTAGCATGGCTGGTCAGGGATTGTTTTCGAAAATTGTCGGTGCCTGTGTAAAAAGATCTACTTTTGTCCGCTTTAGACGGGAACATACGACAGACGACACAGTGCATATTCGTTCCATAAAAAAGTTGCTTCCGTTTGAGCTCGTAGCTCTACTTTGCTGCCATCTTCACTTTATTGTCTCGCGCCAGTTGTTAAAAAAATTATCGAGATTAGAGAATTACAATTTGACAACCACTCGCCACTCACTACTCAGCTCTTGATTTGCCAACTGTGCGCACCACGAGCTGCAAAGTTATTTAAGCATTTAGCAGATAGCAAAACATATGAAGGATGTTAAATTTTACAATGCAATTTCTTTTTTCAATCAATAACTTGCAGTGGCCCGATCGGGCCAGTGAGTTGCTAGTTTAACTGTCCCGACGTTACTTTTTACTGGCCCTGGGCCATCGGGCCATCGTTATTGTCGAGCCCTGCCCCTCATCTTGTCCTTACCACTTATGACATAAAATCCTTTTAGGCATTGCAGTGTTATTGTCATGGCGAGCCCTCTTCCCATGAGCCTGACCCCCAGGAATCTCAGGGGAGGTACAAGTGGGCTGAATTATCCTATGATTGGCCTCATATTTTGAAAGGTGTTTACATTACAAGTTGAGGACTTTGGGGGAAATTGGGGCAGGAAGTTTGGCTTCCTTCTGTTGTTTGTCAAAAAGGGTCAGAAATGGATGACTGACGATTTTCCCCCCAAGTATTCCTTCCTCCTGGTACTGTATTACAAAAAAAGACCATGTCATGATGATCAACATGGAGTCTTCACTTTCTTATATTCCTGATAAATCAATAAAGAATTGCATATAACTTACAAGTACTGCTTGAACAAGGATAATGCAATGAAGACTGCATAGATTACTGTCTTTGTGCAAGTCTTTTTGTTAATTGATAATCTGCTATATAAGGTGGAAATACCACCTTCTTAATACACCGTACTGCAGTATAATAGTTTTGTACTCTCATACAGGCTCTTTAAATGCTAGTGGCGTTTCCATCTACCTGTCACAATGCCTCTTGCCAGATTTAGAGTCCAATCATGAGATCCTTTCCTGCATTGAGTTCCTGAGTGGCAATCAGGTCTCAAGCACGGTAAACAGGATGGCTGTGCTGAGTGACAAGTTGCATCCTCTTTATGTCTTTATGTGAACAGCAAACGGCGTCAATCGAGTCTCTTTTTGATCTTTGTTTGCATAAACAGTAATTCAGTGGACTTGCAGGTTTACCAACAAGGTTACCTTAAATAGGTTTAGCCTCTCCCCATACTAATGAAGGCCTCAAATCACTGTTGCAATTAGCACTAATTTTGTTTGTCTTCCTTTCCTGGCCACCATCCTGCCAGAGTTTTCACGCAGCACGTGGAAGGTGGAGGAGTGTGTCATTGGAGCGGGACATTCCATTGACGGCGAGTGATCTAATCAGTTGTTTACTCCACTCCTCCTTCCTCTGAGGAGTCCGCGAGGAAAGCTTGTTTGTGCCTCACGCTCACACGAATGGGAAGCGTGACAGCAAACTGACACTGTTTTACTGGCACGGAAACAACGTACTTTAGCCAGTCCTCTGCTTTATTTTTTTGACTGACGAAGAATGTTGAGGTGACAGTAGGTACTTAGATGTGTCCTTTTTGTCGGGTGTTAAACAATGATTTCCTCAGTCCTCGACTAAAGGGTCCTGCTTGGGCCAGTTCAGAGAAAGAGCCTTTCCTCTCTCGCCAGTAACACCTCAGACAGCTGTTGTTTGAGACAGAACATGTTTTTTCACAAACATTTGAATGTTCAAATTATCATTATATGTAAAACAATTCACCATCTTCACCTTCAAAGTATATTCTATCTTTGCAGATGTCTTACATACAGTATCATAAATTGCAGTTTGTCATCCGTTAATTCAATCTTTTACGTGTGAAAATAATTAAGATAAACAGGCTTCCTCAGACTTCTTTCGTCAGACGGACAACAAACTAATTACAAAGAGATCATCATCACCACCCAGAGCACTTTCACTGTTGCTGTGCAATTCCATGGTCATTACAGCGATCTTTTGAAGATTTTATTTTCAAAGCTCAGTATTCATCTGTGTTTATGGTTTTGTTTCATGAAACCGGTCTGACCAAAGCTTGAGGGATCTCAAAGCTTCGCACCCACTGACCCAGCCTGTGGTACGGTTCAATGTTTGTTTTATGTTGAGGAGATGGGAGTCGTGTGATCTGGCTGTGAGTTGTTCTTGTCTGGTCAGAGCTCCACAGCCTCCATCATTAATCAAAACTCTAAAGAGAGGGAACGAGAGCCTGAGGACTCTGAGTCCTTTCACACAGGCAATGCCTCAGCAGCGCTGAAAAAGAAGCACACATCTCTCATCTGGACACCTGTGTACAGTCTTTGTCACTCATTTGCCCTTCTCACACACTCACTGAGCCTCCACAGCTCTGCCTCTGAGGTACATCTTTGTTTTATAGACTCTTAAAGGCCTCATCTTCTTCAGTCCCCCCAATTCCCTGTTTTAGTATTGGAGAGAAAGAGTGTGCTCCACTTTGAAACAAAACAATGTCACATTTCATCTGGCAGTCAGACCACACAGACCCTAAAACCAAGGGTAGTGCAAACCATGCAAGGCATGGCTACAATTATTCATTAGGCTTATATAAAAAGATCTTTAAATCTATTACAAGATTAGGTCAGTTGGATGATCAGACCGACCCACCAGCTGTGTGGACTATACACTTTGTAATGACTTACAGTTTCTTATCCTTCTTAGTTTCACTTGAGGTAGCAGAATGTCGCAGCTCCTGACAAGTGTATCCCAACCTTGGAAGGGAAGGTGCTTTATGTAATCAAAGCTAGACTTGCTTACCTTGAGAAGCCACTGTGTATTGTTCTCCATAATGCTCTCCAGTTGTTCTAGCCTGTGAACAGACTCGTCATACTCTGCTGGGTCATCCTTCTGGACCAGATTGGAATAGCTGCTACTGGAGGTCAGGCAGTTGTCTTGCTCGGGCAGTAGGAAGGTGTAGCTACATGGACCGTTCTGGATCTGGTACTGTCTCTTACCGGTTGTGTCTGAGGTCTTCTTGTACCCTTTCCCCTGGGCAAGACAGCCACTTAAGACCAGTAAGCCAACAATCATCTTCATGTTTCAAGGTTTTTGTAACAGTTGAAAATGAAAGAACATAGATATTTCTCCGGCTCTTTCAGTTCTATCTGTGACACATTGAAGCATAAACACACTCCTTTGAAAGTTATTTATATCACCCAGACAGGAGGAGAAGATAGTCAGCAGCTAGCAATGGCGTGTCATTCCTACAGGTTACTGGTCCCAGACTGTGTGCATTCCCTCTTTACCAAGCCATCATTCTCTCAGTGAAAAAGCAGTTGGACCTCTGATTAGCTGGCTTTGGAATTGTAGACCAGGCCCCTCCCATTGCCCTGCTTTTGGCCAGACTCTGAGAAGAGTCAGAGTCAATGCTGGGAGCAGCTTAACGGAGACTTTCCCCTTAGACCCTCTCACACTCAGGAGCAGATGCACTAATCAAACACATCCCAATGTGGGTTTTTTACGCCTAAGAGAGAGCGAAATGAGAGTGGAAGAGGAATAGAGAGACAGCTAGAAAGATATATACTGATCGAGACAAAGAGCAAAATAATTTCTTGAAGATAAAGTAAAAAAATATTGAATTGTGTTTTCTTACAAAACAGTTATTTGTGCAGGAAGCAGCTGCCTGCTTTAAAAACATAGTCAGCCACAGCAATGTGCATCCCCAACCTATGTCTCCACTCCTCTAAACCAGCCTCTCTCCTAATGAGCAATCAAGCATGTGTTTCCGTGATGTTTAGAGAGAAGGTTTCCCTAAAATGTCACTCAACCCATTCAGAACTACTTTCTCTTCTCTTCTGAAGACGCATAAGATGTCCCCATTTCCTGTCACTTGTCTTCATCTCTAGCTGAATCTGAACCTTGTTACAGAAACTGGGGAGGAATTCAGTGTGTTTACACAATGCTGGAAGAGTATCTGGCTGTAATTCTGTAGGATATTAATAAAGCTCATCCTTCCCACTTCATGTCATCTTGATAGTACTCTAAATCTCCATTAATGAAACAAAAAATAACAAAAATAGACTTCTTTTGGCTGCTGCTGACCAGAGACCCAGAGAGGATGCAGCTTTGCTTTTGTTTCAGGGGTTTTTGCATGTGGGAATCAAAAAGCTGGGGTGGTTTATCATCTCAAGATGATTGTTATTTTATTTATTTTTATAGAAAAATCCCTGAATTACATTTAGAGAGACATCCCTTCTTAAATATCTAAGATGCCATTGAAGATTAAATATTGATTAGGTTACTGAACAGGGGCAATTTGTCAAACCATTAAAAATGTTTTGTGCTGTTGGCTTTGATTGGGGTCTGCCTGGCTGTCGCCAAAGTATTCCTTCTCTCATATTTCCCACCTTTGATATGAGAGGATGTGTCTCGGGTCATTGCTGCGTTCCCTGCATCCTGTCTCGGGTTCCCAGTCTGACACAATGTGTGTGTGTGTGGAGGGGGTGCGGCATCACAAAAAGACTAGTTACACAGCAAGGCATTTCATTCCTCACCTCCAAGCCACTGTAGTTGGTTACAATATATGCTGATGAATGGTTGTGTTTTCCAATAATAATTAGGCCTAACTGCCCTGTTTTTGCCCTGCATGACAACAACTTTGCACAGCTTGTTTTTGACAATTCTACAATCTTCACAATTGCATCACATATGCAGTATGAACGTAATGCTTTGTACACTGTTCCTGTAGAGAATGATGTTCAAAGGAAACCCCTTTGAGCATACATGGCTGGTTTACATTAACCTTTGGCATGAATGGATGAGAGATCCAGTCAGGGTGATGGGGAGCTAAGGTCATACGTTAACAAAACTTATGATATGACAGGCCATCTGTTCCACAATGCTGCCTCAGTTGAAGGCAACAACAAGGCTATAATGCATTTCCTTTCAAAATGTTTAAAACCAAGAGAGATTATGTAGAGTAAGTTCATTGACCAGCAACATGTTATAATCGAATCCAGTTTGTCTGCATTCGGCTGATGCTTCTTAAATATGTTTAAAAAACAAAAAAAAACTTGAGTTGTGATACTTCCGTGTTCATGTCCTTGCATGTCCTTGTTTGTTCAGAACAGATTAATCCAGTTGGTATGCGTGTACACTTCCCTCAATATGGGCTCCTTCAGAATGCTGACATCACACAACAGGAAGTACAGGTGTTCTGCATAGGAAGTCTATCCGCCAGCAGGATGTTTTGTCTGAACCCCCAGAGAGAGATCATTCTCGGTAGTCATCTTCCTATGCCTCAACTCTCCATTTGCTTCATTTCCAGTTTACACTAAAGCTAGCTTAAGTCACTCACCTTCAGGGGAAAAATGTAATGTTTTACCTTAAAAGCACAGTCAAAATGTCTGTGTTGACCTTTGTCTATTCTTATCTTCCCCAATGCACTTCGGCACTACACAACTGTCAGTGTGCACAGGAAACACAATACTCGGAAGTGATGCAACGGAATGTTAAGGAAATGCAGCACATTTCACGCAGATTACAACAGAGGAAGTTCCGTGTCATTCCATCAACAGCCTAAATGTGGAGTAATGTCACTATTCCGGCTTAACAATTAATTTAGATTGTGTAGGCATGTGTTGGTTTTTGTCTATCAGTCCTTTCATGTTTGGAGAAAGCATCAGGAGGAAGGAAGTGACACAAACAATGATCTGTTGTGGACATAAGTGACCTCCAAAGACCATTCCATTTCACATCCTTCTGTGTATGTGGCACTGCTGTAGGGGTATTTTCCGTGTCTTTTCCATTTAGACATCACCAAGTTTGGTAACACTTTAGAATAATGGTCCGTTGTTAACGAGTAGTTATGCAGGAAGTAATAGGTAGTACTACATTAACACCAAATTTAATACTATTAACTATTATGGAACCAAGATTAACTAAGCAGTAAGTAATAGCTAATTTACTACAAAGGTAGTTCCTTGGTATGTATTTGGTTATTACTAAATAAATATATCCTCATTGAGAACTACTTGTGAACTATGACCAATTAAGAAAGAATAACCAATGAATTACTAATCACAAAAGTAATGTCTATAAAGTGAACAATTGTGGTTGTTTTACTCTTAACATGGTCATAACATTTCAGAAGCTTGTGCCTCAAATGAGTTCTTTTTGGAAACCAGTTTATGAATATTAACGTTATAACATGTCCCCCGCCAATATTTGATCATACTGTATGAGTATGCGTGCAATTTCGATGTGACTGCTATTACGTCTTTCTGCAGCTCCGAAAATATCAAATCCCGACCGGTCCATTTTCCAAATCCAGTCGACTTGGCTTACCGAAACCTGTTTGTCCTGAAGTCCATGTCATGTTTTCCCTATACCTATACTCTGGTGCAACGTCAATTAGTGATTTTGGAGCGCAAAATCATTTGGCACATTTTTATGGATGGTAAATATCCAGTATTTGGCTAACATAATCCCTTAGATAACGACTAGGTGAATTTCACTAGAATTTCGAATTGTAGGCTAGAATTAGTGCGAATTTCGAATTGTAGGCTAGAATTAGTGCGAATTGTGGAATTAGTGCGAATTTCGATTGCAATAATATACAGTTTGTATGAATGGGACTTTTTACAAGCTAGTCGACAGCTAGCCTGGCTTTACAGCTAGCAACAACTGTAGCTAGCGTTTTGGGCCATGTTCCTGTTCTCTGAATTGGGCCATTTGTTATTTCTTCCTTCATCATTTTCATCCCTTTGGAATTGCGTTGCTGTTGTATTTCGTGGTAGTGGCCAATGCTAGACTCATAGAGTGAGTACAGGCCTATACGTTGGTTTGGGTTAGGGTTAGCCATGTAGCGTTACTTACTTAAAGGTCACATGACATGAAAACTTCACTTTAGGAGGTTATTTAACATTAATATGAGTTCCCCTAGCCTGCCTTTGGTCCCCCAGTGGCTAGAATTGTCGATAGGTGTAAACCAAGCCCTGGGTGTTCTTCTCCGCCTTTGAGAAAATGAAGGCTCAAACGCTCGGTTTGAAAATCTCCTCTTATTGACGTAACAAGGAGCCAGGCTACCGCCCTTCTCTCTGCTGTGCCCGCCCAGATAATCTGGCCCGCCAATGAGGAATTGAGCTACGATTGTGCAAGGGCGAGTGCAATATCGTGTTTTCCTGCAGAGACATCATGCCATGGCTAGCAAACGAACGAAGCATAACAGTTGCTCAGTGCTTGGATGTACAAATCAACACACAAGTCTTTTTGTAGTTCCGTCATCCGAGCCTCTAAACAATCAGTATCTTAATTTTATTTTCGCTGAAAATGCGCCTACACAACTTCTGTTGTAGGCGCATTTGTTTTGTATGTCTGCGCCAAACACTTCAGCCACGACTGTTTCCTCAACTTGAGCTAATACAAAACTGGCCTTGCTGAAATTAAATTCTGGATCAGTACTAACTCTCCTTCGTCCAGCTACTAACCTCGGACAAGTAAGTTAACTAACGCTATATCATTTTGTAGCTTTACTGTATATGGTTACCTAGCTTGCTACCCTTAGAATGTGGCTGTAACATTAGCTCTGCAGCTAACAGCTGAGTTACTGTCGCTATGGAAAGGTAGATAGCATCAAGTATAAGTGTGAATACATATGCTGTACGTGAGTGTTGTACACTTCTTTGTTATTTGGATAAACGTTCTGCTGTTGGTGTTATGGCGCGCGCGATATCCACCTTTCCCCCTCATTGAAATGACTGAGTGTGTACCTCTGCAAACCAGGGTTATCAGATGAGAATGGGCAAATTCGAGGTATTTTACAGCAACGGGGTTACAGCCATTGCGATACATCCGTTGTAAACATTAGCGCATGGTGCCGCCCCTCCGCTCCTCATTAGCATTTAAAGCTACAGACACCAAAACAGTGCGTTCTGAGGAAAGCTCCTTGTGGGACTGCTAGTAGTGCCTGTAATTCTGCACCAAGGCTGAATTTCGGGAAAGAGACTTCTGATACAGTATTAGGGGACCACTAAGGCCTATATAAAAGCATCCAAAAACAGCATGTCATGTGACCTTTAATACTTATTTAGCCATTATGTTTGACTCCGTTTTTCATCAGTTTGTTGAATGTGTTGAATGTTTCATTCCAAAATACAGAATTTTTGTTTAAATTCTAGGTTTCATCAGTGTGCCAAACAAAGAGTGCTTTATTCTTGCATGCCCATGTGCATTTTTGCATTATGTAGGATTTTCTTTTACGATTTCATGGAAATCTTCCAGTGCATATAATTTAAAAAAATGTTACCCAATCTGCAGTTGTTTTATGTTGTAGATCTTGCGAGGTAACATGTTTTTCACTTTGAAATAATGGTCCAGATTACAGTTACTGCGGGATGAGAAGGTAACGCTTGAGTAATTAGTGAGGAGTTAACATGTTTGTCACTTTAAAATAATGGTCCACATCACAAGTAGTTCCTGCAGGATGACAAGGTAATGCTTGAGTAATTAGTGAGGAGTTAACATGTTTGTCACTTTAAAATAATGGTCCACATCACAAGTAGTTTCTGCAGGATGAAAAGGTAATGCTTGAGTAATTAGTGAGGAGTTAACATGTTTGTCACTTTAAAATAATGGTCCACATCACAAGTAGTTCCTGCAGGATGACAAGGTAGTGCTTGAGTAATTAGTGAGGAGTTATACTGGTTTTCACAAGTAATATAAGTCTAATTTTATATTTATACATATACGGTACAGGCATACATTTCTGTGAGGCACTAGTGATATTCTAACAAGCATTGTAATCTGGAAGATGTGGTTTTGCGCTTATCGCAACATAAATGCAGGATGCAAAAGAGAACATCAATGTTTATATTCATATCCTAAAGAGAAGTCCTCCTCAGGCGGCTACTGTAACATAAAGGTAGGTCTCTGGAGTCTGAGACATATTGACACTCTACTGACACTCAAGAGCTCATAATAGTGAACTAATCCAATCATGAGCGTGTCAGCATCACTTCACAATTATAAAAAATGTTAAACAAATTATCATTATTTGTATTATACCATGTTTAAGTTTGAAATAAACAGAGAACATACGTCCATCCTTTGGTAAGAGTAGTCACAATCTCAACCTGTAGCTAACGTATTTGGTTGGATATAATATTCATAAACTGGTTTCCACAAAGAACCCATTTGAGGCACAAGCTTCTGAAAAGTTATGACCATGTTCAGAGTAAAAAAAAACCCAGAATTGTTCACTTTTTAGACAAGTTACTTTTGTGATTAGTAATTAATTGGTTATTCTTTCTTAATTGGTCATAGTTCACAAGTAATTCTCAATGAGGATATATGTATTTAGTAATAACCAAATACCTACCAAGGAACTACCTTTGTAGTAAATTAGCTATTACTTACTGCTTAGTTAACCTTGGTTCCATATTAGTTAATAGTATTAAATTCGGTGTTAATGTAGTACTACCTATTACTTCCTGCATAACTACTCGTTAACAACGGACCATTATTCTAAAGTGTTACCCCAAGTTTTTGTAAAGCAAAATACTGACTCCATCTTTGTTTTCCTTAAAGCAAGAATACTTAATATCTATACTTGAATTGTTTTATAGATATGCTTTTTAAATTAAATACTAAATGTTTTATGATACAATTAAGCTGGATGCAAAAAAGTAGCCTTACATTTTTGGTGGGCTTTCTCAGGCTTGATTCTCAATAACCAAAATGTGTTTGCTTTTCTTGAATCATGAATCATGTGTGTGTTTTTATTATGTTTTGCCTATGTATTTCATATCCTAAAGCAGTACAGCCAAGTGATAAGCTTTAGTAAGACAGATCAACCTTCTCATTGTCACCAGTTTGTTCTGCTCTACCCTATTTGCCACACAGCTGTTTTACATTTAAACTAGAGCCCGACCGATAAAGGATTTTTAAGGCCGATACCGATACAAATATTTGGTGATTTAAAAATCCGATATTTCGATACATTGGCCGTAATAAAAATAAAAATCTAGAAACGCGTAACAAAACATAACTAATGTTAGGGAAATCAGTTTATTTGTAGTTTACATTTAGTCATTTTTAGCAGACGCTCTTATCCAGAACGACTTAAGGCCGAAATATACTACTCCGTTTACACGGAGACGGACACAGGGAACGCCCTCTCCGAGCCCCTCAGAGAGCTCTACGTGCACCTCCTGATTTTCCTGACTCTCCGTCCGTCCGTCATTTTACGGATACCCCTTGGCTGTGATTGGTCCATATTAAGAACCGAGAATTCCAGTCGATTGTCGATGCGTCTATGTTTTATGCAGAACTAGTTTCTTCAGGAGCGTAATAGAATTTTGGTGGCACGGTTCGACACGTGATCGTTCTACACCAATAAGGTAGCTGCTTTTTGTCCACATGGATGGATATGGTTGGCAAATAGAGGATGGGACCTTGCACGTCACCTGGATGACCAGAAATTCGGCCCCTGACAGTGTTTTGCATGTGATACACTGCGGCTGCAAAAGTGCGTGTGAGACAGGCACATGTTCCTGTTTTTCGCTAGGACTGTGTTGCACAGACTTATGTCGTTGTGAAAATGTGCTTATTTTATTAGTGAAACGGCTAATTTGTTAGCCTGGTCCTAACCAGACTCTCGTACATTTCATTTGTACAGAGAGTCTGGCCTCGCTCCATTGACAAGCGTTGACTTCCTTGTAGGCGGGTACTCTGTTGAAGTTTAAAACTATTGGATCTGCCCAGAGCCACTCTGATCTGCCATAACCAATCGCTAGCGTTCGCCTTAGCCAATTCCTTCACCACTACTGTAACAGAGCTAGCTGTCGTAGCTGGAAAATCAAACTTTTCCCGAACCCCGTGGGGAGGAGGGCCACAACATCATGGCCACCAACAAAACTCAGCAAAACTTGTTCTTGCTCCGGCTTTAGCTGTTGGATATTCGGCAGCGTTGCCACAACGGACCGAATGGCTTTCCTCGCATCTTTCTCCGCCGCCATTACGGAACTACAACACAAACTAGCACACGACACCAACGTCATCGTTCTCAGCCACTCCCTCTGTTCGCTTATTGGACAGGTAGAAAATCAACCTGCAGAATCTGACTTACGGACCTCATGGCCAGACCTATGTACAGAAGCAAATAAATTTGAGCGGAAGTACGTAGGACGGCAGAGCCAGGCTACTAATTTGTAATTTTGCTCCGACTTTTCGATAACCTAGCTAGCATTGCAGTGCAGCGCCACCTACTCTTCTGGCGGTGAATTGATTTCAGCACCCACAGCCTTTGGAGTACTATAAATTCAACGAATCCGTCCAACTCCTTCCGTCTGTTCCGAGTTCTCACAAAAATAATCTGATAATGCAGTTTAAAAATAAACTTGTTTGTTTTATTGTCACAACAGAACAGAGGAACATCAAAATATATTAAAGTTCTGATAAATAAAATGTATAAAAATACAAACTTAAGATATGAAACCTTAAGATATAACCACCACCAAAAAAAATAGTAACATTTATAAATGCTGATACCGATATATCGGTCGGCCTCCAATTTACCTGTGAGACATGCAGTTTTGCTACATTTTCAATTGTTATATTTGTGTTGCAAACTTCTTGGATGTACAGTAGCCTGACTCTTTGCTCCTGAATGCCATTACCAGACACAAAAAAAGACTAAGTTTGTTGTGAAATCGCATATCCTGCTATGGCATATTGAAAAATTGTCTTGTTCACGTGGAGAGCGACAACAGAGAATTTCGAATGACATAAGCCTGCAATCACCATGAAACAGAAGTTTTGTAATTTAACTCTTGGTTTTCTCTTTCTGAACCATTTGACCAAACCTTGATTATGCTCTCATAAATGACCGCTCCTTTGCAAAGGGAGTGCAGAATGCTTGAAATCCGTTTTTCTGGCACCCTTTCAAAACAGAGCAGATTGGCCCTATTCAGCCTTGCAGCTGACCCATGCTGGACATGGAGCAGCTTCTCTTCACTAGTCCTAGGACAGAGTACAATGTCAGACTGCTTCATGCATGTTCTCATTCAGTCTGGGAGAATGGCTAACCCAGACCAAGGCCTAAGGGACTCTATCGAAGCAAAGAGAAGGAGCATTGTGACTATCCTTTGATGTAGGCTGTCTCAGAGCAAACTGTGAGCTGTGACAGCCTGTGGAATTAGACCATGTTCACCTATCAGAGTTCCCAGTCCAATTGCATTTCTATAATCTATACTCCCAGTAGAAGATTGTTTAGCATATACTCATATGGTCTCAAATTATGTCATAATACAAGGCTTGATATGTGACCGACAGCTGCACATGGTAAATGCATGTGGTCTCTGAACTCAAAAGATTGATAAGTGCACCTTGAATTGGGATTAGTGGTGACAGGAAGTTTGATTTATTACAGGATTTGTACTGCCCTCTCCTTGTGAGCTGAGGATACTGCTGTAGTCTATTTATTGGGGTTAGCAAGGTGTGTAAAAAACTATGGATTCATAGACAATAACAAATGGATGAAATATTGAGACTCCTCAAAAGTTTGAATGGCTGCCACAGTGGAAGTACATCTCAAAATATATCTCAGGATAATGATTTATTTATTTTGAATTGCTTTTTGATTCATCATTATAACAAACTCCTCCATAAATAAGGAGTGTACAATCACTGTATCCCACTTAGGATAAAAGTGTTTATTAAATGAATTAAGACAAGTTTCCTTCTCTCCCCCCCAGATCTGCCGTCTTCAGCAGCACCTGTCTGCAGGGGAACACCAGCAGGATCTCTTCCTCAGCCAGCCAACCATGTTCGTTTCCCAGCTCTCCCAGCCACCCAGACATAGCCTGGCAGAGCTCATCCAGCTGTGCGGGGGCACCGTCTGCAAGACAGTCCGCCAGGCAGGCCTTTGCATTGGGGAGCACAGGGGCAAAAGACCCGAGGGCAGCAAGATCCTGTCGGAACAGTGGGTGCTGGGTAAGATGTTGGCAAATGCTTGTAATTTGTACTTAATTGCACACTAGGTAAGCCAAGAGGCTTGTTGCCTGTTTCATTACTGCAAAGCAATTTGAGCACTTCCTGGACAGGACATTAGCCTATTGCACTTTACTGGTGGAAAATGTGTGTATAATTCTGGTTTTGGTCTGATTTATAACTCTTTTGTGTGGACACTAGGGCAGACTTTGGTCTCATACTGCATCTTCTTATTCATCTTCTAGATTGTATTACATATCTCAAGCAACTTCCATATGACAACTATGAACTGGAGTGAAAAATCCCACTCATTATTTTGGACTGTTACGATATGAACTGTGACGAGGTCATGGAATGTTACATGGACAAAGTCACCTGTGCTGGACCTAAAGACACTCAGAAGGAGAATACAGAGACCCTACCTATGCATTTGTTTACAATAACCTTTTCCATGAATGTAACAACAGGTGTGTTACCATCGTTTTATGTAAATCCAGCTTTCAATGTATTGTGTTGTTGTACCTATCTTAATAAAACAATGTCTGTTTTTACAATCTGACATCACTGTGTCTTTGTAAAACTATAACAGAATCGTGGGTAAATTCGTAGACAATTAATTTGAGTGTAATGTATATTTTTGACACACACTTTAGTCAGTACTGTCCCTTTTTAAAGTATCATCTCATATGACTTGGGGTTGCAGCACTGGTGCATTACCAAAATTAGACACTGCAGCTTGATAAATTAATTCCAGAACTTCTGATTATGTTATTGTTAGGGTTTTCTTAAAAGTTAGGTGGGAGCTTTTTCCCCTCTAATTAGGATTCCTCTGTCAGGAGGAAACCTGTTGGAATTGTTGTTATTATTAGGGTTCCTCCGGTAGGTATAATCCAATGGAGTGCAGTGGCAATATGGCCAGGTTAGCAGTGCTGACTGCTGGCATATGAATGAGGTGCTTTCAAAGGGTTTATCTATCTAATAATGAATTAAACAAATAATGCCAGGAATCTCTGTTTGTGTGTGTGTTTGTGTGTCTCACTTTAGTTTCTCATGATTATCTGGAGAACCGGGCACTCTGACAAAGTTCTATATGTCGCAGGTGTCCTCTTTATAATCCAACAGAGTGCAGTGCCGTGATTGACGGGCATCATAGGAACTCATCCCAGCCCCCCTTCACTCTGATTGGTCCTCTGGTCATCCCTTTGCCCTCACCGTGACACTCAGCAACTTTCGCAATGGATCTTTTTCAGACATGTTCAGCTCGCAGGGTATCGGAGGTTGTATATGGCCATAGTGCTGACTGCTGGCTTAACATTGAATCGGCTGCTTTCAAATGGGTTTTCTGGCTAGCTAACAGAACGACAATATAAAGTGGATTAGTATAGATCAGTGAATTTAGTTACATAAATTAGTGTGTTTACTGATGTCAAAACTGCCTGCACATTACAAATGTACATATAAGCGCTGTATGGTCAATTAGGCCTACAATAATGACAACTGTCTCAACCATTGTGCATGTAATGACTTCTGTTATGAACTAAATGATTAGATGTTTGTGGTGGTAAGACAATTTAACAGAGAACCAATATAATGTTATATAATGTCATGAATGTAGGCCACAGCATTGGCAATTTGACTAGAATAAATTATGCGGAGGTTGAACAAGTACTTGAGATGACAGAGAATTTCAGTTGTGATCTGAGAAATATAGGTACCAAAACCACTGAAAAGAACTGTCATCACCAGCTGCATCACATGCACTGCACTATCTATAATTGAAAATCTGTGTGTCATCGACATTAATGATGTGCATAAGTGACTAGAATAGATATGGAGGTTGAACAAGTAGGCCTACTTCCGAGATGATCAATTGTGATCTGAGAAATATACACTCACCGGCCACTTTATTAGGTACAACTCGCTAGTAATGGGTTGGACCCCCTTTTGCCTTCAGAACTGCCTTAATTCTTCGTGGCATACTTTCAACTAGGTGTTGGAAACATTCCTCAGAGATTTTGGTCCATATGGACATGATAGCATCACGCAGTTGCTGCATATTTGTTGGCTCCTTGATGTGAATCTCCCGTTCCACCACATCCCAAAGGTGCTCTATTGAATTGGGATCTGGTGACTGTGGAGGCCATTGGAGTACAGTGAACTCTGTCATGTTCAGAAACCAGTTTGAGATGATTTGAGCTTTGTGACATGGTACATTATCCTGCTGGAAGTAGCTATCAGAAGATGGGTACATTGTGGTCATAAAGGGATGGACGAGGTCAGCAACAATACTCAGGTAGGCTGTTGCGTTTAAATAATGCTCAATTGGTATTAAGGAGCCCAAACCATTTCACCATCACCACCAGCCTAAACCGTTGATACAAGGCAGGATGGATCCATAATTTCATGTAATTTACGTCAAATTCTGGCCATACCATCTGAATGTTGTAGCTGAAATGGAGACTCATCAGACCAGGCAACGTTTTTCTAATCTTCTATTGTCCAATTTTGGTGAGCCTGTGCGAATTGTAGCCTCAGTTTCCTGTTCTTAGCTGACAGGAGTTAGCCTGACGATGTCATACTCATAATTCTTGTCAGAATATGAGTCTGAGAACTCTCCATTGGGCTGTGACTATGGGGCGTGTTTCAACCGAACCCGGAAAACAAATGCCTCTTCGCTCAATTGGATAGACCTACAACCAATCAGAGCAACGTAGTATGTTAACTTTTACCAAACCCCGTAGGAAGGACGGCAAAAACATATTTTCCATCGACAAATGCCTTGATTGCGTTTCTTTGTTCCTCTTTCAAAACGAATGCGCTGTCGATGTCTTCTAAAACAGACTCGATGGCAGAATCATAACATCCCAGCTCTCCAGCGGTAGCCATGTTTGTTGAAAACGAATTCAACCAAAGCGCTCTTTGGTGACGTGGTTGATTACGTTACTGTTGATCATCTGTCCATCATCGTATAAAGCCCGCCCTGACAATTTCATTGGTCCGAACAGCTTCTGTTCGGACAATAGTTGTTCCCCAACCGAGACTCCCCAGACCCATCTTCCCGACCAAATTATTTTGTGGGCGGGGATAAATTGGGCTGGCAGCCAGGCTAGACAGGAGTGGCCCCCGGTGTGGTCTGCTGCTGTAGCCCATCTGCTTCAAGGTTTGACGTGTTGTGCGTTCAGAGTTGGTATTCTGCATACCTTGGTTGTAAAGAGTGGCTATTTGAGTTACTGTTAGCTTTCTATCATCTCGAACCAGTCTGCCCATTCTCCTCTGACATCAACAAGGCATTTTTGTCCACACAACTGCCACTCAAGGGTCACTTAACCCTTGTGTTATTGTCGTGCCTAGCAGCACGCTCAAGTACCAGATCCCTCCCAGGTCACAGACAATACCCAGAAACAGAGTACGTTTATACAAAAGTTTATGTTACACAAAAAGGCAGGACTGTGGCACAGAACAGCTGTATCTGGGACCCCACTAGGTGCTAGACATAGACCCCCCCTTACTGGCCAGCTATGCCCTGAGACAACATTGAGACCAATATGGGACGTTCTGGGAACGTTATAAGGCGACGTCCTTTACACCAACGGGAACGTTCTGGGAACGTTCTTGGAACGTACAATTTCTAGCCTCCATTGACGATTGCGGCAGCTGTTGTCGATCTGCGTCTGATGAGTATTTTCTTAATTTCGTACCAGGGTCAATTCTACATCAAAAGGGAGGGCAGTGTTTTAAAGATATGGCGATTGCGAAGACAGCCAGCGGGTCAGCATATTTTTGTGATTTGCGTAAAACTTGGAATTTGAGTGAGACCGCGTCTTGTTTTGACGTTAGCCAGACTTGGCTCGCCCACTGTACTGTCTTCAATGCCACAGCTATGGCTAAACTTTATTATGTCAAAAACATAGTGATGGGAAGTTCAGATCATTTTACTGATTCGGTTCTTTGAATCTCGTTCAGTAAAATTAACGAATCTTTTTTCGAGTCATTCGAAAAAAGAAAACGGACCCACCTGCAACCGACGCAAGCAAGCACACCCTACAATTTCCCCAGAAATTGTACCCTCTCTAGTTATTATTACACATCTTCTTCTGCCATGGGAGTCCATGGCAGCCCCTAGAACCGTATTGTCAGAAGTTGTGAAACTTGGCACACTCTTTGGGACCAGTCCCCTCATCAATTTCACCAAGTTTCATGTCTCCCATTCCAACCATCTAGCGCCACCAATGGGTCAAAGTTGAAGGTGTGTTTACACACGTTACTTTTGAACCATATGCCTCATTTTCCAAAATGAGGTATCATTGGATTCCCTGGATCAAGACGAGTTCAACGCACTCTATGATATCATACCCAGTTATATAGATTCTCCGCCATTTTGAATGTTAGGGAAAAGCCAGAGAATGTCTAATATATACATTAAACAGGCTCTGGAAAAGCGTTTTTTCGCTACTCCTACAATTCGAATCTTCTTCAAAATTGCCACAGATGATCTTCAGACCAAGCCTCACAAAAGTTATCCCATGGCGTTTTGATTTTCGCAACCGTTTGTTAGTTACAGCCAACCAAATTGATGTGGCCGAATTGATGTGGCCGCCATTTTGAATATAACGTTTTTCGCTACCTCTCCTATAAAGTTTGTCCAATCTTCACCAAATTTGGCACAGATCATCTTCAGACCAAGCCTCACAAAAGACATCACATGTTTTTTTGATTTTATAAACCTTTTGACTGGAATTGCCAATCAAAGTCGTCAACCAAGCTACCATAAAAGAAGTGAGGTCATATCTCAGCACCTCTTTACTGCATTGACACCAAATGTTATATAGGGACTAGGGACCCTGTTCTAAAGAGGTCCAAAATAGGTCATGCCATTTCACCTCTAGGTGACGCTGCAATAAGCAAAGATTTGGCACCAATTATCTTCAGATCAAGCCTCACAAACGTTTTCACATGGTTTTTTATTTTCAAAACTGTTTTTCCGGTAAAGCTGATCAAAGTCGGCGATGAAGCCGCCAAAACAGGAAGTGAGATCATATTCCAGGAAATATTTGCTGAATTGACATCAAACCAAGCCCCCACCCCTCGCCCGTCGGCTTGAAGCAACGGCCCCGGTGGATGTAGGTGGTATTGCATTTACGGTTAGGTTTCCGAATCTTCCGGTCGTTTTTATTCTATTAACTCCAGTCAACATTTGCAAAACTATCTCCCCCAATAATTTTTGTTCGATTCTCGAACCTGGCTCATACTACTAGCTTTTTCATAGAATTTTTTTTCCTGATTTTTGCTAAGTTTGAAACCAATCCGAAATGGGTAAACTAGCACCCCATTTATTTGCCGACGTCAATAAAAGTTGCCTGCAAATGTGCTCGCGGATACTAACAGGGCACGAGCACAAAAGTTCACATTGGCCGATAGCCGATTTACATTGAGCTGAATGAGCCATAGACTTATATTGAATGAGCACAGGGAGAAATGGCTTGAGTTGCCTGCCTTGTTGTAGCAAGTTGCTCACATCGTTGTCACACATACATGAAATGTTGTTAATATAGCCTAGTTTATTCCCGTTATTTTAAAACAGATTTGATTTTTCGTAAAAACGCTCATGACATGATGGCAAATATATTATGTTAAGCGCGAGCATAGATTGTTGACATGTCTATCTGGAGCAAAGACGAAGATTAATACTTTAACTGTTAACCACAATAGGAAATGATATATATTTAAATAATATTAGTCTTGCCTTCAGAAGCTTTTGTTAAACACACCCATTATTCTTTTTTTGATCGTGTCATCAAGCCAGACTGCTTTTGTGGGACAATATGAAGGTCCTCAGTGACTATGTTTCACCCCCACTTACATCTGATGGAAACGTCTTGTATAGCCTATATGGTTCTATGAATATGCCCCTTTCAAAGGCAAATGTTCAATAAAGTAGTTGTTAGATCACGTTATATCCATTAATATACGTTTGGTTTTCTAGGTTGAACATATAAAACACAGGTCACATTTCGACACTGATGTGAAATTGAAGGCAGTGTGAATTTCGTGGCATTTCGTTTGAATATGAAGTTGACAGTAAGCTATGGTAAGTCTGCATTATGGAAGATTTCGGTTACCAAAATAACTATTAAGCTTTCTTTGCCTGGCGAGAACAACGACGGAGCTGTTCATGTTAACAGTTTATTTCATCCGATACAATGCGTTGGAATTCATACTACACGAAGAAAAAAAAGCAACATATGTGATGAGTTCCATCTAGAATAGCCCTATAGCCTATTTCTAAAAAACAAGTGAAAGGAATACTATACAGTGACAGAATACATTTCCGTTAAGTTTGCATCATGTGTCTGATTCTTATCGGACTTGTACCCCATTCTGCCCATAGATTCTGCAACTGCAATGCCTTAGCTCACACGCTCGTAACCATATACATGCTATGCTCGCGACTGGTTGTCGCAAAGTATGACATGTACAGCTAGTTGCAAGCGTGCACGAGGTCTCGGAGCTAGGGAAAAAAAGAGCCACTGTTTAAAGCTAGACCGGAAGACACGGAAGTGGAAAGATGGCCGCGTCCAGTCTCGCGCTCTCGCTTGCCTCACTGCGCCACTGAGCACTTCTCATAGAAATGAATGGTGACGCCATCTTGGAAGACAAAAGTAGCTTACTCTAGTTATATTAACTCTATGGCCTCACTGCGCCACTGAGCACTTTTCATAGAAATGAATGGGGACGCCATCTTGGAAGACAAAAGTAGCTTACTCTAGTTATATTAACTCTATGCATCAAACGTGGTACATGTGCTCGGGACCCTGTTCCAAAGAGGTCCACAAAAGGTTGTGTCATCTAACCGCTAGGGGGCGATCCCATGTCTGACACACGTTAACATGTGATACCAGCTGAATTGATGCGGCCGCCATTTTGAATGAATGAATAAAACGTTTTTTCCCTACTCCTACAAAATGTATCCAATATTCACCAAATTTGGCACAGATTATCTTCAGACCACAATCAGCTTGACATGTCAAAATAGGACTGAATTACAGCTGATTAAACTTGGGCCAAATCTGACAACCGCTTGCCACACGAAAAACTGCTTATATTTTTACACAGTAACTGAACACAGTAATTTCCAGCACTGAGAATAGCTCACTAGGATAAGTTGGCGTCCTGGCAAACGCAGGTTCGAATCCAGCCAAAGCCAACAAGCCTGTCATGTCACTGGTTATCTGTTTACACTATCAAACCTCACCTCACTCTATCAAAATGATTTTTGATTTTCAAAAGCGTTTGTCTGGTACAGCCAATCGAAAACGGCAGCAAAGCTGCCAAACAGAAAGTTGAGACATATCTCAGCACATCTTTGATGGATTCACACCAAACTTGCTGCATGTACTCGGAACCCTCTTCTGAGGATGTCGAAAGTTTCTTCTGGGTCATCTGACCTGCTTGGCCACCCCATTGCTGCTTGCAGCTATATTTTTTATTTGTTTTTGTATTGGGTAAAATTGGGTAAACACGGGTAAACACAACTATGGTTTGTTATGAACCTTTGGGTCATGTGACCCGAAGGCAGCACAAGGGTTAAATCCCCTTTCTTCCCCATTCTGATGCCTGGTTTGAACTTCAGCAAGTTGTCTTAAACCCGTCTACATGCCTAAATGCATTGAGTTGCTGCCATGTGATTGAACAGGCGTACCTAATAAAGTGGCCGGTGAGTGTAGGTACCAAAGCCACTGAGAAGAACTGTTTTCACCAGCTGCATCACGGGCACTATCTATAATTCCAGAAATCTGTGTGTGTCACAGACAACATCATGGGCACTGTGCCCTATCTATAATTTCAGGAATCTGTGTGTGTGTCACCAATTTTATCATAGGCACTGTGTACTATCTATAGTTCAGGTAATCTACTGTGTTTTTCACTGACGTCTTAATCACCGACTGCATCACCGGCATTGTGCACTGGTAATGACAATTTTAAAGGTTACTTGACTGGTCTTGCTGCAGCCCCTCCCCTTCAATGAACACCACTTTTACGTTGAGCCAATCGGGTTTAACGACATTGCAAAACGCCTTTACGTCTATTTCCAACATGGAAGCCATGAGAGGAGGCGTGTGTGTGACTTTGGCACTGTGCAGTTCATGTATTTCATGGTAATCAAGAGCGGTTTCCTGGTAAATACTGCAAAAGTAATCACAATTGAATACTGTATTTTTGAAAGTTGTTTTGTTAAATATAGTTGTAACTTGTATGCATTAATACGGCGGGAAACAGTGTTCTAGTTGCAGCCAGCTAGCTAGCCGGCGTTGTCAAATGTACATTGCCTATAAGATGACGTTAGCTAGATGTTAAGTTTTGAGGTCGTATGCAAGCTGTAAGATTAATGACATGGAGTGTATAACGTTTAATTTGAGTTTACATGTCTTATTTAATACAAATATTTGAAATAGGACGTTTTATAGTTGGGCAACCAGCTATCTCGTTATAACTTATCTAGTTAGTTGGGTTAGCAAGCCCTCCCTCCCCCCCCCCAGGCATCATACAGTACTTTTGACTATTCATTCCTAGCTGTGAAGGCGGTGATTGTCAGGGAGGACTCTTCACGTTAACAAGACAAGCGAGTGTTGGCTGTATACTAGCTATACCTTGACTTGAACTTTCACAAATAAGTCACAGTGTGCCGAACAAAATGCTCCTGTCGCTGGTCGTGCACACATACTCTTTGCGGTATTGGTTTCCTGCCACGGTGATGCTAGGCACAGCACCGGCTTACCTTCTGTCATGGGGTGCCTGGCGCTTGCTGTCTACCATCTTACCAGCAAGACTATACCACCGGCTAGACGACAATATCTACTCCATCTATCAGAGCATGGTCCTCTTTTTCTTTGAGAACTACACGGGTGTGGAGGTGAGTAATGTTTGTTTCATGTATATTTTACATTTACATTTATTCATTTAGCAGACGCTTTTATCCAAAGCGACTTCCAAGAGAGAGCTTTACAAAAGTGCACAAGTCACTGATCATAACAACGAGACATTGCGGGTAGCCAAAACATGAAGCATACATTGTGAAAACAAAATAAGTGCCAATGGGAAGAACCATAAGAGCATAAGAACCATAAGAGCATGCAGTTAAACAAGTTACAATTAAACAACATTTTTTGTGTATATTTCTATCACGTAGGGGGGGTTCTCCAAGGTGGATGCTGGGTTTGATGTTGGGTAATACAAATAGCATGAGACCTCCCAACTTCCTATTTCTCCTTCAACTCTTATGCTGGGTGTACATGCTGCAAAACTTCGCCAGCCTAACCCTCCTCAGATCACAACTCATTTGCCACAACACAACCTCAAGTTTATTTCCCCTTTGAAGCTGCATCTGCTGGTGCCCATCATGTTTAGGTTACAGGAAGAGAGAAGACAGCTGGGGGACTCTTCTAACTAGTATACAGAATGCACAACACTTCCGTTCTCACAATATAGGATGTCAACTGCCATCTCTTAATACTACACAGTTCTGTAATGTAGAGGTTACTGTCAGTTGCTGCACAGGAACTTGTCAAACCAGCTGAATACCAGCCATGACTCAGTTTTTTTTGTGGCCAAGAGTAGAGCCGAGGGTGTGATTAGCTTTAATGTAAATAACGACTGTATAATTGAAGTAAAACTTGATTGCGAAATGTATTCACAGGTTGAAGCATTCGAAGAGTTGCCACTGATGCATTTTGTAACGTGCATTTTATGGATTTTTTTCCACAAAGATGCAAACACACCTCCATATATTTGAATGGACAGCATTTGAATAGGCCAATGTTAAATTCCGCACTGTGTTGAGGTCTAGTGTTGGCCTATAGTACAAGTTTGAGGCCAAGCTACGGTTTATATGAAATGTACAATTAATCTCTTTAGACTCTAGGCAGTGGTAACATTCCATTCGTACCAGTACCTTTGTGTTATTGTCAGTTTTAGAGTTCACCTTGGGTGTGTATTAATGTGTACCACCCTGAAATAATCTTGATATATTCTTTCTTTAGCTTATCTCTAGGTGTGGTGTTAATTTGTGATATATCATGTAGTTACATTTGTGCCTGTTAAGGATTTGTGAGGTTCAGCCTAACAATTGATCTTAACGTGAACTTTCATCTTCGTTTTCTTTTAAAGATTGTTATTTATGGAGATATGCCAAAGAAAAAAGAGAATGTGGTCTACATTTCCAACCATCAATGTACCGGTGAGCTGTCAAGATTATTTTTAAAACATTGTAGGCTTTCAGTTCGGGCAGGGAAAAATTGTTTCTATGTTTATTTTGAAATGAGTCTCAACACACTGAGTCTGAAACCATGATGTTCCCCTTGTTCTTGTCACAGCGGACTGGATCATTGCTGACATGTTGGCCATCAGGCAGGATTCTATTGGCCATATAAGATACGTTCTTAAAGATGGTCTGAAGTGGCTTCCGCTGTATGGATGGTACTTCTCTCAGGTAACATCTTACATTTACATTGAGTCATTTAGCAGACGCTCTTATCCAGAGCGACTTACAGTAAGTACAGGGACATTCCCCCTGTATTTGATTCCTGCTTGCGACACTTTGGTTCTCAGTTGGGCTTACTTCTGGGACTTTAGAGGAAAATGTTAATCAGTGGACACTTCTGCACTGTGTGCATGTGTTCCTAGTGTTGCTGCTTTTGCACGTGTCATTTCTAAATGATAAATATTTCTTCTTCAAAATATGTCTAAAATAACTGTGGATTAAGATGGATTATCAGATATGTCCTACACATACATCCTACAATTGTCTTCTGTTTTTGTTAATATGAACTCACTATTTGATTAAATTAGATCTCACTTAATTTTATATTGACTTATTTTCTTTAAGCACGGAGGTGTCTACGTTAAGCGAAGTGCAAAGTTTGATGAGAAGGCAATGAAAAAAAAACTCCTCTCACAGACAGACCTGGGGACACCGGTAAGTACTTAAAGGGACTGTCCACCCAAAACCTCTGCGTGACCTTTTAGTCTCTTGAGGTTTGTCACCAGAAGACTTTACGATTCGCCAACTACATTTTATTCCTCAGGGCGATAAGCTCTGTCTGGGGACTTGTTCACTTAACTGTACCCTATAAACTGTCTGTGGGCACCAAGTTCAGTTTAAGCAGCAAGATATTTTGATGTGACAACTATGTGCTGTAAATACCCAAGAACACATCATGTGTAACAACTTATGTATTATTTTTTATCTTTACAGATGTATCTTGTTATTTTCCCTGAGGGAACTCGTTATAACCCAGAGCTCAAGAATGTGATCACAGAAAGTCAAGATTTTGCCTCCAAACAAGGTGCTGCTCATATCAAATTGATCTATATTTATCCAAACATTTTTCCTTACGGCAGATAACCACTGTTTCATGTTCATGCAGAAATGTATTCAGTTTGTGCTCACTCCAACTGATTAAAAGTTGGTGATTGAAAACCCTACTCAAATATTGCAGTTGACAAGTAGTGTTTGGAAACCACTTTTCAGATTGAAATGTTTAACCCAGTGAAGATTCTAAAGCTAAACTCATTTAGAAACATTGTTTGTGAGATGGAAGATGTTACACTCAACTAACTTTCCCATATGTTTAGATCTCACCACCCATTTTTTTTTGCTGAAAGGGTTTAGTGGGAAACCTGATAAAAAATGAAAAGAATTCTCATGGAAGGTTATTTATTTTTTCCCTCTCCATTGTTGGTTAAGCGCCAGTAGCTTGGCGGCCATGACAAGTGAGCTGCTTAGATGAAATATCCCAGAGGCTGTGGCTTATAAACCGGGCAGTAGATTATTTTGTGATTACCAAAGTATGTAACTGCTGATAAGTGATTATCATGTTGCCAATCCGAATTCGCAACATACGTTTTTTAAAGATTGAAAACCTGGTTCTTGTGTTATGGTAAATGACATAGTTGGATGTTGGGCTAATATAGTCACAGACTGATTCAGTATTCAATGGTTTCATTTTACAAACTTATATTCAGATAGACCAGCCTAGGGGAAATCATGAAATGTGCCTACATTGATTTGGTCTGGTACAACATTTGGGGTGATACCAGCTTTAGTGTGTAATATGCGTGTCGCAATCAGAAATTAATATAATTTGCCCCTACAAATCCTTGTAAAGAGCTTGTGAGATTTTGGGCTGTGCCCATTCCATTATCTGCACTTAGTAAGGTTAAGGGTGTTAGAGGAGGAAGAATACAGTCATGTCTCTTTCACCAATAACGGGACAAGGCAAGGAATTGGATATGAAGCTGTTGGTGACCCAAAAAGTCCTGTGGACTTTGGTCGGAGCTCAACCACAGATTTATACTAAGAATAATAGTACCTTTATGTGGGAGGGGAGGGGGAGGGGGAGGAAGTGATGGTAAATCACAACTTAAAACATGTTTTCATAAACACTAAGATTGTTACATGGACATTATAAAAATATATCTTCTATTGAAATTATTATCTGTAGACTCTCCGCCAAGAGAGAGGTGGGATGATTTGCATGGGATGCTGCATTGAAGACAACTCAGAAAATACGGGACAAAACCCGTCCCGTATTTATTCAAAACGGGACGCACTATTTTATTCTCAAATACGGGACGATTCCGTATTTTAAGGGACGGGTGACAACCCTAGTACCAAGGTTGTTGCCATGGAGACAACCCTAAACCGTCATTTATTGTTGTGGAGGGAGTTAGCAAGATTATGATGATGTGAAAAGAATAAAATGGATGGGAAAAAGATGCCAGGAGGAACTGAAAAAGCCAGGTAAAAAATGAAAGATCTGTCACTTCATAAATCTAGGTTCCTGCAAGGGTGGGAATTTTTTCTCAAAAGCCCCGAATCTTTCAGGTAAAAATTTGGGTTGTAATTTACGGAAATATAACAATGAGTCCAACGTAATTTTCATATTACATAAAAAAAACGATTTAGCACTAAAATTAATGCAAAAAAATGTACTTGTGCGCTATGTGTGCTCGCATTAATGTGAATTTCCGATTTCAAATCACATCAACCTAGGTTCGGGTTAAGCCCTGAATGTTCAACGTATGGCTCGGCCCCTGGTGGGGATGGGCTGGTTTGGGCCATTACACTCCTGTGCTGAAAATTTGTCTTGTTTTTGTTTTGTTAAAGCCATTCATCTATAGGGATTCCCATGTACCGTTTACCCATGCCACCCTGCCAAGACCTCTTGCCACCCCTTTGCCACCCCATGTAAAATGTTCTAGATCCGCCACTGAGACTGAGGAAGTATAGGCTGTTGTTTTCTTTCTTTTAGAAATTAATTTTGTGTCCAGTTAGGTTATTTATTAATTTCGCATTGCCATCTTCAAAAGTGAGAGTGAGCAGTTTTGTCCACCAGAATGACTAACCCTTCCGAATGTGTGGCATGAAGAACCACTTTAGTCTCAGGGCTACACGCAAAAGGTGTGAATTAAAGTGGCTGTAAAGCAGAACTGAAAATTAGTTTTATGTTCATCACACCACAGAAGAATGTGTTGTTAACTACCCATGCAAATTCGAATGAAAAAAAACACAGACAAGTATGTTAAATTAGGCTTTGAAATTGTGAGAAAATCAGCAGTCTTCTCTGCTTGATACTCAAATTTATTGAATTTTGCAACAACAGCAACAGCTAGCAAAATCAATTGCAGATATCAGAACAGACCTACCTGTAAGTAAGTAGTAAGTAAAGTTTATTTGTATAGCACCTCTCGCAGATAAAATCACAAAGTGCTTCACAACAATGCAATATAACACTACAAATAAAGAATACAGAACATTTAAATAGAAATACAAACATGACAGACAACCATAAAAACCCCTCAACTAACTAAAAGCCTGCTTGAATAGCAAAGTCTTGAGTTGCTTTTTAAAAGCTTCGACAGAATTTGCACACCGTAGAAAGGGAGGCAAGGCATTCCGCAACCTAGGGGCCACTGCTCGGAAAGATCGATCCCCTCTAGTTTTAAAATGGGTACAGGGAACCACTAAAAGCTTCTGACCCAATGACCTCAAATTACGGGTGGGAGTATGAAGCTGTATTAGATCAGAAATGTAGGGAGGAACTTCTCCATTCAGGGCTCTGAAGGTGAGGACCAGGATTTTAAATTGAATTCTGTATTGGATTGGTAACCAGTGAAGTGATGCTAAAACAGGTGTAATGTGTGCTCTTTTGTTAATGTGCGTTAAAAGCCTTGCAGCAGAGTTCTGAACGGCCTGGAGACGGTCGAGCTCCTTCTTGTTCAAACAGGTAAAAAGACTATTACAATAATCTAAACGAGAAGAAATAAAAGCATGAATAATCATCTCCAGTTCCCCCTTGGACACTACTTTTCTTAATTTGGAAATATTCCTCAGTTGGAAAAAAGTTTCTAACTAATTGTTTAGAGTGATGCCCCAAGGACATAGCTGAATTCAAACACTACACCTAAGCTCCTGAGGCTCGGCTGGACAGATGAGCCTAAGTCACCAATATGCTGCTTTATCAGCGGGATTTTACATTCAGGGGCAATAATTAGAGTTTCTGTTTTATCTGAGTTTAAAAGCAAAAAGTTGTCTCCCAACCACTGCTTGATACTAGTCAAGCAATTGATTAAAGATGATTTATAGAACTCAGTTTCCTTAAACAAGCAATACAATTGAATATCATCCGCATACAGATGGTAAGATATGTCGCCAAATTGACTAATAATGTGTCCTAGAGGAAATATATACAAGAGGAACAGAATAGGTCCTAAAACATAACCCTGAGGTACCCCACACAACAATTCTGCAGTTTCAGACGTTATCTGATTCACATAGACACTGAAACCAGAAAGGTTCATCCTACCAGAAAGGTAGGATGAAAACCATTTTAAAACTGATCCAGACATCCCTACCAGATCACGAAGTCTATTGATCATAATATTATGATCAAATAGTGTCAAAAGCAGATGAAAGGTCCAATAGGACCAAAACTGTATATTTCTTAGTCAGCTGATGTCATAATATCACTACAAACTTTAAGTAGTGCAGTTTCCGTAGAATGCTTTTTCCTGAAACCAGACTGGAATTTGTCGAACAGCTCGTGATTCTCTAGGAAAAGAGTGAGTTGCTCTGCTACAACTTTTTCAAGGATTTTAGACATGAATGGAGGTACCTAGCCTGGCTGCCAGACCAACTTATCCCCGCCCACAAAATAATTTGGTCGGGAAGTTGGGTCTGGGGAGTCTCGGTTGGGGAACAACTATGTCCGAACAGAAGCTGTTCGGACCAATGAAATTGTCAGGGCGGGCTTTATACGATGATGGACAGATGATCAACAGTAACGTAATCAACCACGTCACCAAAGAGTGCTTTGGTTGAATTTGTTTTCAACAAACATGGCTACCGCTGGAGAGCTGGGATGTTATGATTCTGCCATCGAGTCTGTTTTAGAAGACATCAACAGCGCATTAATTTTGAAAGAGGAACAGAGAAACGCAATCAAGGCATTTGTCGATGGAAAATATGTTTTTGCCGTCCTTCCTTCGGGGTTTGGTAAAAGTTAACATACTACGTTGCTCTGATTGGTTGTAGGTCTATCCAATTGAGCGAAGAGGCATTTGTTTTCCGGGTTCGGTTGAAACACGCCCCATAGTCACAGCCCAACGGAGAGTTCTCAGACTCATATTCTGACTAGAATTATGAGTATGACAACGTCAGGCTAGGAAGTACCTGCAGTCTCTGAGTGTTTTATGTGTTCATTACTTTGTCTTTGCATACCAGCTGAGTAACAGAATCCAGGTTATATAAACCGTCTGTGATCTGGCGTAGATAGGTGGCTCTGACGTAGATAGGTGGCTCTGACGTAGATAGGTTGGGTTTTGCCCCGCCTAAACAAAACCTGAGCTGAAAACGGGTGAGAAACTGTTCAACGGTCTACTCCACATTTCAGTGCGACAAAGTTTTAGAGCTTTGCACATGCTTTCAGCAACTAATTTCACACGTATATAATGTACTGAGAAGCAAATCATGGAATTAGCCTTACAGCACCTTTAAGTGTGAGGAAGTGAACTTAAGAACGTCAGCAGTGCTAGCATAACATTGAATCAGCTGCTTTCAAAGGGTTGCATTTATGGATGAAATGCTGGATCGCTAACAGAACGACAAGATAAAGTGGATACTTTCGTATAGATCAGTGAATTTTGTTACATAAATCAATGTGCTTACTGATGTTAGTTTTGACCTGCAAATGTGCACAAAACTCTCCATACCAAATCAACTTTGACATTATGATCACCGGTGCACATCAAGGACATGGGCACTATTCCTACCACTTTAGCCTCTTTAGTTGTTTTTTTTAAGGCATGAATATAGCGACAGGAACAATGTCCGTACAAATTTAGTCTCCTCGGTCAGTTGTGTCATATTTATGAGAATGCGATACATGCAAGACTAACATCATTGCATAGCACAAAGGATAACATACAAACATTAATATAACATTTACATTTATGCATTTAGCAGACGCTTTTATCCAAAGCGACTTCCAAGAGAGAGCTTTACAAAAGAGCATAGGTCACTGATCATAACAACGAGATGGCCCCAAACATTGTGAGCAGCCAAAACATGAAGCATAAATTGTGAAAAACCAAATAAGTGCCAAAGGGAAGAACCATAAGAGCATGCAGTTAAACAAGTTACAATTAAACAACATGAAACTCAAAAAGTGCAAGAGTGTACCTGTAGAAAAGCAATCAACAGTAAAATATTTCACAGCGAGTACAAGAATTTAAATTCTAACTAACTAACCAACAAGAGCAACAAGTCTCTCAATACGAGTCATTGTGATCCTGGAGGAAACTAACATCAGGTCCAGCTGAGCATTCCTAAGTGCCGTTGTACTCCCGGAACAAGTGCGTCTTGAGCCTTGTCTTGAAGGTGGGGAGACAGTCAGTGTCCCTGATGGAGGTGGGGAGTTGATTCCACCATTGGGGGGCCAGACAGGAGAAGAGCTTGTGTTGGGTCCGGTGGGACCACCGGACGGTTGTCAGAAAAAGACTGTACGGTTCACCGCTCGGAAGGTCAGTACCAGAGTCTTGAATCTGATACAGGCCGTGATGGGAAGCCAGTGGAGGGGGATGAGGAGCGGGATAACATGGGAGCGTCTGGGTAGATTGAAGACCAGACGGGCCGCTGCGTTCTGAATCCTCTGGAGAGGGTGGGTTGCGCGTGCTGGGAGACCGGCGAGCAGCGAGTTGCAGTAGTCCAACTTTGAGAGGACAAGTGCTTGGAGCTGGGTGGAATGCTCAGGCAGGTATCTCCTGATCTTCCGGATGTTGTAGAGGGTGAATCTACACGACCGGGAGACCGCAGCAATGTGGGCCGTGAGGGAGAGCTCGTCATCCATGGTCACCCCGAGGTTCCTGGCAGAGGATGAAGGGGTCACCGTCGCCGATCCCAGGGTGATTGAGAGATCGTGGG
The DNA here is from genome assembly GCA_023658055.1 of Thaleichthys pacificus. NCBI lineage: Eukaryota > Metazoa > Chordata > Actinopteri > Osmeriformes > Osmeridae > Thaleichthys > Thaleichthys pacificus. The sequence goes on along the minus strand of CM042857.1, from coordinate 16,107,071 downwards.
AAATGGAGGGTTTGGCCGGGATGATGAGGAGTTCTGTTTTGGCGAGGTTCAGCTGGAGGTGGTGCTCGGTCATCCAGACGGTGATGTCTGTGAGGCAGGCCTCAATCCTAGCTGAGATCCCCGGATCAGTCAGGGGGAACGACAGGTAGAGCTGCGTGTCGTCAGCATAGCAGTGGTAGGAGAAGCCGTGGGAGGTGATGATTGTTCCAAGCAAGGTGGTGTAGAGGGAGAAGAGGAGGGGTCCAAGGACGGAGCCCTGTGGGACACCAGTGGAGAGCTGGCGGGGGCCTGACACTTTGCCTCCCCAGGAGACCTGGTAGGATCTTCCCGACAGGTAGGATGAGATTCGCTGAAGTGCAGTGCAGTGCCAATGCCCATCACAGAAAGTCTGGCCAGCAGGATTTGATGGTTAACCGTATCAAATGCTGCAGAAAGGTCCAGCAGAATGATGACGGATGACCTCGAAGCCGCTCTGGCAGACTGGAGGGCAGTGGTGACTGACAGGAGGGCAGTTTCTGGGGAGTGGCCAGTCTTGAAGCCCGATTGGTTGGGGTCAAGCAGGTTGTTCTGAGAGAGAAAGTTTGACAGTTGGTTAGCGCGTTCAATTGTTTTAGAAAAGAAGGGTAGCAGTAATACTCGTCTGTAGTTCTGGAGGACGGCTGGGTTAAGGGAGGGTTTTTTGAGTAGAGGGCTAACTCTGGCCTGTTTGAAGGCAGAGGGGAAAGTGCCGGAAGTAAGAGAAGAGTTAAGGACATGGAGAAGAAAAGTTATGATGGAGGGAGAGATGGTTTGAAAGAGAGGGGAGGGGACTGGATCAAGGGGACAGGAGGTGGGGCGATGAGAGAGAATGAGGTCAGAGATCTCTGCCTCGGACAGGGGAGAGAAAGAGTTTAGACATTTAGTTGGGTCAGTCATAGAGGGTGAGTGGGTAGGAAAGGTGGGTTCAGGGAACCGACTGCTAATGTCAGCAACTTTTTTCTCAAATAAGGAGGAGAAGTCGTCTGCTGTCAGGGTGGAGGGTGGGGGAGGTGGGTTAAGAAGGGTGGAGAAGGTAGAGAAAAGTTTGTGAGGGTTTGAGGCAGAGTTTTGTTCAGGAAGTAGTGGGTTTTAGCATCAGTTATGCGGGCAGAGAAGGATTTGAGGAGGGAGTGATACTTATTGAGGTCCAGACTGTCTTTGGACTTGCGCCATCTCCTCTCAGCTGCCTGAAGGATGGACCGTTCTTCACGAATAACATCCGTGAGCCATGGGCAGGAGGGAGAAGATCGCGCAGGCCTGGTTGACAGGCGACAGAGAGTGTCGAGTGATGCAGTTAAAGTGGATAACAGGGTGTTGGTGGCAGTGTCAGTGGGGTGGCACATGAACTTGTCAATGGGAGGGAGGGAGGATGTTACAATTGAGGGGGATAGGGAGCGGAGGTTGCGGCGGAAAGTTACGAGGGGAGGGGAGGTAGGAGGAGTTGGAGGGAGAGAGACAGAGAATTGGATGAAGGAGTAATCAGAAATGTGTAGTCGGGTTACAGAGGTTAAGTCAGTGATACAATTACGTGTCAGGATGAGGTCGAGCTGTTTTCCTGCCTTGTGGGTCGCCGGTGTGTTCAGCAGCTTCAGGTCGAAGGAAGTCAGAAGAGACTTGAAGTCGACGGCCTGCGTTCCTTCGAGGTGGATGTTGAAGTCTGGTTACTTACAGTCAAGATGGCAGTCACCGAAGTACACTCAGTAAGACACTATTCGCTCTGAATCTGATTACAGAAGTCAGGGCTAATTTAACCAAATTCTACAATGGCCCTAATTATGTGAACAAAGCCAGGGTCTCACACGGCGGAGAGTACCCTGAAACTTGACCTCTAGCTAGCTACCTATTGACCAATTTAGCTGCTATACCCTTACCCTCTGTCCTTAAGACAAAATCTTAGCTAAACACAAATGAATGAAACAAACTGGTTACTTGCAGTCAAGATGGCAGTCACGAAGTACACTCAGTAAGACACTATTTGCTCAATATAAACATAGCAAACACCCCTTAGGCTACATAATCATGTGCATGAATGTACCAGAGCATTTGAAATTTGTTTAAAATAATGAGAAATTGCTTTTATGACGTGCATAAGTGACTAGAATAGATGATGTGGAGGTTGAACAAGTAGGCCTACTGCAGAGATGACCGATAATTTCAATTGTGATCTGAGAAATATAGGTACCAAAGCCACTGAGAAGAATTCCTGAAATCTGTGTCACCAACATCATCGGGGGCACTTTGCCCTATCTGTAATTTCAGGTATCTGTGCTCGTGCCATACATTTTATCACGGGCACTGTGCACTCTATATAGTTCAAGTAATCTGTATTTGTGTGTTTCACTGACATCTTAATCACCAACTGCATCACGGGCACTGTGCACTAGTGTCATAAATATAATTGTCCAGGATGACCTTGTGGTATAGCCTGGTCCTAACCAGACTCTCGTACATTTCATTTGTACAGAGAGTCTGGCCTCGCTCCATTGACAAGCGTTGACTTCCTTGTAGGCGGGTACTCTGTTGAAGTTTAAAACTATTGGATCTGCCCAGAGCCACTCTGATCTGCCATAACCAATCGCTAGCGTTCGCCTTAGCCAATTCCTTCACCACTACTGTAACAGAGCTAGCTGCCGTAGCTGGAAAATCAAACTTTTCCCGAACCCCGTGGGGAGGAGGGCCACAACATCATGGCCACCAACAAAACTCAGCAAAACTTGTTCTTGCTCCGGCTTTAGCTGTTGGATATTCGGCAGCGTTGCCACAACGGACCGAATGGCTTCGCTCGCATCTTTCTCCGCCGCCATTACGGAACTACAACACAAACTAGCGCACAACATCAACATCATCGTTCTCAGCCACTCCCTCTGTTCGCTTATTGGACAGGTAGAAAATCAACCTGCAGAATCTGACTTACGGACCTCATGGCCAGACCTATATACAGAAGCAAATAAATTTGAGCGTAAGTGCGTAGGACGGCAGAGCCAGGCTACTTGTGGTATACTGTGCGCATATAAATCAAACAAATCACTTTGACATAAGTAGAGACAAGACGCTATCTTGTGTAAAACAACACGCCTGTATAGGTTTTCCTCCCATCTTCCCCTTGAGTCACCATTCCTCCAAGAAATATGCGAACAGAAGCTGCCATGAATATTTTTTTTTGTCATCTTGTTCGTTTGGCCAACCAATGTCATCATGACACGCACGCTTTTTTTTGTCTTCCAGTCTGTAATTACGGAGCCCCAGACATGACTTCCGAAACAAAATATAAAAAAATCCTAATTCATGCCCACGAAATGCTAATTTGTGCTATTTTGGGGATAACGACGTAGCCTAACGATATTGCGGGCAGTTCTGCTATACCTGTGTGGGGCACATATACCCAGAGCAAGCTAAAGGTGCAGTCATGGACAGAGATGATTTGATTGTATTGTATTTTAGGCTGGTGAATGACCTTGGTAAAGTTGGTTTGAAGTTGGATATTCAACAGATATTCGGAGCCCAGTATTGTGTTATTTTAACCGGTGTTAGCACCGCTACGACCGGCCGCTTAGCCAATGCTGCCTAAACAAAGCGTATGTTTAGGGACCATCAACAAATTACACATTTCAAAAGTCAATAGCTTCTCAACAACATGAACTAGGAGCGTCAAAATAATGTTCAACTGTTAAAGATGTATGCATTCATGCTGCACAGCCTTTATTTTGTTCATTTTCATCTCAAGTTATTAAAAATTAATTTTTAAATCAAAATAAACCTTCAAACTTCAATAGCTTTTTGGTCATGTGACCTATAATCCTCAAATTAATTTCAGTGTTCACTGACTATGCATATATTTTATATATATATATAATATATATATTCCCATGAGGAGCATGCCCCGGACCCCCCCGAGGGTCCTTGTCACCTTTTTCATCCCTGATGAGTTTGCACCCCTGATGAAGACCTGTGTGCTCTTGTTGGGGGGGGAAATGTTTTAGGGGCACTGACAGAAAATGTAGGGGCACACACCTTAAATCCACCTGCAACACAATCTTTCAAATTTTCCCAATTTTAAATGCATTACTGATGTGCTGTTTTATTTTAGTTCACAGTACTAAGGCATACATTCATCCATCAAAGAAATTGAGCATAAAGTGGCTCGTGCAATTTGTGTTGGAATTGGTTAATTATATCATTATTTTTGTACCCACTGGTCTGGTGGTTTAAACTGCCCTGTGTGAATAACATGGATGTGTATCCACACAGGACTGGCTGTTCTAGGCCACACACTGACCCCCAGGATGAAGGCCTCGCACATTGCCGTGGAAACCATGAAGGACCACTTGGAGGCTGTTTATGATGTCACAGTGGCATACGAGGGAACAGTTGGTGCCAACGGTGAAAGACGGCCTGCCCCAACAATGCCAGGTAAGGGGTTGTCTGAATGTGTCCACCACAGAGTTAACCACAGTGCTTGTTTCACATCAGATAAAGCAATGAGTGTCATTGTTAGGATGAAATAGTCTGTATTAGGCATGGGGTCTCCATCTTTTACCCTCTTATCTGTGAGCAATGGATACAATCAGACAGGATCAAGAGGGATGTAACCAGACAGGATGTGAACCCTATGAGCAACGTTGCACATCCAATGACCTTTGGATGGACAGTAGAATAGTATCGTCCAGGAATCAATGGATGTGTCATGCTGCTGTTGTGCTGTCGGTTCATCATTGACGTGACATTGTACTTTTAATCAAAGCAGAGGAAAAAAGTGATGGAAGTGTACATTTCCTGAAGTTTCTTGTAAACAAGCGTGTGTATTGTTTTTCATTCCCTGTTTTGTGCACAGACCTGTTTTTAAAAGCACTGCTGCAGTGTGATAACATCCTGTTTCTCTCCGGAGTAAACACTTTTGTGTTGCCAGTAAACAGAACAATGAGATTGTTTGTTTTTCATTGAACACCTCCATTCTTTGCCCATTCCTGGACATGTTATTGAGGTATTAGTACCCTGAGTGTATTAATGAGTGAGTTATTGGACAAGGGCTCAACATGTACATAAGAACGTCTTTGGTCTCAACCAGCCAATAATTATTTTCATAAGTCATGTAGCTTTAAAAAAATATATATATTACCTATCGTTCTGTTTGAAAAGACTCTTCATTATTTCCCCAAAAAATTGTGCCACTGCGTCATGCTGACATTGACTATGCCAGCCATGCACCTTAGTTTACTTTGGGCTGGGTGGTATGGCCTGAAATGTATATCAGTATAATTTGAAGCACGGAAAGTAAGTGTATATACAGCATAACCAAGCCAAGGTTGGTACCTGTATAGAGATAGCAATCCCCATTCATCCATCCCCAATTACCAAGGGTTGTAGGTATAATGTCTGCATGCAAATTCTGGAGGCACACATCTGAAAAATGCAATAGGACAAGAAAAACAGTGCTTCCTGACCTGTGTGGTTCGCAGCCTTAATCAACAGCAAGGAGAGCGAACAACTACACCAAGGCACGTCAGGTAGATCTCCAAGGCGAATAGCCTAGTCATGCCCTGAGTCGGCCATAGTGAAAACATACCCCCCCTGCGCCGAGGACGGAGAGAGCGAAAGAGGAGGACACGATGTTTAGAAGGTAATAGCGAATAAAAGGTGAAGGCAACAAACAAGATGCTGCTTCACAGATTTCAGCAACAAATACGCCACGAAGGGTGGCTATAGACTATGCGCATAAGTCGCTGACACGCTTTGCGAGGAGCAGACAAACGCAGCGAGGCATTAGTGAATGGCTCAAATGGTGGCCTGCACTGGGAGCCTGCACCTAAATCGTCTGAATGACTGCATCAGGGAGACCTCTGCATACTAGCAGGTCCCTTTCAGAAACCAAGCCATGAGTGGGGCCCCAATCACAGAGGGACTCGCCACCGAGCCCCCGGCCTGAGAGAGCGTGTCCTGGAGGGGAGGAAGTGGCCATGGGCTCTTCAAGATCAAGGACATCAGCTCTGGGTACCACAGGGTAGTAGACTGATGAAGTATGCAGTCTTCATCTGCCCCCAATTTGAGCAGGGCTCTCGGAGTGTAGCTGCGTGAATGCCCACATCCAAATCTCCGTCGCCGAGTGGTGGAGGGATGGGGAACGAACACCTCCCTGACGGTTTACATGGGCCACTGCAACCCTGTTGTCGGCTCAAAGGAGAACATGCTGATCCTTCAACACCGGAGTGAAGTGGAGCAGTGAACGATGCATGGCTTCGAGCTCTAGCTAGAGCTCTGAGTCCCATGTACCTCCAATCGAGCCCCCGATAGACATCCCCCCCCCCCAGCCGGTCAGGGACATGTCCATATTAAATTGAACTGTCGAGAAGACCACTGGGCACTGTTCTTTTAGTTGACAGCGAAACCCAGCTGGGTGAAGTGATTCACCTGCGAGATCGTGTTATGGATGGCTGCTAAGCCAGGATCAAGAGATCGTTGAAGTATGCATATGCCCCTGCGAAGCTCCAGTCTTCCGAAAGTTTCGTTCACCCACAGAGGAAACCACTGGAGCTCGAGCATCACTTTGAGCACAGTCATGATCTCCTGTTTTAATGTAACAACAAATTCACAACTTGTTTGACACAAACAATGACAACTTGACTGCTGTTAGAAAATGTTTCCCAGATAATTAGCATCAATTTTCATGAGTGTCTGTAACTTAACAAACTGTTTTACAGCCTGTTCACTGACAACACCTGCTCAGAACAAGTAGTCTAGGCCAGTGGTTCTCAACCCTGGTCCTCAAGTACCCCCTGTCCTGCACATTTTAGATATTTCCCTGTTCCAACACACCTGATTCAAATGAATGGTCGTTAGCAGGCTTCTGCATAGCTAGATAATGACCCATTCATTTGAATCAGGTGTGTTGGAGCAGGGAAACATGCAGGACGGGGTACTTGAGGACCAGGGTTGAGAACCACTGGTCTAGGCCATATGGACTAGGTCATATTTTCGTTATCACATGATGACTGACATATTGTCACATTATAAACATCTCTCTCCAAGTAGGCATAATACATTTAAGTAGGTCTGAACGATTTCGGAAAATAACATAATCGCGATTAATTTGTAATTACGATTTAATATGCGATTATTATTTCATGTAGGCCTATTATTAATATCAGAATCAGATAATATAGCTATATACTAGCCTACTGATCTCCAGTCAGCAACATAACACACAAAGTTCAGAAAAACTAAGGAGAACATACCGCCTGTAGCCTACCTCATAGAAAATATTTTGGTAAATCAAAGCTAAACTAGAAACGTATACGCTTTAGTTGCAGTTTGTTAAAGGCCATATGGCAGGTTAAACACTACTGTTGATTAATGGGTACATGAAGCACTCAAGATATGTATATCATTTAAAATATCTCCAAATGGTGTCTCCAAATGGTGTTAAAGACCAGTTTTTGTCGTTTTTGGTGTTAGCATTAGCATATTAGCGCAAATCGGCGATGACATCATGTTGGGGAGTCATGGAGGACAGAAGCCTCAGCCTAGTACTAGAACTATGGCGACTGACTGGGATGAAGAAGAGGTGGCAAAAACCACTAATGTGTATGTTGGCCCGCAGCCGTATCATTTCGAACCAAGTAGACATGAGAGGGCAAATGAGGAATTGCCCAGACTTGATGGCCGTCAAAGCCAATTAAATGGATGGTCCGAGGAGAATGAGTGGAGAGTTGGTGAAGTGTCCTGGGGTCTCATTTATAAAACTGTGCGTAGGATTCTTACTAAAAGTGTACGTGCGCCCAAAAGCCTAAAATGGCGTACGCCCCCCAAAAATCCGATTTATAAAACCTTGCGTACGCGCACACCTGTAAGCAATGTTCCCTTTATAAATCACAGACTACCCACAAGTGTGCGTACGTGTATCTGCATTTTACCCCGCCCTAAACACGCCCATTTTTGACCATAAATGGTCAATGCAAAGCACCTCATGAATGACCCTGGCATGCGATTCTTCTTTACGGTGAACCATGGCGCATGACAACTTCTCAGACACTGTTAGCCTATTGGCGGAGGCCCGAAAACCACATTATTTGGTGGCCGGTGGATCACCAATAAAAAAAACTGCGAGTGGCGTCAACTGTGCCAGTGATACCGCGAGTCGAGATACAATTTTGAAAACAAAAGCGTTTTGTTATTGAACAGTAGTCTATTGAAGTCTGGACTGATAACGAGGACGTAGAGTGTAGCGATTGCGCGGGAGCTTAGCGACTGTATTTCCAGTTTTTGACATATGATGATATATGCACAGTATTAAAGAAATAGCCTATATTTAGTTATACAATGTGTTCTGCAGTTATCTAAAGGTAGGATATGTGATGTTATCCTGTATTCCATGCAGTCGGGCTCGGGCATCTCCCCCTCCTACATCCCGTAGTGGACAATCTGATGGTGAGACATACAGCGCTGAATTTTTATTTAAAATTTGAGTTGGATTGTACAAGGTGTTTATGGAACAATTATCACTCAGTACAAGCGCAAATAACTCTGCTGGATTTAATCTTCATGATAATGATGAAATTGAGTGAAAAAAACGTGTGAGGAAAACAAAATATATAAATATTACGAGTAATGTTGTTCCCACATTCACTTTCTGCAGTCTGATTACAGTACGGTCATCTGCGTCGCCAATTCCAACTGTTTCCAAAATGTGCGTAGGCCTACGGGAGGGTCAGAGTTTGCGTGGAGGACCGCACATTCTCCCGTCAAGTTTGTTTTTTATAAATCACAACCTTTGCGTGGAAAGTGGCGTACGCACATTTTCAGCCCCGTTTTGTGCGTATGCAAGCTTTATAAATGAGACCCCTGGTGAGTTGCTATTATTTAGCAATGCAGCAACGATCTCTGGAGCTAGTCTAACAGCAGTGCACATATACTTTTTTTTTTTTTACTGTCAGTGAATAGCACCGAGTGAAAGTCAACGTTTTCTTTATATCTAGTGACAGTGATCATTCAGGGCCTGACATTACATTTTTGAGGCACGTCCTTTGGACAAGTACCGGTAGTACTAGTCTACTTATCTGAACTAGTTCAGATAAGTAGACTAGTATCTGAACTAGTTCAGATAAGTAGACTAGTACTACCGGTAAACTTATCTAGATCTAGAAAGAAGACATCATGCTAGCTATGGGCTAGCTATGGGCTAACTTGCCAGTCCAACCTAGAAATCCCCCCAAGATCATCCCTAATTAAATATTTTCCCCGACGTTGTAATTTCCGATTAGATGTCCCATGTTTTGATGGTACTAGCAGAGACCATATTAGACATTCTCTGGTACTAGCCTAGTGTTTATTTCTAATCGATTTCAATGGTCTCTAAGCGGGCTTTGGTCGGTCGTCTCCCCAACGTGACGTCATGCAATGCATTGTGGGGGAAAGAAAAATAATTGCAAAAAGTAGCTACTTTTTCGTATTATATTCCGTTTTGCGACACCCAACAACATCAAATACAATGGATAACAGTTTAAATGATTATTACCAACAAGCAAATAGCACAAATTCGTTGGAAAAATAAACCTGCCATATGGCCTTTAACTAAAGCTAGCTAGCTAGCTACCGTTTCGGAAAAATAACTTGCGCTGTAGAGACAGTCGGAAATATTTAGAACTCGCGCATCTAAAGGTTACATCTTAGAAGAAAAAGAAACACTGTCTGAACATTTCTGATCCAGTCAGTAGCCTAACAGAAACAGGATGGCACGGTCAGCCATAGTGATCCTACTGTATGTGTATCACCGAGGGGGATCATATATTTTGTGTTGAACGCTGTTACTGCTTGAGTAATTTAGTAGTACATTAATATGGAGTTAGGCTTTGAAACATTTCGATCAGTGATCCTGTCGGGTGTTATTTGGCTTATTTGACACACTGGTGTTCAGCATTTTAGCTATGCATCGTACATGGCTTTGTGGTGTTTTTTTTTAAGGGCCGAATTAGGTTGGTAGTGTTGCCCCGTGAGGTAACAACGTTAGCCAGGCAGGTTTTGCACAATACACTGCGCAGCATCTTGTAGTGTCAGGTTCTGTCGAGCCTGAGGCCATCGTACTGGTCAAGGGTAAAGTGTAACGTGCAAAGTTGATCCTTCGTCTGCAAACTGCGTTACTCTCGTGTGTCACGTGACCAAAGTAAAATCGCAGCCTTTGCGATTACAAAATCTTGTTTTGTCACATCGCGATATTATCGCAAATGCAATTAATCGTTCAGCCCTAAATTTAAGTGTATTGCATAGTCGATGTTATAGGTCACTTTTAAAATCATGTCATATTTTATAATTATATCCTGGCCATGGATGCATTAATCATTGCATCTGTCTTTCAAATATATCAGGTAAAAAGCAATTAATTAATTTTGTCACTCTTGCCTGTCTTCAAAACTTGAGAGCCCTGCTGTGAAATAGCCCTAGAATGAAACGAGAGGGTTGCTCTCTTTTATGGTATGCTCCTGAATATATAGATGAGCTGCGCACTAATTGGTTGCTTTACAACGAGCGAAGCTGCGGAGCAGAGACGCAACATAGCCAAACATGCATCGTGAATTGTAGATTTACATAACAATACAGGTTATTTATTCGAATGAAAGTCAGGAAAATGAAATAACGTTAGCCCCATTTCCAGCTTGCGGTTGTGATGAGCATACGGTCGGATGTGTATGTACATTTTGGGGCGTGCCAAAGGTACAGACCGGGGTCAAAAAAGGTGGTCAATTCGTTGGCTTTTTGGAAACCGACCGTTTTACAGCGGCAGTTTTCAAAGTGTGAGCTTTGCAAACTATGACAAGTTAATTCAGTTTTGCAGTCAATGACCCCTTTAAGGCATATATTTGTTTGAAATTAATGTTGTCACTCAGCATGTAGTTTGCAGTAACATAAATCATTACTTATCCAGTGTGTTCTCAGAATAATCTTGGTAGAATAATGAATGGATATACATAATACATAAATCATAAGGTAAACGTTGTAATTTGATGAATGTTGTGGTAGTGTAGAATTTGCTGTTAGTTATGCAACTTAATCTTAATCCAAATGACGATATATATGAAAGAAAATTACAATATCATATATATATATATATATGAGAATACTGATGAATTGCATGCACAATGCAGAGGTTAATTGTGTCACAATGAACAATATGGAGTTACATTTTATTTTTGCAGTTGTGAAAATTACAATGATTTACTATTCCAGTTTCAGTAAGCAACAACCAGATGATACAGACTCTTCAAAACACAGTTTATTCTATTTGTGAAAATGCAAAAAAGAGCTGTGCTGGCTTGAAGCCCGCAATCCCCGATTGCGGCTCTTTTTCTCTGGCTATCCTTGCTCTTATGGGCTCTTATGGGAACATCCCCCCCCTTTCTTGATACAGTAGCTGATGCTTACTCAACAGGACGTGTTTCTTGGTGGATAGGCTCTTCCGGATGTTGTTTAGTCTTGAATTCATGTTTTTTGTTTGACAGAATTCCTGTGCAAGGAATGCCCCAGAGTCCACATTCACTTTGAACGTGTGGACATGAAGGAAATTCCTCTGGAGCCAGTGTTTTTCCGCAGGTGGCTGCATGAGAGATTTGAGATCAAGGACCAGTGAGTATCCTCTTACCATGTCCCTCTGACCCTGTCTAACATCACTGACACATCCACCAGCTTGGGACAAGTTCTCAGTTAATGTAGTCTGTAGAATGTCCTGGCAGTTCAAAGCAGTACTGATCACTGTCAAGTCAACCACATCAAATCTTCAAGAAAACATCAGACTACATATATTTATATGCATATATAGATAGATTTACATATATATTTATTATTATTTTGCATTACTTGACTTTTGTAATCTCATGTTCTCTAAAAGAGACGAGAAGGATTTTGAAAATCTAAAGTACATCAACTGTCTTGCTATAGGCTGCTGTCCTCGTTCTACGAGTCGGAGGACCAAAACACAAAATGCAGGTTCCCTGGACAAAGCAAGATATCTCCTCTGAGCTTCACGAAAACATTGCCATCCCTACTATTTTTGGGAGGACTGACACTGCCGATGCTGTTGACTGAGTCAGGCAGAAAACTGTACATCCGAACCTGGCTGTATGGGACTCTGTTGGGCTGGCTCTGGGTGAATGTTAGCCCCTGAGTGGAGGATTGATTACTGCCATCATGACATCCTCGATGGCCATGGACAGACCCTGCCCTTATTCTACACTTACAAAGCAATGAGTGGAGTTTTAAAATACTGGTTCAGATGGAGCTTCAAATAGTTTTGGTTTTCATCTGGCTGATTGTCTGACCTTTTAACTGTAAGAATAATGCTGTGGAAAGGATAGAAAGAAATGTTTCATATACCCTGGTCGATTTGACCATGAAAAGGTGAAAGGTCAACAAAGTATGGCTTGTGTCGCCATATGTTGGCCTTATTTGTCCTCTTTGGATTTTTACCTTTACCTCAACCGTAATATATTAGCTACAATGAAGTTTCCCTACATTATTAATCCTATTAAATCCAGCCATATAGTATTTTTTTCATGCCCAGTGTCCAGCATCCCTTTTAAACATGATGTAGTCTTTCATTAGTTTGTCTGATTTAACAGTTGCAATAATTGTCATAACAGATCTCATGTCTACCACTCATTACAAACCTATTTTAGTGTTCCAGACATTTAACAGTTCGAGTGACATGCTCTACTATAAACATTACATATTAATGCCAAGTTCCATGTGTGCTCACTTTGCTTCTTTTGTTGCTGGGAAAAAAAGGCAGTTGTTTGCCAAAACTTGAACTGTAATTGCAGACTCCTGAAATGAACAAGCAATGAACGGATGACTCAACGGCTTGTTCCTAGTTATCTTGTTATAGAAACTCAACTTACAATTACTAAACATCCACGTTGGTTTTTTCTTACAGTACTTAAGTACATTTGTTGTGAGAGCTTTTGATTGAGGTACATTTTTGTAAGTAAATGCTGCTATTTACGCAATGTTACAGACAACAGAATGGATATAGCTTGCGATATGTTGACAGCCATCTTGAGAAGGTGTATTAAAATGTAAATATTTTTGAATGTGTGCTCCTACAGAGCCAACTCTATTATAAACAATTTTATTCCCCCCACTGTTGCCACTTTACAAATTATCTTTCAATTATTGAAGTTGTCTCCATAGGGTTGGCCCATTGTTTCTATGTCACTCCAATAGGCTTGCATATCCTTTCTTCATACTGTTCAGTGGCAAAATGAGAACAGTTAACCAACATTTCTCCTGTTTAAATTCATTTTCAAGAGGGCAGTGTGTATTCCCAGAAGATTAAAGACGACACAATTGTAGTGCCAATCGTTATTTGAAATGTGTCTTGCGAAAGGGCAGTCAGTCTGCAAACGTAATCTAAAAAGGACTGTCCCCTCTGACAAGTGCTGGCATGTCCTCTACTGGACAGCACTTGAACTGTGGAGCACTGTACTCCTTTTCAATGTTAATTTTTTTGCCATATTTTATGATGTTGTAAGGATGGTAACTGTGACGATGAGAAATGCTGTATATGCGGATGAGCCATTAAAAAAAGTTATTTTTTATTTTTCACATTTGTTAATAAAGTTTAAATGAAGAGGAGAGACAATGCCCATGTTGACATTTGGTTCTCTACTGTTAATGTAAACATATTATTATTTCTATGTTGATGTACTCAAAGGTAGCAGTAATTCTCGTCAGCCTTGTTTGCCTCGGATGTGGGACACCAGGGTATAGTTTTTGTTTTAACATAGCATAAGCGCTGTCAATATTTCATATGACCGCTTTACAGTTTAAAAATTACACTCCAATAAAAGCCCATACTTGTGCCACTTATGCCTATCCTTTGATACTTGTCAAGGCAGTGCAGCCAAAGAGCCATACACATTCACTGTTTCTGGTGTGAAGCACATTTGAAAATGATTGACTGCAGCTTACATCAAACATGGTCAGAAACCTTGTAGTGCACAATGACTCAATTGTACTTGTGTTAATTTCATTTGTGAGAATAAAGACATGTCCTTACAAATGTAGACATGTTTCTTTAACAATCATCTCTCACCTTTAATGTCATGTCAATTAGAATGTGATATTTACACTGGCACAACAAATAGATAAGGTTGTGGTGCAGTCAGGTACAGCTACGTTCACACTGCGGCATTTATTGGTCAGATCAAATTTTTTGTTTGGTTATCATCATACTATAATGCCAGGCATCTGTGTGTGTGTGTCTGTCTCTGTGGCTCGATTATCTGGCGAACAAGGAATTGTATGAAGTTGAAATTTGGTGGGTGTATGGCTTAGGACCCAAGGATGTGCAGTGAAGTGGGAAGTGAAATATAAATGGGCCTATAAATGTGACCGCGTCTCACCAAGGGATGTAGCCATCGATCTATGGACTTTTTTGGACCTTTTAAATGGTAATGCATTTTGTAATTGGCAGGCCACTCAATGTTATTATTTATTCATTCATATTGCATTTCATGTTGCCAAGGTTTTTTGCAATTGACAATGCATTTTTGCAATTGGCAATTCAATGTGCAGTTTGAAAATGCACTTTGCAATCAGTAAATGCAATGTGTCAATGCAATCCTCAAATCACTTTGAATTATTTTGAATAAAAATGAGTGCTGTCAAACGATTAAAATATTTAATCGCATTAATGGCATAGTTAACTCGCGATTAATCGCATATTTTTATCGATTCTAAATGTCCCTTGATTTATTTTTGTCCAATTATTTTTTCTCATTTAAATACTCTTATCAACATGGAAAAGTGGATCAGGGGCCTGTTCCATAAAAGCCGCTCAAAGAAGTTGGACTTAAAGTCCCAAACCAGACTTGAATTAGCTTAACAAGTCAAGCGGGGCTAAAGCGGTTCCATAAAGGCCAATTTCAGCTCACGCAGTCCTACTAATTCAAGTCAGATTTAAGTAGTCAAGCTAATTGCGCGTGCACCCTATTCTTAAACAGCCCGAGAGGTAAAACATGGATCATATAATCCACCACGGCAAAAGCAATGCACACGGCCACGTGACTTCTTCCAGAAAGAACGTTCCCTTTAAGCCTTGTACTATGACAGCTCCCTCATCCACCGCTTCATCAAAATGAAACGACACGCCATGATTGACGTGAACGATAGGCTACGTAGGTCGAGGTCCTTTTTTAGACCTTTACTTCGTTGATTAAAAAACACGACACCCTCTAAACACATGTAAATTTACTTTTTTGTCATTGTTTTAAATAAATAGCCTACTATTAATCAATACATTACCCAGCCTAACTTTTTAACATAGCCTATGTATCGGGAAAATGGAGGATATAGATGTAGGCCGATGGATTTAGGTTTGTTTTGCAATTGTAGACTACTGTTAACAACTATATAGCTATGATAATTACCCAGATAGCAGCTGATTCCGCGCCGGATCTGGCTGAGTACCTGCAGATCCGCGTAACAGTCGCATCCGTTTTGCGGATCCGTTCCAGATCTGATACATATTTGTATCATTCTACGGAACTGGCCCGTTTTTGGAACGGATTCGGACATTTCTCTATCATTAATTTTACACTTAAATTTGCTCAGTCTTTTCTCGTCATTGACCACGTCTTAATCGAGTTTCAAACATTCCCAGACATGAAAAGTATTGGACATAGTCTTTAAAAGACAGCTTGCATATTAGTCAATTAGCCTACGTTAATAACATTGTCATTTAGCCGACGCTCTTATCCAGTAATAACAGTGTCATCGGAACATTTTCCTTAACCCTCATTGTGTGCTACTTTGTATTGTAAGACATTGTCAATGGGTTACACACTCATAGGCCTACTTGCATTCATAGCCTTCAACCTGATATACACAAGGCCAATTATACACCAATCTACCCCATAATACATCAGAAACCGTGGTTGGCAAATTCTGTG
The DNA here is from genome assembly GCA_023658055.1 of Thaleichthys pacificus. Lineage (NCBI taxonomy): Eukaryota > Metazoa > Chordata > Actinopteri > Osmeriformes > Osmeridae > Thaleichthys > Thaleichthys pacificus. Next base: position 16,091,118 of record CM042857.1, on the reverse strand, counting down.
CAGCCACATGTGGGTGGTTAAACAGTAACACACAATTAGCACCACAATGTGTGATTAACAAGTCAGTTTATGTATAATGGCTAAGCCTAAAACTCAAAGCCACTTAGGGGCTGCTATACAGACTTAAAACAGCCTATGCCTATAGTAAACTAGCTGACTCACTCTCTTCTACCTTACACCGCTCCGTAGCTGGCTGTTGAAATCACAGACTCCTTATAGTCATTGTTGTGTTTTGATGGCCCTTTATTGATCACAATGTTCTTCCATTGAACATGCAAGTCCATGTGTCCATCAACAAACATTTTTACATTCCCATGAGTGTGTGCAAATTGATGCGATATATATAAACCAATGAAAATGGCTCTTACATAAGGGATGCAAAACCTGTGCAATATCAAGCCAGTCAACTGCATTAAACTTGTAAGATGGCAGATTTATTGACAGTCTGAACTAACAAACATGAATGTGCATTTTCCAGGAGGGATATCCTTAGCGGAGCTTATGAGAGGAGCCCTCTGGAAATTGTAATGAGGATGTGCAATTATAATAGAGAGGCTATATGGATTGATAACATTGGATAGTCAGTGACACACCAGCCAGGTTGTCTCCAAATTGCCTACCGTGCTAACAAAACATTTACATAACTTTGTAAAACATTTACGTAACCAAGCACTACACCATCTGATTTCACTTTGTGGCTCCCGTTTAATAAGGAGCAGCAACTCAATTGTAAAATCAGCTGGTATAGTGGTTGTTTGAATGAAAACCCACACCCTCTTGGCACTTGATTGCTGTACACATATTGACAAATGAGTAGAGACAACAGCTATGTTTGTGGAATGGAGAATGGTTGTTATAGCAAGAGGTAAGAAGAAGCACACAGAAGTCCCCAACACTGTTGATGATGGGCAGCAGATCACCAGGAAGAATCTTCAACGCTCTGCTGACGGAAAATAAAAGTAGTAAGTACATTTAGTCATTTAGCAGATGCTCTTACAGAAACAGCCAAGAACATTAAACTCATCTTGCTACAGAACCATGTTAAAGATTTGCTCATTACATGCTAAATAAGAGTCACCATAACCAAGAACCTACTGGCAATCAGAACATAACATTAGAAGAGGAGGAGTAATCCAACATGCCTATTTTAGTAATTAAGAAGGTGTTTAGTTGGTTTAATAGCCGAGCTAGCTCATGACTTGAAGGTATTTTTGTCATAATTTGACATTTGCTGTTAGACTTTTAGAAGTGCATGGCAACTATCAGTTAAGCATTTACTTTTGCAGTATACCGATAGACCTCGTATATTACTCTACATCCCAAACTGTATATAAAAACAACGTTAAAACGGTACAAACAATTACTGTAAATGTTTTTGTCACGTTATAATCAACAAGCGGCAAGCTGATCGCACGAGAATGCTGTCTCGTGAATTTGTGGCTAAACATTCGGACAAAAGCCGTTATTTTGGTCAGTTTGTTAGAGGACACTTCAGCAAACTAGGTGGTGAACGATACAGTACAGTACCAGCTTTTGAAAAGTAACGTTGAGTAAGTAGATACAAGTTTATAATCTTCTTGAAACAAAAAATGACTAAATGTAACCATCTCCTTATACAGTGGGTATACTAGCTGCTGTAGCTAGATGGCGCTAGCAATATACATCGAATACGATCCAGTGGTGTGCTCTGTTAAATTGTTAGAGCTAAGCTACTTAGCTACTGGCCGGGCATTTTTAGCCTCTTTATGGATAGACCTGTAGCTACTAACTTGTTATATATATATGTATATATAGCTAACCGATTGGTCCCTTCTACAATTTTAAAAGCTATTGTAATACCACGACTGGGAGAACTGCTATGAAATAAACTAGCTATAGTAGCTCGAGCTACTACAAGCTAGCTCTAGCTTTGTCTACTGTAGTTCAGTACTAACGGAACATTAGCCAGATTTGCCAGTGTGCGAGCTACAACACAAACGTAACAAATACACTGTGTTCCATCATTTTAATTAAATATGACTTGTTGCACATAGTAATGTTATTTATATGATTATATAATCATGCTTACCTAGATGTTGATTAAAACTAGTGATGGTCCGCTCGGTACTGCGGTGTCGATACTGTCCCGACACATTCAACACTCACTGCATCGGAACAACGTTTCGAGACAGGTTTTAAACACACTTCCGGTCACGTGTCAAAGTGTTTCGAGACGTTTTGTGACGTGATCTTGAACGAAACCTGTCTCGTACAGTACGAGTCGTACTTGCCAAAAGACTGACGTGTCGGGGTATAAAACGAGGCGGCAAAGCCAAGATTTTGAATGCGTGAAACCTTGGTTGAGAGATTTGTGAGAGTTTGAGACAAATGAGAGAGTTTGAGACAGTTAGAGAACGTCAGAGACAGTTAGGCCCCGTCCACACTAGCCCGGGTAAATTTAGAAACGCATACATATGTCTGCGTTTGCACCTCCCGTCCACACTAATACGGCGTATTCGAACACTGAAAACGGAGCTTTTCGAATACGCTCCCCTAGCCGGAGACATTTTTAAACGCTGGGTTCGCGTAGTAGTGTGGACGGGGTCCACGGAGCTTTTCAGATACGATGACGTTCAGTTGCCATGGCACTGGGGGTAGCTTGCGCTCTAGACTATAGCACTAGCTATAATGTCAAGATGAACATGGAAGGTGAAATAAATATGCTGCTCCATCTCTATAATTTATTTACCAGTTTAGTTAGTGTACTTCAGGTACAAGTATTATCACTTAATAGATACGCTTTACTGCTACGCAGAAGGTGAGCGTTGTACTCGGTGTGCCTGAACGATAGGGGGACAAGGCAGAGAAGACGGTTTAAACCAAACATAGAGCGGCGATTCTGGGTGAAACCTGGCTAAACAGCTAGCTGGTGGGACAATTTTTAATTATACAACACCAAATAGTATTGTCCGAGGAGCATGTAAACAGAGCAGCGTGGCGGGAGGGAGGGGCAGGAGTGGCGTAACCATGACAACGATTGTCATGTACCCGTGTTAGTGTGGACGGCAAACATTTGTAAAACGATATGAAAACGCTAGTGTGGACGGAGATCGTTTTCAATTCGAATACGCGTATTTGTATTTACCCGGGCTAGTGTGGACGGGGCCTTAGAGAACGTCAGAGAAAGTTAGTTACTTGTGTGCCATTAGCGAAATCCTGTTTGTGTATTTGTCTGTTTGTGTGCTGTACACACAACAGCACACAAACAGACAAATAAACAAACAGAATTTCGCTAATATATATATATGAATATGAAACAACTTTATACTGTGTTTATTGTCTCATACAGTTCGAAAATCATATTTGGGCTTAAATGTATTGTTAGATGAAAGCTATCGCTGCCGTATTCGATACCATGCCATCTGCATTGCAGGGCGGCAATAATTCCGTTCAACCACAAGGATCCTTAAAGGTCACATGACATGAAAACTTCACTTAAACTTCACATGAAAACATTAATATGAGTTCCTCTAGCCTGCCTTTGGTCCCCCAGTGGCTAGAATTTTCGATAGGTGTAAACCAAGCCCTGGGTGTTCTTCTCCGCCTTTGAGAGAATGAAGGCTCAAACGCTCGGTTTGAAAATCTCCTCTTATTGACGTCACAAGGAGCCAGGCTACCGCCCTTCTCTCTGCTGTGCCCGCCCAGATAATCCGGCCCGCCCATGAGGAACTGAGCTACGATCGTGCAAGGGCGAGTGCAATATCTGTTTTCCTGCAGAGACATCATGGCTAGCAAACGAACGAAGCTTAACAGTTGCTCAGTTCTTGGATGTACAAATCAACACACAAGTCTTTTTGTAGTTCCTTCATCGGAGCCTCTAAACAATCAGTAGGCCTATCTTAATTTTATTTTCTGTTGTAGGCGCATTTGTTTTGTATGTCTGCGCCAAACACTTCAGCCACGACTGTTTCCTCAACTTGAGCTAATACAAAATTGGCCTTGCTGAAATTAAATTCTGAATCAGTACTAACTCTCCTTCGTCCAGCTACTAACCTCGGACAAGTAAGTTAACTAACGCTATATCATTTTGTAGCTTTACTGTATATGGTTACCTAGCTTACTACCCTTAGAATGTGGCTGTAACATTAGCTCTGCAGCTAACAGCTGAGTTAATGAAGCAAGGTAGATAGCATCAAGTGTGTGTATGAATACACATGCTGTACGTGAGTGTTGTACACTTCTGTGTTATTTGGATATCCGTTCTGCTGTTGGTGTTATGGCGCGCGCGATATCCACCTTTCCCCTCATTGAAATGACTGAGTGTGTACCTCTGCAAACCAGGGTTATCAGATGAGAATGGGCAAATTCGAAGCATCTTACAGCAACGGGGTTACAGCCATTGCGATACATCCATTGTAAACATTAGCGCATGGTGCCGCCCCTCCGCTCCTCATTAGCATTTAAAGCTACAGACACCAAAACTGCGCGTTCTGAGGAAAGCTCCTTGTGGGACTGCTAGTAGTGGCTGTAATTCTGCACCAAGGCTGAATTTCGGGAAAGACACTTCTGATACAGTATTAGGGGACCACTAAGGCCTATATAAAAGCATCCAAATACAGCATGTCATGTGACCTTTAAGGTCACAATGTGGAATTAGCTATAAGACTGTTAGTTATGGTATACTCGTAGCTGTCAGCAGATGTCGCTGTTGAGTAAAGGTTTCGAGCGTTTCAAAGGCCCCGACTCCAATGTTTCAATTGTATCGGTGTTTCGAAAGCCTCGATTTGCCCATCACTACTAATATATTTAAATGTTTAGGGGTCCTTCACACGCCGCTGATCTAGAGTCACTTGGTGAGAGTGGGGGCCTTCGTCAAGTGGCACCACAGCTCCTACACATTATTTACCGCCTTGCATCATGGGAATTGACAAGCCAATGAGCCACGCTATCTTCATTTTTTCACGTCCTTATTTCGTTCTTCAGTCAGTTTGACAGTATAACCTTCAAATGCACAATGCAACCCTTCTGTCTGCTTCTTTCTCAAGTAGCTTTTTCGTTTTTTCCATTAATACTCCAATTGATAATTATTAGTATAAGAGTATAGGGCTTCAAAATGTTTTTGCAGTAATTAAGGTTACAGCTTCAGTACGAAAAAAGATTCAATGTGCAATGCATAATAGATTTTCCTAGACATGAATAATTAGAATGAGATGGATCTACAGAATTAAACCTATAATGTACTTAAAAATTATTTTGACTGTTTTTGCTGTATAATAATAGAAAACGTACATCCTACTCCAGAAGAAATGTATACAATTTTCTGTTTCGAAGCATACTTCTTAAAAGTATATCAAAAGTGAACTATTTTCAAAGCATACTTAAAAGTATATCAAAAGTGAACTATTATCTAAGTATACTTCTTAAAAGTATATCAAAAGTGAACTATTTTCAAAGCATACTTAAAAGTATATCAAAAGTGAACTATTTTCTAAGTATACTCCTTAAAAGTATATCAAAAGTGAACTAAAAGTGTACTATCCATATTTTAGTATACTTATAGTATACTTTAATATACTTATTTTTTGTAAGGGAGGGTCAGATATTATTTGTGTTAACAAGGTTGAGATCCTGTTCATATCAGTAGACGGACTGGCATGACGATCAGTCGCGCATACCTGTGGGCCAGCTCTGGAACTGTCTTGGACATACACTTCCTACCCAGAACTACGTACTGAACTGGACAGTATACTGGCTGCTGAAAGCTCTTACACGTTCAGCATACTGTAGCTTAGGTCAGTAATAAGTTCATCTTTCTGGTACCAAGTCATACAATAAAAAGCATTGTTTAGTTCAACATGTACAATAAGCACATGAGTTACATGAGTTTTAAGATAAAGCCATTGTTACATTAAAAAGGAAAAGAGTAAAATTGGGAGGGAACAAGAGTAAAAAATTTGACCATCAAGGAACTAAAGAATTCTAATAATTAATGTATCAATAACAGACAAAGAGATAACTTTGGGTAGTATAATGCACTCCTGAAAATAAGATGTTGAGTTGTTTTGAACAGTTTCACTAAATGAAAGTTTGAAAATAGGTAATTAATAATGCAGCATCTGGCTGTTTTGTTTTTGAGGGTACTGTTTGACTTAACTCCCATCAGGCGCTGTTTTTCGGTAGGTTTAATTTCCACCTGACCTACCGACCAGGCTCCCGGAACACCAAGCCCGACGCTCTTTCTCGTATACATGCTCCTGATGAGGACGACTCGCCACCAGAAACCATCTTGACCCCAACTTGTATGTTGGCCGCCGTCACCTGGGAGGTGGAGTCCCTCATCACTCGAGCCCAACAACAGAAACCCGACCCCAGACCCGGCCCACAGACCCTCCGGTTTGTCCCCGACACAGTCCGTACCGAGGTGCTCCAATGGGCTCACTCCACCAGACTCACATGCCATCCCGGAATCACATGCACCATAGCGTTCTTACAACAACACTTCTGGTGGCCTACCATGGCGAAGGACGCACGCTCTTTTGTGTCTGCCTGCTCTACCTGTTCCCGCAGCAAGACCTCCACACACCCACCAGCGGGTCTCCTGCGCCCCCTACCGGTTCCTGGCCGCCCTTGGTCCCACATCGCCATGGATTTCGTCACCGGTCTCCCTCCCTCCGACAACAACACCACAGTCCTCACCATAATTGCCCGATTCTCCAAGGCAGCTCATTTCATTGCCTTGCCCAAGCTCCCGTCAGCCCGCGAAACCGCATATCTCTTGGTTGTCCACGTGTTCCGCCTGCATGGGATCCCGGTGGGCATCGTATCTGACCGTGGCCCACAGTTCACATCACAAATCTGGAGGGCTTTCTGCAGAGCCATGGGGGCAACAGTCAGCCTGTCCTCGGAGTACCACCCCCAGACCAACGGCCAGACAGAACGCGTCAACCAGGAGATGGAGGCGGCTCTCCGCAGTGTGTGCTCCTCCAAACCCATGTCCTGGAGCTCTTACCTGCTCTGGGTGGAGTACGCACACAACTCCCTAATCAGTAACTCCTCCGGTTTGTCACCGTTTCACTGCTCCCTGGGCTAACAGCCACCTCTGTTTCCGCACCAAGAGGAGGAGATATCCGTTCCCTCGGTCCAGGTCCATGTTCGCTGCTGCCAGCGAGCGTGGAGGAAAGCCCGTTCCGCCCTGCTGCACACCTCAGCCACCACCAAATGCCGAGCAGACCGACGACGGGTCCCTGCCCCGGCTTACACCCCCGGACAACGGGGTTGGCTCCTGGCTAAGAACCTGCCCCTCAAGGTGGCCTCGCGTAAACTGGCTCCCCGCTACGTGGGTCCCTTCGAGGTTGCATCGGTGGTCAACCCGGTGGCTGTCCGCCTGAAGCTGCCTGCCTCCCTGAAAGTCCACCCAGTGTTCCACACCTCCCTCTTAAAGCCTGTGTCATCCAGCCCGCTGTGTCCTCCCGATCCAGCTCCGCCACCTCCTCGACTGATTGACGGTCACCCAGTGTACTGTGGAAGAAATTGGGATTTCCTGTGTGCTTACATTATTCACTAATCAATAGAACTAGTCATTGGATACTAGTTAGTATGTTCTCATGTAAGCTTGCTATTAATAAGAGTATATTGTGTCTATGTGTCAGGTTAATAGATGTTCGGGGTCAGGAGAAAGTACTGGCTAAACGTCCCTTGTCATGACTACAAGGAGAGCTCCAACTATGAACACTTTAGTCTGAGAGTTGTCATGTGTTGGGAGCAGTGAATCTCTTTCTCTGAGACTGTTGTAACGTCATTACTGCCTGACTGTCACTATCTGTGTTTACATTCTTGTGCCCTATAAAAGATGGTCCTCCGGCTTTCCCAACGGAGAGAGACATGATTGAGACCTAAGCCTGGTGTTGTGTTTGGTCTGGTTTTTCTCTCCCAATCTGCAGATTGATAAATACGTATTAAAATCCAGAACTCAACTGAACTTAGTTACTCCGTTTATGAAGAGACGGACAAAACACTATCTTCATCAGTACACTGTGAACCGCCTGCTGGAGGTTCGCCGCCGTGGACGCGGCGTCCAGTACCTTGTGGACTGGGAGGGTTATGGTCCAGAGGAGCGGTGCTGGGTGCCCCGCTCTCGTATATTCGACCCCTCTCTCATCCGGGACTTCCATCGTACCCACCCGGGTTGCTCCGGTTGGGTGCCTCTAGGCGCTCGTTGAGGGGGGGGGGGGGGGGGGGGTACTGTCATGTCCCTGGGTTGGACCTGCCCTTTTCGTTCTCTACCTGTCTGTTCTTTGTCTGTCGGTCCCTTTTTATTTTTCAATTACAGGCTCCTGCATTCCTGTCCACACGCTCCGTGTTAAATACGCACATCTGCGGATCATTACTCATCACCATCTGAATATTAACCCCGGTTCCACATCCATTCTTCGCCAGTTCAACGTCGTTATCGTCCACACCCGGTTCATAACTCTGCCCGTTCCAGACTCGTCACTCCAGCATTCCCCCCCGGATTCTCCGCTACTGCAGCCCTGCCTTTTCTCCAACTTAGTTTAAATAAATCTTTAATTTAATTCCTGGGTCTGAGTCTTGCATTTGGGTCTACCTTCCAGCCAGCCACCGTGACAATTTGTATTTGGACTGCTATTGCTTTGTTTTCCTAACTTGTTTTTGTAAAGTGTTGACCTTAACAGCAGTCTATGGTTTTAGACTTGGGGACACACATCTTTGTGATATTGTAATGGCTGCTCTACATAATGTTATTACAATTAACTGGAAATAAATGCAGTTGCACTTTTCAAACTGAAGAATTAGTCATTAGTCAGAAAATTGGGGGGGGGGGGGGGGGCATGAGGCATGAAATCATATCAAGAGTCAATGCCACTCTATATATCTGCTAAATGCATAAATGTAATATAAGAAAATAAAGTTACTTGATCTCTAAATGTGTTTATTTATTAAAAAATATTTTGTCATTTATTTTCATTTTAGCAGTTCACAAACATCAATGAGGCTGTTAGTAGTTTCACTGAATATTGTCATCCCATATTGAACATTTAAAACCAATCCGCATTGGAAACGCAAGAGTTGACAAATGTATTTGGTAACAGCAGTGACAAAATTGTTGTTTAATGTGAAAACAAATATAAAGGTTTACAAACGAGAAAGTTGATATTGTTCTGCCCCTCCTCTTGAAACACAAATCACATGTATTGGTAAACATAAGTACACAAACACACACTCACATGTTTTATTACCTTGGCAAACCACTTGTTCATATTCCTATATTCTTCCCTGTTAAGTGAACTTGTTAACTCATAAATTAAAATGATTTGTTGTTAGAGACAGATACATTTCTCTCATAGCAGGCTAACCACTCAGTAGTATCAGTTTTTTTTAAGACAGAACATTTAGACTGTTTTTTCCTCTGCACAAATCAGGAAAGAAAACAAAAAGTAAATAGTTAATTAATAGTAATTAGTTTTATAAAAATGTCTTCACAAATTCAGTAAACCGTTCAAAACTAGCCAAGGTATTAGTTTACATTATGAAGCCCCGCCTTAATGCTCCTGAACTCTTGGGGCAATTTCTACATGTTTAAGCATGTATGCTCTCAGAAAGAGATACAGCTCTATGGCTTCATCTGCTGTGGAGGGTGAGAGTAATAAGTTATCTGCCATTATAAGGCAACATAAACTGAATACAGTTTCAACGCAAGGAAATGGTCCTCCCTGTTGGCATTCTTGTTTGCAAGCCTCCACTGCTTCCTGAGAAACCCCTATAAGGTCATCTTGTCCTCCAAATAGATGAGGGATAGTATACTAGAATTATTAGAATTGAACGTCCACTTGGAGCTACTGCATGTCTGCTGTTCCGGATAATGTGGGTATTCCACAAATGTGTGACTTGCTGCAGCTCTTCCTGTAGAAGAAAAATACAGGCGATAACAAAGATAAATGTAACGCTTTTCATTTGGGTCAATATGATACATGCAGTTAGCTACATACTCTCTCAGACAAAAAAAATGGTGAGTGGGAGTATCTCTCAGACACATGCACACACACAGGGACAGAATGAGAGGTCTTTGACAGACATAACATACGTCAATGATGTTCAAACAAAGTAAACAATACAAGTTGCTTGTCCAAGAAGTCTCCTGAGAAACGGTTATTGTCTTTTAGTTCCTGGAAATGATTCATCCAATACTGGGCATGATGCGTTCTTAAAAAGCCCCACCAGCTTTCGATCTGTTGGTTGTGATTACTGGACCCGGAAATGTAACTATTACTGATGTGTGGCGGTCCATACTCCATCGTAAGAATCTCTGCATCTCTGCCCTTGTGACATTTTCTGTTCCAAAATCTGCACGAATTCTGGCAGCTGTCCCCATAGGTCCCCATCCTCTTCTCAACTTCTGCTATGAAATAACTAGCGATGATTTGGGGATTGTTGTTTGTTGAATAGGCATGAAGCCAAACCATAAGTCTTGAAAAGCCAACAATCGCTCCATTTATGCATATACCATATGGCTTTAGTTTGTCATATGAGTCAGCGTGCCACATAAAATTAGGCCCAGGGTTAACGTACATGCGTCGCCTCAGGCGATTTCTCCATCTTTGCTCAACACCACGGGGGTCTAGAAACTTTAACAAATGCCTCACTGTACTTTGGGTCACAACATACCCAGCTTGGATGCAGTTTAGATGGTGTAGCTTGTATCCATTAAGTCTCCCGTGCCCCTCCAGCTGATCATTGAGAAATGATGCTACCTCCAGAGGGTCGGACTCATTCTTCCTTCTGTACAGCCCCATGCATTTTAAAATTTGTCTTAATGTACGCATACTGAAGAGGTCTGTACTTAAACCACTGATCAGTTAAGAACAATTAAAGATAATGAGTACTTTATTATTTCTATACTGTTTGAAATGTTCTGAATATAATAAAAAAAATGTTGATCTATACCTTGCAATATTAAACTCATGAGCACATAACCCATGGTTATGTCCAGGAGAGAAATATGCCTATCTATTAATTATGTTTCTTGTATCATTGATAAACTGTTATCATTCTGTTTTATTATGCCTGCATAGCCATAAGTTGGGTCTTTGTAAGGTGTGACTATGAAAGGCCTGTGTCGCTGACGTAAGTCAGAGGTCACAATATTACCAACGTGTATAATGCCATGTAACTTTGAATGAGAAAAATAGAAGGAGCGACAAGGCCATTTCTAGGAGCCCTATCTAAAGACCTAAACAAAAGCTATCTGGCATACAGTGTCCTTTTTCAGTGCCTGCAAAGGCAATGTTAA